>JAKTQD010000012.1:0-324962 GCA_030579255.1 Kazachstania psychrophila | reverse complement strand
CCGATTTAGGCATCTTAATAAATCTGTAGTTGTAGCTTTTTTTTGGGGATCTTATTTGATGACTATGCGTCCTATTAGGAGTAGATAATATCGTCCATAGATATGGCCAGCAATATTATATTTATTATATTTATTATATTTATTATATTTATTATATTTATTATATTTATTATATTTATTATATTTATTATATTTATTATATTTATTATATTTATTATATTTAATATACATCATACAGGATTATAAAAAGTTAGAAATTAATTGTGTGTTGTGTTGGGTATTAAATTTATACAACAACCAATAATAATGTATTACTGGACTATAATAATACTACAATAGTAACAAAGATGGTTAATAAAGCAACAACACCCTTGGCGCTCATAGAACTAGCAGCATTTTGGTTTACTAATATGTTGACAGCAGAAGTTGAAACGGTAGCAATAGATTGTACTTGAGCAACAGTTGGAGCAGCAATGGCTGCAGTTTGGGAAGCAATATTAGAAGCACTCTTGGAACTATTGAAACTATTGGAACCGGTGGCAGTAGCCTTGGCTTGTTCACATTCTTCACAGACGGAGGTAGTAGTAGTTAGAGAAGTACTGGTAATGTAGTGGTTACTAGCATTACTTTGTTGTTCAGCTGCCTCACATTCGTGACATCTTTCTGTGGTTGTAGTCCAAGAAGCTTGTGTAATGTATTGGTTACCAGTTTCTTGAGCATGACCTTCTTCACATTCGTGACAAGTAACAGTGGTAGAAGTATCGGAATGAATAGTAGATAAAGCATCAATACCTGAAGTGGTGAAGAATGTCGAGTATTCAGGGAGATCAGTGGTAGTTAGGGTAGTAGTAGAATTGTCAGTTGAGTTAGTTACTGGGGCAGTGTTACCGTGAGAAATGGTACCGTTCCAACAGTACCTTTCAAAACATTGTTCACATTCCTTTGGTAATTTTAGACCTAATTTTTCTTGCTTACGTCTCATAACAGCACAACCAATACAACCAGCGAAATCAGCATCATCGGCGAATTTGTTTCTTGTAGCGATTTCGTAACCATTTTGTATCATAGCTAAACGTTCTTCCTTGGTATAAGTGAAAGTATAAGTACTAATATTAGAAGCAAAACTATATTCTCTGTTTGGTAAGTAAATAACTAATGGTGGGACATAAGCTAAATCAGTTAAATTGGAAGAATCACAACCAAAGAAAGTTGGAGTTTGGGTTAAACCTAAATCAGCAAAAGTTTCGTAATCTGGGACATATGGAAAAGCATCAGTCTTACCGATATCCATGAATTGACGTTCATAGGTGGATATGATGGAATTTCCGTTTGGCCAGATTTCTTTGGTGTCAAAAGAGTTGTCAGTAGCAATAACAACATCTAGACCACGCTCTTGTCTCATCAATGGAGTGAAGGGAATAACTTGACCACCGTAACCACCATCAACTAAATATAATTCTTCAGTATCAACTAAGGAGTTATCAGTTTCGTAGAAAGAAGTACCCTTGAATGGATTTGGATTAATAATATTAACATCGATATGGGTGGTAGTAATGTTTGGTAAGAACTTAGTAGCAAAGTTGTCAATCATAGAGTTGTATACAGCATTACCTTGACTGTAAATGTAGTTAATGACATTAGTAGAGGCGGTAGTGATAAAGTTAACGTTATCGTAACCAGAGACACATTCACCCTTGGTAGTTGGTTTACCGTTATTTGTAGTGGTACCCAAGTACTTCATACTTGTGAATGATCTAATTGTGGGTTCCCAAGAACCGAATTCGAAAGGACTTAATTCGATAGTAGTAGCACCTAAGGTAGAAGTATTGACACCTGGGGCTTCAATACCAGCAACTTCAATGATTAATGGCATTCCACCATTCTTGAATACATCAAGTTCTAGGAGATCAGACCATTGGTAACTAGCACCAAAATCTGGTAAACCTGGGTACATGTAACTACCTGTGATCATACCGTAAGCATCAGCAAGAGAAACAGCGAAACCGGCTTGGTATTTTTGATGAATTGACTCAACGACTTGACCAAACAGCTTATCTGTATAGGCAGTATCTGAACCACCTGGACTTAATGGAGATTGAGATATATCCCAGATGGAGTGATCACCATCATTCATTTGATTGATGATATCTTGAACAGAGGTCCAGTTGTTGAAAGCTAAAGTCGAGGTAAAAAAGGCACCACCGGAGACACCGCTCATATAACTAGTACCTTGTAATAGACCACCTAAACCAGTTTCAGTGGAACCTGGAGTTCTATCATCCATAGCAGCGGCGACACCGGCATCTAATAGCATACCACGATAACCACCACCACATGCAGCGAAACCAACTCTTGGAGTAGTGGTAGAAAATATGGAGTCAACGATGGAATTGTCGGCAAAATTTTTGGTAACACGATCTAAGAATGTCTTTAGAGCATCTTTGGTAACAACTTCTCTCTTAGCTAACCAATCGGATTCTTCTTTGGAGATACCTTTTGCTTCTCTGACTAAGTTGATATCAGCATCACATTGAACCGTGGCTGGTGCATAACTGTTTGTTGGAGACCAAGCATCTGCAACAGATATAAAATATAATACCGTAGCAGAAACAAGGACGTTTTTGAATTGCATCTTTCGATCTATATTATCTAAAATATGTTGTTTGGTGTATTTCCTTCATTGGAAAGAGGAAGAATTCTCCAAAAATGGCATGACAGTTATATTTCATTTGCTTATATATTGCCACTTTAATTATCAAAATATTGATAAACAGATAATAGGTTTTTTTCATATATAGAAATTTATTCGCGACTGTCTGGTTAATCTCTTTATTAATCATCTATTTTCATGTCATTAATTCCTACGAACGCATCTGAAAAAGAAGAATTAATAATTTTTAACATCTGAGATCCAAAGAATAACATTCCTTAGAAATACTCGCATAAATTTAAAATTCGCTGTGTGAAAAAAGAGATGCGACTCATTTCTAAATTCAGGCACAGTAAATCAACGCTCATCCTTCAGTGGATAGAAGAATTCTTGAACGAGATGCCTCCCAACTGTAGGTACCGTATAGCTAATTGTGGATACACAGCACTGTATTAGGTCATTAGAATTATTTTTTCTTTATGGTCTATGTTAGTTCAAAGTCAACACTAGTACGACCTTTTAATCCTCATTCTGTTGATCAGTATAGTCAACCTAATAATACCACATATGTTCCACCTATTGATAGTGGTATATTTCCAAAATTAAAAGATTCGTACGGTCATAAACTTTCCTTACCTTTTGTTAGTACTTAAAGTACATGTTTTCCTTGCATAGTATATAACAGGAAATGTTCCATGTATTCCGGTTTAGGATACTATATGGCTAGTAGCTATCCCGTTTAGGTTTTAGAGAAATTACTGAACTATTTCGGACTTATGGGCTATTATATGATTACAATAGCAAATTAGGTATTTTGAAGTCCTTGTAATAAGGCATTTGTTTTATAGGTGTTGGTTAAGCATTTACTGTTGTTTTTTCCTATCCGAGGACTGTTAAATAAGTTCTACATTGTAGATGAAGTGTTGTGTGAGTTTAAAGTTGGGTTGATCTTCGAGTAGGTTTTGATGCTTAAAAAATAAAGTTTAGACTAATTAAGAATGTTCTTGACAAAAAAAATTAATATATCAATCAATGCCTTAGCTAATGCTTAATAATTTCATTGTGGTACTATATAAATGAACAGTGGTTGAAAATTTAGAATCAATTCGGTTGGAAGGACTTTTTAGCTCAGGACATATTGGCAATATTGTTGTTGCAGTGACATTATATATACCTATTAAAGATGTTGGTTCACATTACATTGACCAAGTATATGTTAATCCATCTGCCATAAATCAATGTTGAAACATTAATATATTAAATTAAAAGTGGCTAAATCTTCAAATGTAATATCAAATACCCTCTAACTTGATCAAATTGAAAGATAACCTCTTTAGATGCAATGAATAAATTAATTATTGATGGACTAATGCCGTAGGAATAAGATATATCCCCACAGTAGTGAAAGCATCCACTTACTCATATTCGAATAGGTATGACTGTGTGTTCGCGAATAGTAGGCAATCACTGACCCCGATAAACGAGAGATTTATACCTAAATTTACAACATACCATTCGAATTACTGTTCAGTAAATTGATAGTAAGAATTTAATGCTTTATTACTACGTTTTTCAACATTCACATCCATGAAGCATCTCTTCGTGCTATTTTCACTATGACTACAAATTTCTAATGGGAAATTGTGAGTAAAAAATTTGACTGTGACCCATCAAATTAATTTTTGATGGGTAACGGATTACAAAAGTGTATGAATTTAAGACACAACTCTTTCTCATCAATTAGATATAGGATATGTATATTTAATGAGTATATAAGAAGAGACATTTATGGATGGTGGTATTATGTTAGGTACTTTGTTAATGTAGAGAGTTGAACAACACAAATATCTAAGACGTGGTTGACATAAACAATTCAGTGAAAGAAGTGTATAAAGACGTATCAAATACAATCACAACAATGGTACAAAATAATGGATATCCACAACAAGGAGACTATGAAGTACCGCTATGTGTGAAAAAAATGGATGAAACATCTTTCGATCATACAGTATCTGTTTCTACTGCTGAAGAACTGGAAACTATATCCAAAACATTACTAGCCAAGTTTTTTCTCGAAAATATTAGTTAAACAAAGAGGAAAGGTTCTATATCATTTTGGTTCAATAGTGATTATATTTGATGTCTTTATACTCTCAATTATCGTTCTATTTTGGGGTTCAAATACATATACAACAAAATATTTCCATAAACTACATATGTTAGCTGTTATCCTAGATGACATCTTGAATGACACGGTCACCTCGGTGACTCCATTCGCTTCTGCTATCTATTCAATGATTAGAGAAATGCTATTATAATTGGGATATATGTAATACTATTACCTTCTCTGAGAAATATAATCTTCATAATACTCATGAGATCAACGAAAAAGTTGTAGAACGTATCTATGGTGAGCATTATTGGGTTGCACTGAATGTTAAGCCTCATGTTACCAGTATAATTTACAACTCCGTTGCAAACAGTACAGCACCTTTATTCAATTCAACAGACATATTCGATGTTATCTTTGAAAGAGGTAGGGATTCGAGTAATTTAAAAAGCGCTATTTTACCAATATTGGAAGCATTTGAAGAACAGCTTAAGAATTTATACAAACAACAATATTTGCCACAATTATTAGACAATATTACCGAACATACTTCGTTACAGGATATAAATCTAAAAAGTTTTGCTCAATTAGCTAAATTAGACTTCAATTACTATGACTATAAGCCATTTTACCGTCATCTACTATTCTCACCAACCCAAATTGGTATTATCTTCAGTCTGATGTTAACTAATTTTCAATTTATGGCTTATATTCCAATAAATACAGAAATGGGAAAAATGGTTACATCAAAACATCATGTTGTTTACAGAGTTTTAATTTCATGGGTAGCATTTTTCTTTACATCATTATTTTTTTGCACAGTGTCAGCTATATTCAAAATCGATTGCACCAAAGTACTTGGTCCTCGAGGTTTTATAGTTTCTCGGATGAGTGTATGGTCTTCTGTTCGGTTAACTATGAAAATACATAATAGGTAATAAATAATCAATAAGATGCTATCTTCTGCTAACTCTTCCTAAACACCATTGTAAATAATATTGGTATATATACTAAGGAAGCCTGACTAATGTGAATAATTATTAAAAATGAATGATAAATAAAAAACTTTAAAGAACTAGTATTAAATAAACGTATTAAGGAGATCATATTAAAAAAGTAAGGCCGATAACGCGAAGATTGAAGACATAAATAAGTTAACCTTTAAGTTATTTGATATGTCTTGGAATTGAATAGCACTCTGTGTTGCTGAGCTACTAGAAGATGTGACCTTAGTTTGTTGTTCAATAATATTAGAGCTCGTGTAAGATAAAAAGCTAGTAGCAAATGTAGAATCTAAATCCTTTGACTTGGTAGCATGCTTGTTACCGTTATTATTTGTGGAAGTAGAGGTATTTTCTGAACCTCCATTAGATTTAGTGGTGGTGGCAGTCATCTCAGAGTTACCTTGGGATTTATCAATAGAACTTGTTGTTTCCAATGAATTGGATGTATATTCTAGTTTTGATAAACTTTTAGTCTTTGTATTAGCCCCCGATTCTGGTTTATCTATTGTCTTTGAGTTTGAACCGGAGTTAGTATTAGAAGCAGAAGTAGAACTGGATTTCGATGTAGATTCTGTGTTGGCCTTGGAGTTAGAATTTGGGCTGGATCCAGAGCTGGTTTTAGATACAGAAGCGGAGATAGATTCTGATGTAGAATTGTTGCTTGATTAAGTGCTTGAAGAATGAATAGAACCATCTGAAGTAACTGAAGATCATGAGCTAATATTACTACCAGAAGTAGATACATTTGAGATGCATGATGTAATAACACTTGAATCATCTGAGGTGCTACCAGATATTGTGTATGTAGTAGTCTCGGTTGTGACTTCTGTAGTTATATCATCCGAAGTTTCAATAGTTAAAATAGTAGTTTCTTTGGTTACCGTTCTTGTAGTGGTTTCAATTGTTGTACCTGTTCTTATATTAGACTCAACGCTCGTTAATGTTTCTTCGATTGTATCTGTTGCTGTGCTTTCAATGATTTCAGTAGTTGATTCATTTGTAACTCTTATAGATAGATTACTTGAGGTTAATACACCTGCCGTAGTTACTGTAGTCAAATATGTTTCAGGGACCCTGGTTGTAATAAACTCGATCAAAGTAAAATACGCAGTGAATTCATTAGATATAACAGAATCAGAACGCCATGTGTAATTTTCGGAATGGAAAGTCACCCAAAGCTGTACTCTACCTTCAAAAGTAGATGTGTAAGTATAGGTAGGACTAATTTCGGAAAAAGAAACGATTTCACCAATATTTATCTCAATAGTTATAGTAGAAGAAACATCATTAACTGTTGTGGTTGCTGTGGTGTTAGTTACCAAGGGAAGGATATAGTGTGTATCAATGTACTCAGTTATAGTTTCAATATATGTTGTTAGCACATAATACGGGCTAGAAGCAATGATGTATATGTGTATTTTGAAGATAAGGTTTTTGGGAGAGTTGTCCTAAATATAGATACGCTTGTTGATTCGAGAGTTGTGGGTAAAGTAGATACAGTTGTTAGTGTATATGTTGTTTCACGATCGAAGCTGTAAAGAGATGTGTCTGTTATTATTTTTGTAACAGTAGAAATAACTGGGTATGTTGTTGTTTGAGTTGTTGTTCTTGTAAAGGCCCCTGTAACGGTGATAACTTCAGAACCACTTGTAGTTCTAGTTGTGGTATCTACTATAGTCGTAACTGCAGTACCTGTTGACATAATAGTAGTAGTTGTAACATTTGTAGTAGTAAATGTTTTGGTCTTAACTTCAGTTGTCACTACTGGGATATTTTCTCTTTTAACTATAGACGGGATTGCTAAAGGTTGGTAATCATTGGTAGAAACTACCAAGAGAGTAAGTATATGATAAAGAAACGTATTTCGTAGATTCTTGAAATCTTAACATTAAGATCTAAAGCAAAAAAACATCATCCTCTACATAGAGCACACAGAATTGCTCTCGAAATATTCTTCTTGTATAACCAGCATTGTCTAATCTGACCATTTAGTTCAGAACTTCTATTTTAGACAACGAGAGAGATCCAATAGGAAGAAAATGACAAACACTGCGTACAGATCCCTGTGAAACAAAAGAAAATGCTGGTTCCAAACAAGTTAAAAACCTTACAGGTATATCTGCATACGGAACTCAAAATGTATCATTTTCCGTAATTAACACAATCAGATGTAGTCCTAGATGTAGAGCTACGGTTGAATCATAGCGCCTTTGAATTATTATATTCCGTTAAAAATATAAGCATGTCTTTCTTCTTCGATCCATGGCAATTTGCTGTAGTGGATTTACCTTATATCCTTGGCCATCCCATTTCAACCCACTCTTGTGGTTGAATGTTTTCGCTTTAGCACTCCTTTTGGTCATAAATCGATGGTACAGTATGTTGAAAACTCTTGCTTATGTGAATTATCTTGAGGAGATCTCATTAAAACACCGCAGGAGATTTTTTGATCTACGGAAAAGTTTCTTTTAAAGTCCACGGCTAAAATCTTATATCTCAATTAAGCTGCGTTATGGATAAGAATGATCTTTGTATCTGTGAATCTAAGTAGTATTGGTTTGTTATTGTTTTCGGGTTGCTATTATCTGATCCTGTTGCCTGTATCTTCTTATTTATGGTTTGATTCGTCCTATGACTATGCCTAGGACTCCTTTACTTTCGAGATGCTTTGTGATTCCCTGCAGGAAATGAACTTCAGCAATGGTTACCTCAATGACACTATTGTATTATTTTATATCATTATATTCTCATTCGCTTTAAAGGGTTTTGAGGAGATAGGTATGGATTATGAAACCGGAATTTATGAAATCATCTAATTTTCATTTTGGTCGGGTCTGTTCACATTCCCCTGAGAGACAAAAGATCATATTTAGGCTCATAGACCGGTTTTTCTATCTACGTAATACGTTTTCAAATAGAACTGTTGAGGTAGTGGTTGCAACAAAACAATAGCTATGAACTGCAATCTTAGCGTGATAGTCAAGAGCTGTGAATCAAACAAGATGCTTATTAAATATATAAAAACCCCTTGACAGCAGCAGGATACGTGTATTACAAAATATCATCCGAAGGTAGATAGATACCTTTGATGTATTTTTGCAGCACCCTCTCTGACTAGTATAATTTTTCGGCCGAAGTATCTGAATGTGACTATTCCTAATGATTATTAGGATAATATTTTATATAAATTAGCAAACGATTAAATCAGAACAAACACCATAAGATTGTAAACATATCTGTACTTTAAATATATGTAGTACAAGCAGAATATCATGTTCTCTAGTATTAAATATAAGTATTTAACATTTTTTTTAGTTGCAATGGCTTGTGCCTTTGACACAAGCTGTGTGGCAGCAATGGTTGCTTTAAACCAAGATATTCAAGAAAAATTTGGTGTGTCTTACACGCAAACTACATGGGCATTAACAAGTTATGCAATTACCTTTGCCGGTTTTATAGCGTTTCTCGGTAGATTGGGTGACATTGCCGGAAATTATTATTTATTTACAATATCAGTTTTGATGTTTTCTATCTGTTCTTTATTATGTGCAACAGTACCAAATTATGCAGCTTTTTGTGTGATTAGAGCTCTCCAAGGTATTTCAGGTGCAGGAATTGTGCCGTCAAGTTATGCCTTGATATCTGTAATATTCGATGATCCATCACAAGCAGGACACTTTTTAGCTATCCTGTCAGTTATCTTCGCAGCATTTTCTGGAATTGGCTTCATTATGGGTGGTGCATTTGCAATGTCTAATGAAGGCTATAAAGGTTTCTTCTTTTTAATATTTGGTATGATGCTTTTTATATTCGTTAGTTCATACAGGTTCATTTTACCATTAGGAAACAAGTTTAAGAGTAATGAAACAAGGGCAGAAAAGAGACAAAAAATTAAAGAGTTAGACTATCCGGGCTCTCTGTTTTTAATTGCAGGCAGTATATTTGTCGTGGTTGGTTTAACAGAAGGTGGTGAGTCCTGGAAAAGACCCGTAGCCTATGTTTGCTTCATTATAGGTATTATTCTATTAGGAGCTTTCTTCATTTATAATATATTTTATGATAAACTTATTGGGTTAATGAGTATAACAAAATTAACGAAAATATCTTCGTATATAGATTCAAGACAAGTTCTAATCCCAAGTGCAGTTATTAGCCTACCAAACTTTTGGCCAGCTATGATTACATGTTTCTTGAACTACTGTTGTTTCTTGTCCTCATTTTATATCATTAATCAATACAGTCTTTTTGAAGAAAATAACAGCTCTATTATTGCTGCAGTTAAGTTACTCCCTGTTGTAGTTGGTCTAATATTATCAAATTTTGTTGCAATATTTGCATCTGATAAGGTATCTCCTAAGAACGGTATTATGGCTGGTTTCTTCATTATGTTTTCTGGTTCATTGATTTTGATTCAAATTAAACAGATCAAAACAATTATATATTGGAAATTATTCTTCGTTTCTGGTTTCTTATCAGGCTTTGGTTCTGGTTTATATTTCCCGTTTATGCTGGCTATTACGGTGGGTATGTCACCATTTCAATACAAGGGTATTACATCTGGCGTTATGCAAACATTTGGTCAAATAGGTTCTGAAGTTACCTTTTCAATTCTAGCATCTATTTTAGGTGAATTGTCTGGTACTAAATCAGAAATTAAGACAAGATTCCAAAATTCTACATATTTTACGTTAGCAGTGGCAGCATTAGGCTTTTTAATAAGTGTTGTATGGATTAGGGAAAAGAAAGAATGTATCCACAATTCTTATGAAGCTACAACTACAAGCACAGAAACTGACGAGAAGGTATAAAACTAAATTCTGGGGGTAATTCAGTGAGTATAATGAAGATTAATATAATAAGTAACCACTGATATAATAGGTGCTGTTCTCTTACGACAATATAAACTCTTAAGGGTATTGCAGTCTTCGGCCGAACCATATTTTATTAAAGTCACGTTCTTTCGGAACAGCTATCGAGGTTTCGGCCGAAAATAAATTTATAGATTTAATACTACAAATTATCTAATATCAACCCAATAGAGTAGTCAAAAGCATCTCTGGTGATTCTTAGTATATCCCACGCTTTAATAAACGATATTTATTTATTAGGTGTTCATTTTGATATTGTTTAACAAACAAAAAACTCTTTATTATTAAAAGTTTTGAATTGTATTTCAAATGCGTCAATGTATATATATGATATGGTCACGAATTACATTGGAATAGGATTGAATATATATTAGAGATATTTCAAATAATCATATAACATGTTTGGTTTTGGAGAGCTGAGAACAAGAAGCGAATCAACCTAGTTAGAAACTTAATAATGCACTTTGGCTTACCACTTGGTAACCAAACAATCGTATTGATATAACCATCATATCATAAAGCTATCTTTAAGTCAGCTTCCGGTTTGGTGGAATTAGTCTAGGCCTCAAAATTAACTGGGATTATATTTTCAGCACCATACATGGTAATCTTGTATGGTGCAGGGTGGTATTCATTTGGTGGACCCATAGCAATACCACAGTTGGAAATACCATCCGTGATACGCCCTTTCCTACGGCTCTTAGTTGATTCATTGAAGTACATAACGTTTGGTAAAACATCTGAATGGGTAGCAATGATGGTAAATTCGAACCTTACTAGATTTGCATCTGGTTATAATATAAACCCTTAGAATTGTCCATAGTGGTGGAAACACGAAGACCTGGTAATAATGTTCTACCTAAATGATCTAGTTTTGTATGGATAATATTCGTGACATAATAATACAGCAGTATTTAGTGGTAGTTGTTCTAAAGTTAAAGAGGGATTGACGCTCGTATCTAAGATAGCAATGCCCATGCCATAAGAATGGTCAATTTCAAAAAACTAGGGCAGAGTTACGAAACTGACACCATCGATTTCAATGATTGTGATGGCAACACCAATATAGGTAACATTTAAAGACATGATTTTTACTAGTTCTTAAAAGTGGTATGACCATTGTTCAATAAAATTGGATTTACATCAAATCCCTTTTTTAAACGTAGCCAGCTTATTTAACTTCCTAGTTGAAAATTTCAGATATACATACTAAGAGGTAATGGATAATTACAAATGAGAGAGAGTTCACTTTCTTACATATGATAATCTGTTATTTATTTCTAGTTGTAAATAATACATATTGTTTATATATATATCTTAAAGTTTAGAATAAATTGGAATAAGATTCATTAGCTTAATGAGCAGTTTGGGTAACCTTATCTAAGATAACGTCGTAAGCAACTTCAGAGAAATCAGTACCTTGGATATCGGCGTAGATACCGTTTAAGGCTCTTCTTAAAGCATCCTTAGAAGAAGCGTAAACCATCTTTGATCTAATTGGGGCGGTATCTGGGGACCAGGTAAAGAAAACAATCTTAGATCTCTTACCTTCGGTTTGGTTAATTTCGTATTCAAAATCGTAGACAGCGTATAGACAGTCATTTTCTGGTAACTTTTCTAAGAAAGCATCATAAGAGTCATCATTAGAGGTTTCTCTGACAACAATTTCAGTCTTAGCATCGTTTAAAGCGAATAAGATGAACTTGTACTTCTTACCTAATTTTAAGTCATTGAAAGCGGTTAGGGATTCGTCTGCAACAGCAACACTGTATAAATAAGTAAATCAACAGATCATTCCAATCAATTGATAACATTTTTTGTTAGTAATTCAAAATCCACACACAAAAACAAACAATAACAAACAACAGAAATCGGAAATGAGGATCACTCCCATTCTAAAATTGAAACATACCCTGATCTAGACATTATGTGATTTGTATTTTATTAATTCTATTTGTTAGATTAACTTATACAATTAAATAAAGAAATCTCTCTATTAATAAGTCTTAAACTCTTTGTTTCTCCTTTATTCATTTTCAGTTAAGTTCTTTCTTGAAAATGAATTAAGAAAAATTCGAAGACAGCTAACTCGTAAAATGTGATGAATATTCAAAAGGGGTTATGCACAGAAACAGCCGTAGTAATTTTCAATTTAAAGAATAATAATAATAATATAATATATTAAATATATGAATTATAAAGATGGAATATTACAAAGTTATGTAAACTATTTAGAGTTTAGTTTCTTGACGAATGCTTCCTTAGCGGAGTCGATTAATGTATCTAATTCACCACTGTGTTCACACATGCTGTAGAACAAACTGTTCTTGTTCAGTAATAATGAGTATGGGTGGTCGTATTCTTTGACTTCACCAGCGTCCATGACTAAGATCTTATCGTAATCGATAACGGATCTTAGACGATGGGCAATTGTTAAGATGGTACTTTGGCCGAATTCGTTTCTGATGGTTTGTTGGACCTTGGAGTCGGATTCGTAATCTAGAGAAGCAGTAGCTTCATCTAATAATAGAATCTTTGGAGAACGTAATAAAGAACGCGCTAGGCAAAGTAATTGACGTTGACCTTGTGATAAATTGTTACCACCTTCAGTGACCGGGTTCTTCAAGTCTAAGAATTTGTTGATGTTTTCAGAGGAAACAGAAGCAGTCTCGGTGTCAATTGCGATTTGAGAATCTAACTCTTGTTGAGATACTAAGTTAACACGTTTCAAGGAAGCGAAAATAGCGTCATCACTGTATTCATTGTATGGGTCGACATTTGTCTTGATTGTACCGGTGAACAGAGTTGGATCTTGAGGGATAATAGTAATAGCACGACGTAATTTGCTTAAATCAATAGATGTAATATCAATGTTGTCGATCTTAATAAAACCAGTTTCTGGATCTAAGAATCTGAATAAAGCTGTAATAATTGTTGACTTACCTGCACCAGTTCTACCAACAACACCGACTTTACTGTTTGGATCAACAGTGAAAGAAACGTGCTTGATAACCTTTGGTAAATTTGGAGCATACCGTAAAGATAGATCGTTAACTTCAATCTTACCATTTTGTGGCCATTCTGTTGGAGGAACGACAGCATTGGCAGATCCGGAAATATCATATGGTTCTTGTTCTATTTCCATATATTCCTTTAATCTTTCAACAGAATTCATATTCATTTCAACATCAGCGTATAATCTAACTAACCATAAAGCACCTTCTGTGAAGGAAATAGCATAAGTTAAAGAAATACCAGCTAAACCAGAATCTAAGGTATCGATGTTTAATAGAATAAAAACACCAGCACCAAATACAACAAAAGCACCTACAACATCGACTCTAAATGACAACCATCTGTTGGAAACCCACATATAGAAGAATGGTTTGTTATTTTCATCTATCTTCAATAAATTCTCTTTAATGAATCTTGTTTCATCACCAAAAGCACGAATAGTAGTAACACCAACTAAAGTTTCTGTGAAATGTTGATAGATTGGAGATTTAGTAATAGAATCCAATCTCTTAAGTTCACGGGAACCAGTAATGTATAAGTAACCAATTATGTAATATAGGATACTGATAAAGACAGCAACGTACATGAATTGTGGAGTAATAAATGTAATCAATAAAATGATAGAAACACATTCAACTAAAGAATAGATGGCACCATTGACGTATGGAGCCAAATCTTGATCAATAGCTTCCATATCCTTGGAGAAACGATTCATAATTCTACCAATTGGAGTAGCGTCAAAGAATCTTAACTTAGAGTGGAGAATCTTATCTAATAGCTTTTGGAAAATCTTTCTAGAGGCGTGCATACCAAAAATAAAGGTACAAAGTGTTCTAGTGGCACCAGCAGTGGCTTCGACTAAACCAATAATGAAATAAATGGATAAGTAGTAAGCAGTTGAATGGGCGTTAATAATTTGAGTTTCAACATTATTACTACCAGTAAGAGAGAACAACTTGTTGATCATATGGTTAATATTTGGTCTTAAGTTAGCACCACTTGGTAAGATTGATTTACTGTACTCGGTAACAGTTGATAAGTAAACACTTACAGAATTCAAAGTGACCCATCTACGGACCCACCAGGCTTGAGCCATGTTGGAACTTTGAGTCAGAATAAATAATGAACCGAGGAATAATAGAGTCTTCCAACCGCCAAACATATGGATATACCATTTGTAAACATCCATACTAACAACACCTTCGGCCTTAGTTTCTTCTTGAACTAATTTAGCGTCATTGTTATTGGAATCAGTAGCAGTAGTTGGTGCAGTATCCTTAGAACTTGGAGTAGTGCTTTTATTAGCGGATGAAATAGGTGTAGGAGTTCTTTGCTTGTTAAAAGCCGCGGTTAAATTAGTCATACTTATGTTCTTTTGCTTTTGAGCAATGTTAACAGAAGATGCTTGCCTCGATAAAATGCTACTTTTAGCTAATTCATCATCACCTAATAAACCTCTATCTAATAACTCTAAAGGAGTACCTTGGGCTTTAACTTGACCATCTTCTAAAATAACAACCAAATCAGCATTCTTCAAAGTTAAAGCAATATTGTGAGAAACTAAAACACAAGTTCTACCTTCCATTAGAGGACCAGAAATACAGTTATCATAGATCCATAAAGCGGTATGGGCATCGACAGCACTTAAACAATCATCTAATAAGATGTGTTTTGAATCAGAATATAAAGCTCTAGCTAAAGAAATTCTTTGCTTTTGACCACCGGATAATGTAATACCCTTTTCACCAATTTCGGTGGTATCACCACCTTTTAAGATTTCAAAATCACGTTTTAAACTACAAGCTTCAACAACAGCACTGTATCTAGTTTCATTGAATTGATTGTTGAAAAGAATGTTATTTCTAACGGTATCATTTAATAACCAAGCAGATTGAGAACAGTAAGCGATGGAGTTAGTTAGACCCTCTGAATCTACTTCTAGATCTTGTCTTGCTTCTAATGATGGAACAATAATCTTACCATCGATTAGATGCATTTCACCTAATAATGCCATCAATAAAGATGTTTTACCAGAACCAGTCGGACCAATGACAACGTTTAATTTGCCAATTTCGAAGTTAATATTTAAGTTTCTTAACTTAAAGTCTTGAGAATTGTTACCCCATGAGACGGTCGTATTATCAAAAGCTAACATGTTACCATTCTTATCAATAGTTAATTGGTTGTACTTTTGAGTATCAGCTTCATTTAAGAAATCTTGAACTCTATCTAAGGAAACCTTGGATTGAATAACATAACTCAACATATCTGATAATCTATCTAAAGGATCTCTCAATAAGGTGAATAGGGATAACGCAGTGAAGGCAACTGGAGTAGTTAAGGTTTGTTTTTGAACGTAAATGTAATAAGTAAAAGCGGCACTTGTGACTAAGACAGGAGTCAAAAAGAAGAAGAAACAACTACAAACCCAAGCAACAGATCTGTATAATAGGTATTTTAATTCTTGTTCTCTGATTTCATTGATATCCTTAGCAAAATTATCTTCCCAAGAAAAGAACTTGATAATTCTGATAGCTTGTAGAGCTTCATTTAATTTTTCAATACGCTTATCAGTAATACTTAAAGTTTTCTTTTGGAAATCACCAATAAGGTTTGCTAATTTAAAATTGATAGGCAAAGTTGCGATGATGACAAGAGTACCAATAATAGCAGAAAATCCGATAATATTGTACAATAGGCATAAAGCAATTATAGTCATAACAAAAGCTTCAACGAAAGAATGTAAGTAAGCACAGATTTCTGAAATTTTGAAAGCATCAACTGCCATTAAATTGATAATGGCCCCTAATTTAGCTGAAGAGCCAGTAGATTCTTCGTCACCATCAATATTTTTTTTATCATTAATTTCTTGTGGATCTTCTTCGTTTTGTGAGGATTCAGAAGTAAATTCATTTTTCTTTTCATCCTTGGTTGTAATAACTTTTCTTAAAGCCTTAGAGTAAATTTCAGAAACAATAATACTCTTCATTCTAATACAAACTCTTCTACCAAAGAATAGAGCTTGACCATTAGCGATAGCAACAATGATTTTTGATAAGAACATTAGAATGACGTATAACCAAGCAACGTTAAGTGGAGCTGAATCTTGGTCATCGACATATTCTAAAATTTTCTTTAATAGTAGAGTTGGGGTGAAAGTCATGAAACTTGCAACACAGGCCCAAAATGCTTGTATCATTAAATAACTCTTGAAGAATAATATTAAATTAAAAGAGAAATTTTGTTTTCTATTTTTAACTGAACCTACAAAATTCTTAAATTTCTTAATGACAAAGATTGAATAATCTCCCATAGAAAGACCCCATACATCATCTTGGTTTACTACAGTGGCGTGAGCATCCCAGACGAATTTATCTAACCATGACCATCCAATGAAACTTGCAATTGAAGCAGTTGGTTCTGGTGATGGAGTTATATTTTGATTTGTCTTATAGATAATGACGAAGTTGTTTCTAATTGATGCGAATATTAATAATAAAAATAGAACAGCATCGAGGTAGAATTGAGAAAGATAATATTTCTTTATCAAATGTGATTTTATGGAGCCGATCAGTACTGAACGGAAAGGTATCGATGATGATACAAATATGAATAAATATGACACAAACGATACCATCCATAAGTTACCAGGGTATCTGTTTAACCAACTGACTGTTTGGTTTAGGTTTAATAATCTAGCGGTGACCAATATAGTTAAAAATAACCATTGGATAACACCGATGATGATGCTTTGTGAGTTGAATTCTTTTTTGTATGAATCATGTTTTTTCCAGTTCAACAGTAATGTCAAGTGTATGATAAGTTGTGATACTACTAGAAGGTATTCCACGATGACTCTAATCTTTTCAATTAAGTTTCTGGTAACTAAATGAGGGGTACCGTGGGGTTCACCATTAATTTTAGTTGGTTGTAACTTTTCAATGTTGAAATGTTTTTTTTTTAGAAGATCACCAGAATTTTCATCAGTACTGATAGATTGATATGAATCATTCTCTGATGAAGTTGAAGGTAATAAAGGTTGATGTTCGTTATCGATAACTTCCCCAGAATTCTCCAATCTTTTCAAATCAGTTAAATGCTGTATAAAGTCATCTTTTTTTAAATGAAGGACATCATAGCGATAGTAATGAGACCAAATATTATAACAAATGAAGGTGATACTACCGAGAGTTAAAACTAATGGTGTTAGATAGTTGATATATTTTAATCTCGCACACCTGGGTACATCATCGTAATCCCAAAATTGACACATCTGGTTACGATATTGTAAATCCATTGTGATTATATAGTTGAAGTGATTTTGTGATTTCAGAAAAATTTAAGTTCTTAATTGATTAAGTCCTTCTTTCTTCGCAATTGAGTAAAGATAGTAAAAGTTTATTATATTATACTAACCCGTAGTAAATTTAATAGATATTATTGTTTTAAAACACAAAGACACTAGTTGGATATCTTATATATTGACAATAGAAGAGCGTGCTATATTTTAGTCACATATATCTACCCTTTTATAAGTTTCTAACATATTAAATTTTGTTTCACTAAAAAAATTTTCAGGTGAAGCGATTATATTTTTTTTTTAGTCGCAGTATTACATAGTAGTACAGTATCGATAAGATACACGATGAGTTTATTGGAAATGTTGCAACAGACACGATTCTCTGGAGTTCTATTGGCGGATCTGTTACTAACCTACAGAGTTTGCGATGACACATACGTAGCAGCGATTGACATTTAAGCTAATGGGATGAGTCACTCCTTGGTTTTGTGATTAGTTTCAATGTATATACCTAAAGCGAGTATATGTTAACGATTAAATTTGTTTCGTACATATGAGAATTATAGAAGTATATATAATTTACTTCTTTGTGAACTCGATATTCTCTGTTGAATTAATTGAGCGAGCTACGATGATGTGTCTATTATTTAATAGTTTCCCATTGAACTCTTTAACTTTTTGGTTCATATCATCTTCGGTAGTTAGGTTATTGTAAGCAATGAATGCAAAACCTTTATTCTTTTCGTTTGAAGTGAATTGTCTACCGGTTTGTAAATCTTGAAATCTTCTCATTGGTATGCGTACGGATTCTGCAGATGTGTTGAAGTACTCTGCCAATTCTTCTTTCTTGATGCCATAAGGAATGTTTCTTACAAATAAAGTATTTTCATGTTTTGAGATATCATCTAAGGGAGGCTTAGCGACTACTATTTTCTCTGGCGATTCCAGCCTAGATAAGTCAGTTGGCTTACGTTTATTATTATTACTGTTATTCTTAATGACTCTTTCGGTATTCATCATTAACCTCTCTGCTTCTGTCATCGCCTTTTCAAGGTGTAGTGGTTCCCCTTCCATGAATGGCTTAGTCCCATAATTGACCTTCATAGAATCGATATCGATCTTTGCAGGGAATTCAATGAAAGCATACTTGACTATCCTGGTACGATTAGACAATTTCTTCAAGAAACTTCTCGAGTATATTTGAATTTTCAAAGAGTCAGATTCTTTCTTAAAGAAAGATCTTAAATCATTTTTGGTCGAATCCTTAGGTAAATTCCTAATGAAAACAGTCTTCTCTGTATCAAAATGCTCCTTCTTCAATGGCACATTCACGTTAGTGGCATCGATCCTTTTCTCGCTATTAATATTTAATTCCTTCAATGGACTAACAACCTTAGCATCAGACATCCTTCCCAAGTATATATCTATTTCCACAAGCTAATAACAACAACAACAACAACAACAAAAGAATATATTTTATAACTGTTCCTCAAATATCTTGCCCTTTATATACTTCTCTAAATCCTAATTTTGCCACCCAATTTGGTTATTATGGCCAGGAAATTGCCGCCCAGCTTTTTTTTAAATTATATAGTTTTATATGCAGATGATCGTATTAGGAAATTTGGCATACCCTAAAATTGATTTGAAAATTAATGCTGTTTATTATTGATAATTAATAAAGATATAGAGATATAAGATATTTATTATATAAGTGTATTAAAATTAATAAGTTTAAGCGGATTGGGAAGCCTTGGCCTTCTTGGCAGTCTTGTCTTGGGCCTTGGCACCCATGACACCACCACCCCAGTGCTTCTTGACATCATCGAATTTGTCAGCAAAGTTGGCATTAACGGTTGAGACTAACTTAGCTAAAGCAGCTTCGTCTTCTGGCTTAACTTCAGTTAAAGCGGCGACAGCGGAGGTCTTTTGGTTAACTAAAGTACCTAATCTAGCCTTACCCTTTACGATAGCGTATGGAACACCCATCTTCTTACATAAAGCTGGTAAGAAAATGACTAATTCAATTGGGTCAACATCGTTAGCGATTAAAACTAACTTGGTCTTCTTGTTTTCAATTAAGGAAACAACGTGGTTTAAACCGTACTTGACGACGTATGGCTTTGGAGAAGCTTCTTGTCTAGTCTTACCTTCGGCAATAGCAGCGGCTTCCTTGGTTAATCTTTCCTTCTTTTCGGCAGAGGATTCTGGTCTGTACTTGTTGAATAACTTGAAAGTTTCAGAGGCAGTGTTTCTGTCTAAAGTGTATTGGAATTGAGCAATGGTTGGAGGAACCTTTAATCTCATAGATAAGATCTTCTTTTGTCTTTGTAATCTGACATATTCTGGCCATTTGACGTATCTGGATAAGTTTCTCTTTGGTTGAACAGCTTGACCAATACCAAAGTTCTTTGGAGTAGAGTTGGTTAGTGGGTTCTTAGCCTTGTTAGACTTAGTGGACTTAGCACCGAATGGAGCTGGAGCAATCTTCTTACCTGGAGCCATTGTTATTTGCTTTTAGTTTTGTTCGGTTATCTTATAAGAGATACACTATAACAAACTTTTAATACTAGTATTATTATCAATGTATAAACCCATCGGTTGACTGTTCATCCTCGGACTGCCTCACTATACAATTTTCGTTAGTTAGGTAAACTGAGAATTTCAGAATTAATTCCAGAATGAAAAAAAAGATTTTGCGTCAGTTTGAGATTTTCCAGAAAATCTTTTTTTGGAAATCTTTTTCAAAAAAGCGATGGGTTTTAGAACCCAAACATTATTTTAAACAGTCAAATTTTTTATTTTTTATTTTTCATTTTAACCAGTTCACTACAAATACACTGAACCATCGATTCATGTAAGAATTCTTGAAATCTTCGTTATTACCAACAATATCGCCGGTATCACATGGATGGATACTATACCAGACACCACCGTTGGTATCTGGCTCTATATAGTCTAATCCAATTTGAAATTGATTGTCTAGAAATAGAAACTTGCATATATCTGTAGGGAAGTATGGTGAAACTTCAGTTAAATCTTCAATATCGTCATCTATACTATGTTTTTCTTGGAAGATACGTATTAGCAGCATAGGTTCTTGGTAAGTTTCATTGTAAATGATCTTGAATTGTAGGTATGGTATTGTATGATCATGTCTTTGTGCTTCGGTGGTGATATGTGTAGAAGGACTAACTTCGATTAATATACTCTCTTCTAAGAATGAGGCATGTCGATATTGTGACCAGTTTCTCAGTTGTTCTGAATTGTATAATGTTTTCAACTGGTTAAGGTAGTCCTCGATTGCGATCATATCGGCGTTCCACTTTCGTTGTTTGAGGGTGTGTTTTTGGATTGGTAGTTTCTTGAATAAATAAGATAACAAATATGTATATATATAAATATATGTCAATAAATAAGTTTTTGTTGTGGAGTTAATAAATAAGTTAAAACATGCACTTAAGAGAAGGCTAGTTGTTTCTTGATCTCGGCAATGGACTGGCCTGGATTCAAACCCTTTGGACAAGTTCTAGTACAATTCATAATAGTATGACATCTGTAAAGAGACATAGAGTTTTGTAACATCTCTTTTCTCATCTTACTAGCTTGATCTCTGGAGTCCACTAACCAACGGTAAGCTTGCATTAGGACAGCAGGACCCAAGTACTCTTCCTGGTTCCACCAGTATGATGGACAAGAAGTTGAACAGCAGGCACATAAGATACAATCGTATAAACCATCTAGCTTCTTACGGTCGGAAATACTTTGTAAAACTTCCTTACCATCAGCTGGATAATCTTTTCTTTGTAAATATGGTTGGATGGATTTGTATTGTTGATAGAAATTAGTTAAATCTGGTACTAAATCTCTAACGATGTACATGTGAGGTAATGGATAAATTTTCAATTGTGATGCCTCATTTTGATCGATTTTACATAAACATGCTAATGTGTTTCTACCACCAATGTTCATAGCGCATGAACCACAGATACCTTCTCTACAAGATCTTCTGAAAGTTAATGTTGCATCTTGTTCATTTTTAATCTTGATTAGAGCATCTAAAACCATTGGACCACATTGATTCAAATCAACTTGGTATGCTTTTAATAGTGGCTTCTCAGCTGGCTTATCTGGGTTCCAACGATAAATCTTAAACGTCTTTAATCTTGGAGAAGCAGTCTTTACAGCCGCAGTCGCCAATCCTCTTCTAGTCAACAAACTATAAACGTTTCGTTGAATTAAAGCCATCTTAATATATATATATATGAATTTTTAATTTGCAATAATCTCTTGTCGGTATATATAAATACGTTCTATATCACTTCTATCTATCTTCTGTACAATTATTTTTGTTCAATTTAGTTTTAATTCTTTCCATTAATTTCAAATTTTCATTAATCATACTTTATATATATTCTTTCTGTCAATAAAAACCCTTAATTACTGAAAATTTCCGTCGACCAATCAGATTGGGAAACTGAATTCTCCGGGTTCGGAAATCCCATTGAACCGAATTAGCCAATAAGAATCGAGAAAAATAAACTAAAAGCGAGGGCTTGTAGTAACTTATAAGGCAGCTTCACAGTACTTGTTGTATTCGATGACGGCGATGGAGATGTTCTTGTAGATGAATCTCTTCTCTTGTGGGTCTGCTATTGGGATGAAGTATTCGCTCTGAGTCTTCAGCTTGATGCGGATCCCCTCGCGTTCGAGGTTTATACCTTGGATCGAGTTGTAGGTAACGCCCCACATGACTTCTTGTGTTGCCATGCGGATCTCAGCGATACGTTGCATTGAGACTACGACTGAGAGTTCTTTTCCTGGGAGCACTACGTGTGCCAGGTACTGGTCGTTCATGAACAGACCACCGTTGGCTGATTTCAGCCAGTATTGACCTTGTGCTTCTTTTAAGTCGAATGGTCTTAGAATTTGGTCGTGGTTAATGTATCTTGGTAGTCTTATTCTTTGTGAGTTTTGGCTTTGTAATATCGTAGTGGAGCTCTTGACACCTTGACTGATGTTGCTGGTTAGATCTAGGAACCCGATCGCGGTCTTTGTAGGTAAACCAATTAGACCTTTACCTAGACCTTTGAAGAAACCACTAGCACCTTCTTTTTGGGAACCCTTGATAGGATCCAAAGCGATACCAGCAATACCACTACCTAAAGTAGAGGCAAAAGATTGGGCAGAGTTGGAGAATACGTTTCTAGAGTTATTATTGATTCTTTGTTGTAATTTTCTGGTGTTTTGGAATTCTTCATCTTGAGTAACGGATAAACCCTTAGCAACAGAACCACTCACTTTAGCCATACTGTCTGATAAACCAAATACAGTTTTCTTAGCAAAACTTAAACCACCTTTAGCGAAATAGATACCTAGTTCTTGTGGACGATCGTTTAGCATATAACCTTGGTAAGGTTCGTAGAAAAGATCCCAAACACCAGAACTAATAGTATTGAATAAACCAACTGGATTGCCCAAGAAATCAGCAGAACCTAAAATCATATGTATTTGATAGAAGAACTGTTGACTATAATGGGTTTGAATAGACTGTAACAATAATGGTAATGGAACTCTAACGTTATCCAAAAATAAGGCATTCAGTTTAATTGGTGCACCATTGACATTACCAACAGTCATTGTTAATACGTGTAGTAAAAATACAGAGGTAGACTCACTAATAGCTTCATCATCCTTCTTGTAATCCTTGCTCTTAGTATCAACTTGTTCCGTACTAACGAAAGATAAATGTAATACAGTGGGTTGAATGTGGAACACTTCAAAATATATGTCGTTAGAGAATTTTAATTCTTCGACCTTAGGTACTGTTATTTTATCCTTGAAGGGAATGTCTCCAGCTTCATTGTATAATGGTGAACCTGGGAATTTCATATAATCAATTAATGAGTAAACAAAATCTTCATCTAATTGAATAGAGAATTCTTGTAATAAAAATGTAGCATGCTTGAAATACTGAATACCAAAAGAATCATCTTTAACCTTAGATACAGAACCAGAGAAAATTGGATGAGTTTCAAGATCCTTTGCGGTCTTTGGAATTTGGGTTGGATACAATACACTTTGATAAACACTACCAAATGACTGATTATCCACTTGTAACCATTTAATCTTCCAACTGAAAGTTTGATATAGATCAGATTCTTTAAAACTTAAGTCAATACCTTTAATGTTTAAGTAAGCTAATTCCTTTAGGTTCTTAGTAATTAAAGATAGGCCGAAACCTTCGATAGAGATGTTGATCTTTCTTAATGTATGTTTATCTTCGTCATTTATTTCAAACATATCACCAGAGCTGTTTCCAGACATAGCCGATCCGTTTACATTACCAACAGACCTATTTTGACTAGTATTACTGATATTAGGTTTTGTGCCATTTCTTAATTTATATAAGCTTGACGACGGATCATATCTTGAGATAACTAAAGCTTGTGTAGGACCATCGGCAATAACGTTCAGATCAACGATTATGGTGTCTTCATTTGCTACTCTAGATGGAACACGCATTGGCTTTAAGTTACCTATTTCAGCTAGTTGAATTTCTCTCTTGCGACCACGAGCTGTTAATATAATCTTCTTTTGTCTAGCAATTGGGTAATCCCATGCATATGGCATTACACTCTTTGGAGGAACCCTATAATAAAGTGGTTTGTATTTATTCTCGTAGCTTTCTTCTTCAGGTTCAACTTCGTAGTATTCATCGACAACGGTTGGATCTCTTTGGTAGAAAATAAATTCACTATCACTAAAGTTTCTGATAGAAAATGGCCATAAATTCTGGCCATCCATAATTCTAACAAAAATCGTAGCTTGATCTAAGGTAATCTCTAATTTTAGAAGCATATGAGTTCCATTTTCCCTTAGAAGTTTTAAGTAGGTCAAACCAATATCTTTAATGAAGAATGGAGCAGTCCATTCGGTATTAACGCCTAATGTTTTCAATATTAACTGTTTGTTAATGATATTTCTTAAGTTATACAGAGGAATAGATCCATTTGATCCTATTTCAATAATTTCAACTGAGCCAGTTTCGCATAAACTAATTGGGAAACCTAATTCATTCTTGATAATGTATCTTGGTGAAATTGTAACGATTTTACTTAAACTAAATTTACCTGAGCCTTCCGTAATACCAATACCAAGATTGCATTCTAATGATTTATCTAGTATAGCAACAGTAGTGTCAAATGACTGTCCAATAGCATCTAGTGATAATGGTATACTCCAATCAGTTCCTCTAAACTTGATACGGGCTCTATTATTCTTGTCATTGTTAGTTTCAAAAGAAAACATCTTTGGTGAACAGTAACGTTCTTCATTGTCCGTGATTACCTTAGATTGAGTCATATTTCCGTATGATCCTTGCATATACAGATCTCTATCTGTACTGTTGATGATAATATATGGAGAATATATTTTGATTACCTTGGATCTACTGCCTTCAATACTTTGGTATTTCATATAAAGTTGCAGCTGTTGGCCATTTGCAAAATTTACATTTAGAATTGTTTCAGGCTCTAAAGACGTATTCTTAGGGGTATTTATAATCGATGATTTTGATACTGGTGATTCTTCCATTAAGGGTTGAACAGCCAATAATAAAAATTCATTCAGAGAAACATCATAAACAGTTGTTTTCTCTGATTTTTTCAATAGTTTGTATTTCTGTATTTCTTCTTGTTTGCCAAATATACTAAATTGAATATCACATGGAAGTAAGTTTTCGATAACCAATGATGGTGATATCGTGACCTTCATATGAGGGTATATTCTGGCCAATGGTTCTCTTCTATCAAATTTTCCGTTTACTTCAAAGAAGAACTTATCATTTCTTAATCCTTCATTGGATTTACAATCAATCGAGAGTGGCTTGTCTAGTAGTTGTTTCCAGACAATAGGTTGTTTAGACCATCCAAAATCTTCAGTGGTTAAAGGTTTAACAAAAATTTTGGAAGCATAAGCATATTCAACAGGAACAGAACTACTTTCAGATGGCTCAATCGTAAATAGTATTGGTTCACTACCAGAGCTCTCCTTGACAACTTTAAATTGTAGAGGAATACCAGTCGTATTTTCAAAAAGTAAAGTAGATCTGAAAGTGATTTCTTTAACATTATCATCGTGGCAAATTAACTCACAGATAATTCTGTTGTGAACGTGATCAATTGGAGGGTGTAAAACATGAAGTAGTTCACCTTCATAAGTAGCATCGATAGTCATTATTGTGTTGTATTTTTGATCAGCAACACATACACCTAGAATGCTCTTATTGCTATCTGTATCTAACCTTTCTCTAATAGATTTCCAACCCTCAAATTCCCATGGTTCACTCGCACCTGCCTTTAATGTTACTAGGTTCCTTTTACTTTCTTTATCCTTTGTATCGGCAATCCATATGTTTAAGTCTAGGCCAGAATTATTTGTTAACCTGTATGGCTTCTTTGAACCTCTTGGAACTAAATGAACTTCACTGGATAAATATTTTGGAATACTTGTAAGCATTGCAAGCGAACGGGAAGATAAGGTAATTTCTGTTACTTTTCTGGTCACTATATCAAATATAAAGCCAGCTTCTTGGTTGAATCCTTTCGCAAGATGGAATGTTATTGGAACGGAGTCAATTAATGGTTCCCAACTCGATCTGGAATAGTTAAATATATTCACTGTTGCCAATAAGTTAGCAATACCATCTAAATTTGTTGACCAATCTTTAGCATTTATTGAAAAATGTTCAATCTTGGTATCCAGGATTGGCATTTCATGGACATCACCGAGTAAGATTAACCTAAACCCACCAAAATCAGCATCAAAGGTTTCTCCTCTGATTATAACATCAGGTAAGTTAACAATTTGATTATTGCTACTAGTCTGAGAGATTGAACTGGAATAACTAGCTAAACTTGGTGCGTACTTGGTGATTTTCCTCTCGAACTCTTTCGAGAGGATACCTCTAGTTGGTTTATCATTTCCAACATGGTTTTCATCAGTCTCTCCGATCTTATTTAAGTTCATCAATGATATAGCTCTGTTGAAAATCATCATAGCTAATCTAATATCTCTCAAGGAGATACGCATGACTAATGGTTCAATTGAAGCATGGATATCAGTTAAAAATCTTTCGATGGTAGTGTTTCTTCTATCTATCGTTAACGAAGATGAAAAATCGTCAAGAAGACGAACTTTATTTTCTTCTAAAGCGTTAATCCTAGAAAGGAACATGCCGATATTATTGGCAGAGATAGTGGTAATATTCTGTTCTGTAAATAAAAATTGCTCGACACCAAACACAACAGCTTCAGAATCAAGTTCAGAGGGATCTGCTAATAAAATTACAGCTGTATCTATAATATTCAGCGAATATTGCCATACATTTTTTGTGGTCTCATGATCCTCATCTGTACTCTCTGAGGAGATTGTGGTGTTTGCTACATTATTCTTGGAATCTATTTGTTTTACAGAGTCCTTTGAAGAAAGAACGACATCCATCAGTCTTTTAAGAGCAAATATGTGGTCCATTGCTAAAATTATACGAGGACTGTGAACAGTAGTTGAAATATTTGTTAATAAACCATTTTCTAGAAGCTTCCTAGTAACTATTGCAGAGAATTGATGTACTTCTGAATTTGTCCTTTTTATCAGCTCTGTGTGTTTATTGTCTTTGATATTACGTGTATCTTCTACCGTAAATGCCGCTATGTGAGCATTACCGCTTGATGAACCATCTGAGTGTACTTGAATACTGGAAGCCATGTCCTGTAAAGTAATTTTAGTTAAACTTTTATCTTTAATATCGGTAGATAATTCAGTATTGTCAAACAAAGTTAAGGAGATTTGAGGTACTTCAAAATTAAAATTAATACTACTGTAAGCACCACTACTTGAATTAGAGGTTTCACTTAAAGGAGGAGAACCTGATCCTTTCATATTATCATTATCTTCTACTATATTTTGATCCATAGTATCAGTGCTAACACTTTCATCAGTTAATGACAATGGGGATTCTGACTTTCTGGAATTAGAATCTTGATCTGGTAAAATAAAGGTTGCCTCCAATGTGTTTATAATATCTAATAGATAACTTAATTGTAATTCAGTTAACCCTAATGATAGTGCCTCAAGTTTACCAGCAACCATGAAAACAGGATTAGCATCGTTGCCTAGTGGATTATGATCAATGTCAAAACTAATACACATACCATCGGCTAAAAATAACTTTTGTAACGTTGCATCCTTTAAGTTAAATATAGATGAAATTTGACCATTTCTCAAACCAAGTTTGATATGATTAATCTTGTCATCATTATTGATGTCAGTGAATTCATTCTCAATAAAAATTTCACCTAAGTAAAACTTTATTAGGTCAAATTCATTGATATTATTGTACCTACTAATTCTAGAAAATTGAATTACGGGAGCCTTAACACTTATATCGACTTTTAAATTGTTAACAGTATCCAGAGATGGAGCTTGGTTGTATGCGACTTGTCTGACTCTATCGAAATATATCCTCATTTTTTGGAACTTATGAAAGAAACTTAAAAGTCTCCTAATAGAGTCACGATTAAAGTTTACAAACATCGAACCTGTAACTAATTTAAGGAAGGAGTCATAGTTATTTGTATTTGTTGTTGCATCAAACTTTTCATAACTTAACTCAATTAATTCTTGATTATTCATACTAATCAATTTTCTCAGGGTACTATTTCTGTCGGCTCCATCATTTATTTCATCTGTCAATTCCATACCATCAAATTTCATATTTAATTTCATAGATTCTGGTAAAAATAAAATATTATATTCACCTGCAGCTAATTCCATTGTAGCTATCTTTAAAGAGTCATCATTCAGCACAACATCAAGACCGTCATACTTTATGGTCATTTTTAGTTTTTGAGGAGAATCTTCATTATCTTCTTCATTATGTTTCAAAGCATCTGCGGGTATTTCTTGAGCATTTGGATCCGTAAATGTAAGAACCATATAATTTAATAGACTTAATATTGATTTTGGGGTAAGAACGATCTTCATCTTAGTCATATTTATGTTAATATCTTGATCAAAAACTTCGATTAACAAATCTTCATGGTTTACAATTCTTTGAATTCTTGAATAACCCAATGTTATTAAATCGCCATCCTTATTTCCTATATCTGAACTAATAAGTGTTTGGAATTCCTTCAGATCACTATTTACAATATGATCTTCGACAAGTAAAGAATAGACACTTATATCTACATTCATCTGTTTTGCCATTGTAGTGAAATTAAATTTAAAAGTATTGACAACCAAATCAATTAACTTGACACTCTGCATTGTCTTTACATCTGTGCATTGGTAAAGTGAGAACTGAGCATTATCTACATCAAAATGAACTTCAAGGAATTTTTGATCCAATTCAAGCTGTGTCATTTCAGTAAGTTGGGTTAATGTATCCCTTATTCTTCTTTGGTCTAATTTGTATTGGTCCGGAGCAGCCCCTGTTATTTTAGCATTAGGATACCCATCAGCAAGATCATAATCATCAATAGATGGAATAATGTTTCTAGCCAATTCCAAAAATATCTTGTACTGTAAATCGTTAAATGATAATGATAATTTTGGAAGATGACCGAATAATCTGAATCTAGGTAATTTAAGCGCCTTAGGTAAAATTGAAACATCCATTATAATATCTAATTCCATTCTTTCCAAAATGGAAAGTTTGTTTGAAATGCTTGAATTATTAACACTGTCGAGTGTCAATGAAACATTAGGTCCAATCAGTATTTGGGTATCTTGTGAATTAATTCTAAATCTGTCAAACATTAATCTATTGATATCAGAGCCATCGATCTTATCATATTCAGTTGGAGACATATCTCTAATTTCTTTAATTTTATCTTTTGGTACTAAGTCACTGATAATTGAAATGTGACCAGCATCAATCACTGCACAAGGTGTATCCCAAGTGTGTGGATTCAGTGGGATGATAATTAATGGAGCTTGAAGATCTAGGTTCACATCTACAGTTTTGTGTTCCTCTAATAATGATTCAATCCCCATTCTAGTTTGAGATGTCCAACCCTCCATAGTGGCACTGGCAGCATTGATTATTGCACCAATGGTATCCATCTGGTGTGATTTTGGTTTAAAAAATCTCATAATTTCAGTAATAAAATGAACATGATAGAATACGGTAGTACCCAGCAACTTTAGAACTACCTTTGAATCAGCTAATCCATCTAATGGATTTGACTCGTACGAAACTTGGAATAATGGGTCTTTCTCCTTATCCGATTCAATTTGTGATTGATTATCTTTTGAGCAAATGATATCTTTGAAAAGCGTATTTGGAGAACCATCTTCAACCTTAAATTCTTGTAATTTAAAAGATGTCTTACTGGAATCAGGTCTATTCAAAAATTCTAAGTTACAATTCTTGAACAACATGGAACCCAAAAGTAAGTTCTGTTCTTTATTTTTGATCACTAGAGAACCTTGTGTTAATAAACCAGTAATTCTCAATTTGGTTAAATGTTTTGCTAAATGTGTATCAGCTAGATTGTTCTGTAGTTTATCATTAAAATCAATTGCATCATATAATTCTTTTTCTTGTTCTTCTGTCATTACCAGGTTTGATTCTTCGGCATTTACGTCACTACCGTTCCACCAGGAAGATATCCATGTTCCAGGTTTTTGTTCCTGCTGGACTTCCACAGCTGTATTTGAAGTACCTGGAGTAGCTTCTTTGGAATATATTTTGCTCTGAATGTATTGTCTGTTTGCAATTGTTCTGAATAATACAATAGTATCAAAGCCTAAATCCTTGTGCAAATCAAGTAACTCAGCTTCTTTCTCTGGTGTTAAAGAATCTTCTTCAAGTTTTCCAGACTTTAATTTTTCAATCCATAATTCAATATATCTTCTTCTTTGATCACCAGATTTCTTTATGTTATTCCAAGTCCACATCTCATGCTTCTCATGAATTTCATCACGAACACAAAATCCAATATATTTAAACCATCCTTTTGGATTTTCACTAACTGTAAATGTTGGTCTATTCTTCTTAAATTTTTGGGTTGCTCTTGTTAATTGAAATTGTGATAAAACATGTAAAAAGTCTGCATATTCAGAGTCATCCAATTCTAAACCAAATTTATCGCACAGCAATTGCAAATCAATATGTGGCTGAGCTTCTGTAGTACCCAATTTACTAACACTCAACTGACCTGTACCTGTTACTGGTTTCATAAGGTATTGATTCTCATCGCTATAAACTTGTTTGAAGTTTCTAAAAGTTTCAATGAATTGATTAGGATCAATGGTATCTGACTTCGAAATTGTTTCAGAATCTGTATTCCAATAAACACTTAATGCATCCAATGTCAGTAATTTATGAGTAATGGCTTGTGTGATTTCAATAAAACTTGGCTTCCATTCCTTATCTGTGGAGACAGCAGATAATTCGCTCAACGATACACCGACAGAAGATGAAGACTTCGAAAAAACATTGTTTATATCTTCATATCTGATATGGATATTCTTAATACTGACTTGCAAGTTATCTACCACTTTAGTAATTAACGATTGTGTGAATGATTCACTGTTACTCTTATCGTCATCCTTTCCTGTGCTTAAATCTTGGTTCCTTCTTGCCTTATTTGTCATTTCCCATTCCATAAGTTTTCTCAATTTCAAACGTAAATCTCTTTGAATCTTCTCATCTAGGTCTAAACTATAGATATCTCTTGGAACACATAATAGATAACAATCTTCGATTATAATTTTAACAGGCTTGTTCTTTAAACTGGACCATGGTACGTTAAGTACTAAATCACCTAGGATACCGTATTTAACATCCAATGGGATATCTAACCCATCTAAACAGTCTTTTCTAAGCTTAAGGTTCTTTAATTTAACATCACCACTCCATATCCCGACGTTCAATTGGTTTGGATCGAAATTCTCGATATATGAACCCAGTAATCTATTTAGTAAAGTAGCAGCTAAGGATTCTAACATTGTTTCTAAATCCTTTCTGACTATCAAATTTAAACTAACTGGCTAGTTCTGGTTGTATAATTGGTATTAGTTAGTTCTGTAAGCTTTAATCAAACCTTATTATTGTTGTTGAGTTTACTATATTTCTTCTATATATAAATTCTTAAAACCCGCCGCCTCGTTAAATTCCCTTAATGTGATTAAAATAAGTTAATGACAATATTACACAGTCAGTATATAAAGGTATACGGATATAAAGGTATCATTATATGAAGCTTAATAATGTTGATTCAGAGTCTGATTGTAGTAATAAAGTAACGGAGTCGTTAATATTACCGTTAAGAAGGGTTAGACCATGAATATTAGAATCAGAATCGATTTCTGAAACTTGGAAACTTTGTAAACATTGTTCCCATGATTTAGAAGACTTTATAAAGTTGTATATCTTTAACTCTGGTGTTTCTGACAGCGATAGAGCTACTAATATCTTACCTGAATGGTCAATATCCCAGTATATTTTATCCTGTGTGTCGAAAGTTAATGGTTGAACAGCCAATGTAGAACGGTCTTCCTTTCTTAAGTCAAAAGCCATTACTTGATTTTGAGCTTCTACTAGCATCCAGTAACCATTACTAGAAAATTTAACAGAGTTGATTGGACCCTCAGCCGGGATTTCTCTTCCACATTCGAATGTAACAGGTTCATTGTTTGGTTCGGTTACATTTACCATTGAAATCATGTTTCCGTTGAAAAAAGCCACTAATAGACCATCTTTATGTAGTAAAGCTGATTCATAGTTGTTTGATGGTGAACCCCACGATATAACAGTATCCTTCTCTTCTTCATTTGTCATATGTCTGTATGTGATCTTACCTGTGTTCTCTACGTGCATGAAATATTCTGGTTGAACAATCTCATGTTTGTACATTAATAGAGTCTTACTGTTTTCTATTTGTGTTATGGTAGTTTCTTCGTTGGTCTCAGTGTTTAGTACCCTAACTTGTCCTGATGTAGTGGTGTATAGTAGGTAATTAGAGTCTGCTGATGTCGTTAGGTATTGTAAGGCATCATCTAAAATACTCGATGAAATAGTCTTTTCAACGGATTCATCAAATATTATAAATTCTTTATTGTTCTTGTTGAAGGAAGAAACAATCTTATTATTATTATTCAAGTGGCTAAACTTGGAAGTACAAACCGGTGGATATACAGTACTGATTTTCTTTACAACATTGCATTCTTTGAAATCTGGTACAACTATACTCTTCTTACTATTGTGTTTGGTCTTGGTAATGAACTCTTGGGATTGTGCTAATAATGTTTTCTTCAATGAAGCGTCTTCTTCTTTTTCGTTGTTGTTACTATTTTGTACATAAAAGGATATCACATTATCCATATCGTTAGCCATGTTATTTTTCTCCTCAAGCAATTTAGAAGCAACTAACTTAGCTGCATCTCTTTCAAAAAGAGCTGTTGATAGTTCTTTAGTCAATTGATCTAGTTGTCTCCGTAATTTGAAGTTCTCTAACATTACAGCATCCCATTCATTTTGCAAAGTAGAAAGTAGGTTAGGGATACTATAATTGCTATTTAAAGTGGCACTATTTAAAGTGTTCGTCATTGATACCTGTTGAGGTGATTGTGATATCGTAATAACTTGTTCGACAGCTAATGCATCGTTGGTAATTGGATCCTTACCAGTATCCCTGATGTACTGCTCCAATAGACTTTTTTCAAACACACATTTTGAGTTTGGTGAAACAACTGGTACTCTTGGTGGCTTACCACTGATTGAACAAAACATCCTGGCACGTTGATGACCTTTTTCTTTATTCATAAACATCAATATAATTATACCTTTATACTATTAACAATTTTTTATATTCCTAAATTTTTCATCGTAAATTGTGATGTTTTTTTAATATTTCAATAATATAGTATTAAATAACGAGATATTGTAGGGATATTGGGTCAATAAATTGCAATTCGTGGTTTAATGAAACTGGATTCCATTCATACATGGTTTTTGTATAATTTACAGTCGAAAACCATTATTTCAGAACAAGTGCGACAATTTCAAATAGACTTTAGAGACAAATTTGATTGTTAAACGTATCGCAAATAAACAAATTCTTAAATCATATGGAACTATAACCCATGGGTAATGGTTTGAATGTATCATATACGCTTTACAGGTTGATTCCGGACTGAAATATCTCAATTACAGTCGTTTCTACACGTGACGCTAATTGCCCGATATGAAAAATTTTTTGAGATTTTGAATTATTTATAATTAGAGATGCTCATCGCAAGGTTAAGATATTGAATAAACTAGTAAAATAACTGAAATCCAACGTGTGTTCTTTGAAATATGGCTAAACCTAAAGGTAAGAAATCGACAGCTACTCCGTTAGATGGCAAGATCTCAGATCTTATCTACAAACTGTTGGAGGAGAAAACGCTAGACAAGAAAAGATCTAATACTACAACTGAGGAAGAAACTGAAGATGCTTTTGATGCTATCTTCTTTGCTAAGGATCTTTCTATCACTGAAATTATGAATTTCTGTTTGGTTAAGGATCTCTCTATGCAAAGAGTTAAAAGAGTTATCTTACAAAAGACTATTGAAAAGGTACAAGGTCAAATTGTTGAAGAAGAAAATGAAGAGTTTTCTGCTTTCCCAGATTACAACAATAATGACGAGGATGAATTCGATACCCCAGTGGTTACAGATGAAGAATCTTTAAAACAGAAAAATCTAATGATTAATCAGGATTCAAATGATATGAATAAAAGTATAACAAGTCAATGGACAAGTAATACCCCAGAAAACAAAGATACTACAACCCCAAAGAATAATAAGAAAAGATCTAAGGATGCTACACCAAGAAGCAAAAGACAAAAGACTCAAGAAGATAGATCCCCACCAACTTCTAATTTGCAATCTCTTGGTGGTATGGATGATGTGATCGCTCAATTGATGGAATTAATCGGTCTACCGATCTTACATCCAGAAATATATTTAACAACAGGTGTTGAACCACCTCGTGGTGTTCTATTACATGGACCACCAGGTTGTGGTAAGACCTCGATTGCTAATGCTGTTGCGGGTGAATTGAAAGTACCATTCTTATCTATCTCAGCTCCATCTGTTGTCAGTGGTATGTCAGGTGAAAGTGAAAAACGTATTAGAGATTTATTCGACGAAGCTAAGTCATTGGCTCCTTGTCTAATGTTTTTCGATGAAATCGATGCCATTACACCAAAGCGTGATGGTGGTGCTCAAAGAGAAATGGAAAGAAGAATAGTGGCACAATTGCTAACCTCAATGGATGAATTATCTATGGAAAACACCAACGGTAAACCAGTCATCGTTATTGGTGCTACTAATAGACCAGATTCCTTGGATGCAGCTCTAAGACGTGCTGGTAGATTTGATAGAGAAATTTGTTTAAATGTTCCAAATGAAATATCAAGATTACATATTCTGAAGAAAATATCACAAAATTTGAAAATTGATGGTGCTATTGATTTCTCACAATTAGCAAAATTAACTCCAGGTTTTGTTGGTGCTGATTTAAAGTCATTAACAACCGCTGCTGGTACGTGTGCCATTAAGCGTATCTTCGAAAATTATGGTGATATAATGCAAGGACAACAGACTAAACAAATTGAAAATGATGATAACATGGAAGTTGATGACGATTCAGTTTCTTCTAAACCAGATGCAGAAGACGAGAACTCTGATTCTCAGACGGAATTAAAAAACACAGCTAATATGATCGATCCACTACCTCTATCTATTATTCAAAAATTTATTAAAAGTTTCCCAGAACCATTAAACCAAGAACAGTTGACTCATTTATCTATTAGATATGAAGATTTCTTAAAGGCTCTACCTACTATTCAACCAACGGCCAAGAGAGAAGGTTTTGCTACCGTACCAGATGTCACTTGGACTAATGTCGGTGCATTAGGTAAGATTCGTGTAGAATTAAACATGGCTATTGTTCAACCAATTAAGAGACCTGAACTTTATGAACGTGTTGGTATAAATGCCCCAGCTGGTGTCCTTTTATGGGGTCCACCTGGTTGTGGTAAAACTTTGCTTGCAAAGGCTGTTGCAAATGAATCTCGTGCAAATTTTATCTCCATTAAGGGTCCTGAATTATTAAACAAATATGTTGGTGAATCTGAAAGAGCTATAAGACAAGTTTTCACGAGGGCTAGATCATCTGTACCATGTGTTTTATTCTTCGATGAATTGGATGCCTTAGTACCAAGAAGAGATACATCATTATCCGAATCATCTTCAAGAGTTGTCAACACATTATTAACAGAATTAGATGGTCTAAACGATAGACGTGGTATTTTCGTTATTGGTGCCACAAATAGACCAGATATCATTGATCCTGCTATGTTAAGACCTGGTAGATTAGATAAGACTTTATTTATTGAATTACCAAACAGGGAGGAAAAGATTGATATTATAAAAACAGTTACAAAGTCAAGTGGTACACCATTAGCTGAAGATGTTAACTTCAGTGAAATCATGTCAGATGAACGTTGTAGAAATTTCTCTGGTGCAGATTTAGCCGCTTTGGTTAGAGAAAGTTCTATATTAGCATTAAAGAGAAGTTTCTTTAAGACTGATGAGATACAATCAGTCTTTGAAAACGATTTAGATAAAGAATTTGAAGATTTAAGTGTTGGTGTCTCCGATGAGCAAGTTATTGTTACAAAGAATGATTTCATAAGGGCCCTTGGTACTATTAAACCTTCTGTCAGCGACAAAGACAGAGCTAAGTATGACAGATTAAATAAAAAGATGGGCTGGAACGATGAAGATGACTTAAAAGGTGAATCAAAGGATGCTACAGGAAATGCATAAATTTAAATATATAAAAAGATATATAACGTAATTATAAATAATATAATCTTATTTCATGAAATGGCCTCTTCTTTGGATATTTTTCCTGACTTTCCAAACGTGTTCATGTTTCTTTCTCTTTTCGTTGGATATGTAAGGTACTTGTTTGGATTTATTCTTAAAGAGTTCAAAGTTTAGTGGATATAACTCACAAAATGGGGTCTCACTTTTACTTCTTGCTAAAATCCAACTATATATGAATGGATGTTCAGAATTATTGTTTAACTTTTCATTCTCATTTGTCAGTTGGACTAACTTCTGCTTCAGAAACCTAGGTATATACATGTTTAATAAGCTATTTCCTTCGTCTATCGAATGTATTAATGCTAGGGTTTGGAATGAGGTGTCTTTTGAAAGAATCTTTTGGTTAATTATTGGATAAATACCATTCAAATTCGTCTTTAATGTTGAATCGCGTATTCTTTTGTAAACACTAATGGCTACGATTGTTCCCTCTAATGCACCCTTGATATCATCTTTATGTAATTTACGGAATTCTTCATTAAACTGTAAACCACATATACCAGAAGCCCCAATTGAGACCTGTAATGGAGAATTTTTTAATAACGGATCAAAATTATATGGTATGCAATTATTATTCAACGACTCTTGTCTGTGGAATAGAAGAGTCGTCTTTAAAGTTCTCAGTTGTTGAGCATTGAATCTTGGTTGCAAGTCTTTACTCCTCAATATTGAACTTATAACATTTGATAGTTTTATTATTACAGGTTTATATTCATCTTGTAAAGTATTTGAGAATTTTTCAGGAATGTTTAATTCATTTTCTAAGTTTGAGTTATAAGAATCTATCAGGACAATGTGAGTAGGCTTGTATTTCAGGATGACATGATTTAGAATATTAATCCCAAAACCTTTTACCCAACCAGGCAGATTAAGTAGCGAAGTGCCAACAAAACTTTGTTCTTCAAAATGTTCAACTAATTGATCAACTAAATCTAAGTAAAGTGTTGGATCATCTTGTGGTGATGTTGAACCATAATATAACTGTTTTAAGAAGTTAAAATTATGTTGTCCTAAATGCTGACCTAAATATTTGTTATTTGATTGTTTTATTTCTGTTAATGAGATACACTCAGGGTAAGAATATTCAGGTTGTCCTGGATCTAAATCTAAATATAGCAGATCCTCAGCATTAGATACACTTGCATCATCGCCACTAGTTTTGTTCATAAGCATTTCTAGTAAGAGTCTTAGAAAAGTAGATTTACCTGAGTTTTTACCTCCAATGGTCATTATTCTCATATCATAATTTAAATTTTTGTGAGAGATATAAAGTTTTTCAATGTTTGTAGACCATTGATTGGTAATCTGCAATGGTATAAATAAATCGTTTGTCTCAGTGAGTACACTATACGATTTGGAATCACCAGCATCATCTCTTGGTTTCCACAGATAATGAACGTCACGATACAATTTATGAGCATCTATTAATGTGTTCTCACCACCGTTGAAGACACGAAATACAGATACAAATGGTTCTAATGCAGATTCATTTATACGTTTTCTATATTTCGCAATTAGGGCAATAGGATCATTCCAACCTGCATAATAAGAACAATTCAATCCTGGAATTGAACTTGATAATGGATGGCAAAAGGTAATAATTTCTTTTGAAGCATTGTAATGAACATTATTATACACAATACCACCTTTTATTATCTGGATACTGAAAATACCAGATAAATATATTGCTTGTTTCTCTTTAAGGCATACTATGGTATTTGAGTCATCTAATCTAAACACATTGACATTCAGCAATGGTCTGAATACTGTATCATCACTAGATTCCTTATTTTCATTGGATTCATTTTCATCATCATAGTCATCGGTCACTACAGTTGGTTCTCTAGACTGCGTTAAAGATGGAGGTAATGAATCATCTGAGTTCTGATCATCGGAATCTAAGTATACTGGTATATTATTAGACATTAGGTACGCCTAAATTGCCTTTTTTTTGTTTTCTGTTGGTTTGAAAAGTCTTCGATTGTTTTAGGTATTTTAAAAGTTGCAATATTTTTCAAGAGATTTTAAAAAGTGTAGCTCATCGAGAAACACTAAACCCCAGCGAAGGACAACAACAAAATAATGAACTAAATGCCACTTATAATAGAAACACGAGAGGCCAGTATTTCAAGCAGTACTCTGTTAATTAAAAATGTGCAAAAATATCTCCTGCCTAGAGATTACATATCAAAATACTTAGAGAACAACGAATATGACAAAACCTTCGTTAAGTTGCTATATAGACGATTCATGAGATTAACTCCATTGGTATCAAGAAGGCAGATGGTTAAAGATACTTACATTGACTACATCAATTTTAAATTCAAATATGAAAACTACTCTTTGAAAAGAAAACTAATTTTACCAACCTCAGATCCAAAGGACATAGATTGGAAACTGGAATCCTTGAACACTCTAGATTTCGTTACCTTAGCAGTTTCATCTTTTAAAGAAGGCACTGAACTGCAACAAAAAAATTCACTAGTGGCAAGTCAAATTCTAAAGAATCTATTATCTCTTGAATACCATAGAACTAATAGCAAAAAAGATGGAAGTGAGTTCTATAAGTATAGGATTGCATTGATTCATTTACAGGAGAAGCCTAATCAACATGATGCAAAAGGTATTGCCCTTGCAGAATATGATAAGTCGTTAATGTTTTTGAATGAGACATTGGAAATTAGACTATAAGCTAATTTTATCCTGAAATTGCATCTCTCCTTTCGTTAATAATATCAACGATATTATTAATGTTATTCCTAAAATTCGACATTATAGGATTAATTTCTGTTATTCGCATTTGAAGTAACGTTGAAAAGACTCTGTGGTACTTCCCTAACTGAGAATTACTAAATAATTCTACATATTATATATAATTATTAAATATTCGTATCTTACAACTTTATGGTGTTTCTTGTATAAATTATATATCTAAAATACAATATTATTCTGGATAAAATACACAAGGTTTGTAAAATATCTTTCAATAATTAAGTGCTATATATTTATATCATTTTAGTTTATTATTTATTCCGTATTGACTAATAATATTTTTCATTAATTTATAAAATTGAAAAAATTGAAACAATATATACAAAACATTAATTAAAAATGAAAAAAATATATATAATAACAGACTCATCTTATGGTTTACAGTTTTGAAAATACTTCAGTAGCCATTTGTTTATTAAATATTATAATTCTATATAGATACATTAAATTATTCTTTAACTAAATCGCTAACCTCATATTTGTCGATAACGGTGATACGTTGTTCTATTAGGTAATTAATCACAAATTCAACAACCTTGTTCAAAGTTTCTCTATTATTTTCGTTATTAATATCATTGAATGATATTGAGATTTCTGAGTTGTCGTTACTAAAACTAATGAAAACATTGTCAAAGATTTGTTCAACAGGTGTGATGACTTCATTATATATCTTGGCAAAATTTGATTTGTCTTGAATGAATTGTCTGAAATTAGATGATAATTTTAATACCAATTCTTTAATCCATAGAGATCTATCATTAGTTATTTCATTCATAGCTTCAATAGTACTACTATCTTCATTACCATTTATTTTTAATAGTACAGGTTCGTTGTCACTTCTAGATAAATCATCTGGGAAATCAATGAACACGTTATAATTCTTTTCGATTTGAATTAATTTTTGTAAGTTAATGTTATCGTTACTTAAAACAATATTTTCGAACCTATTGTTAGTTAAGTTTAAGTATTTTGACATTTGTAAGTAACTGAAATCATCAACAAGTTTTAGTATTTCATCTCTTGCGAATTTAATATTTTGTTTATTCTTTGTTGGACAACGGATAACAACATTATCGTATCTAATAATAACTAACTTATTTTGTGGTAAAGAGAAACTGTTTGAAAATTGGATGAAAACGTTATGCTTTCTCATAATTGTTTGAACAATAGCACCGCCAGAACCGATGATTGGTCTATGGTATACTTCTGGTATGAAAAAAGCTTCTTCAGCAGGTAATTCTTTGATTAAATTACTGTATGATATTTGGAAATCATCTAATGAGTCACTAATGATAGAAACATTAATGGTGGCATCATCATGATCAGTAGAAGAAGTTTTACTGTTATTAGTTAACTCAATTAGAGAATTTGAGTTTTCAATAATTCTTGTTAATTTACCATTCTTTTTACCGGAAATGAAATCTTCATATTCCATATTAATTTCAAAACTAACCTTTAATTGTCTAATTTCTGAATCGTATTCTGTCATCCAACTCTTTGAATTTTCAGCGGTTATATCCTTTAATAAATCCATGTGTTTAACACATAAAATAAATTTGTCTTTAATAGAATTCACAGCTAAAATGGTAAATTTCGACTTGAAATATTCGCCCTCAACTAGAGAGTGAATCAAAGAGTCATATGATTCAACGCTATTAAGGAATACAGTTAATTCAATTATTTCTTGTAAGAATAAAAGAGTGAATTGTTTGATAGTATTATTTAATAATATTGGAGATGCAGATTGGAATTCAATAGAACTTTCATTTAACTTGACGAAACAGTGATATTTAATCATAAATGCTTCAATTTCCTTTGAGTAAAAATTCTTTAAAAATTGAACTTTACCAACTGAAAGGTTAGAAAGTTTTCTGTAATAAATGTTATCTTTTAATGTTTTAACAATTTGTTGAACAACATGTTTTGTTTTTAATAATAATGAATGAACATTACCAGTTAGAATCAATTGAGTAGACGAATTGGTACCTTCGGAATTAATCGAAGGAATATGAACGTCAGTTAATAAGTGTCTCTTAATAAAATTCATGTTTTGGGTATCTAATAAATGTGGTATCAATGAACTTGAATATATATCAACATAGTCGATGATAAATTGTTCATTGTTATTGAAAGAATTAGTTAACAAATCAATAAGTGCCATCATCTGATGCTTACTCATGGTGATATTACTCTTTGTACCACTTAACTTAAAGACGACATTGTGTGAGTCAACCGAGATATCATCATTAATTAATATATTAATATCAAATTTGTTGGCAAAATCGTCCATTATATGCTTAAAAGATTTTTCACTTTCATCAAATAAATTCTTCAAAGATTCTTCATCATCACCTTTAGGTAATGTTAATGGAATCTCCACGGAAGTCATTGATTCAAAATTTGGATCCTTAGTGAGACCCCTTATTGTACCAATGCGGCCCTTTTCTGAGCTCTTCTTTAACAAAGTTTTGCTTTGAAAAATATCAGTTGGGAAAATTGCTAAATATTTAATGTTCTCCACTTGTACTGTTTGTTCAGTAAGCCATTCTTGAACATCTTTTGGTAGTAATTTATTTAGATGATCATCTTGGTAAATAGTGGTACCTACTAAATGTCCTTCGGAACTATCGTAAATCTTGGCTTCAAAAGGTGTCCAAAGAGACAATTGATCAGCTGCCATCGATAATTGGAGTTATATACAGAATATCAACAAGTATAGTATCTTAAACCGATGTTCAATAAAATTTAAGTGGTTGTTTTCTTTGTGTAAGTAATTGTATCAATTAAAAATGAAATATTTGAAAAATTTTATGTAAACATAATACTTAAACAGGAAATTTTCTAAAGGAAAATTACCCAATTCAGAAGGACCTTGTTAGAAATTTGCCTGAATAGGAAATTCACATTAAAGAGTTCTATATTATATAAGTTTATTAATATTAATGAATGAGTTTATTTTAGGTATTAAGTTATATGTGAATATGTGATATGTATATGTGTATTAGAAACGAAGTCTTCTAATTGGAGAGTTTTCATTGGAGTTCTCAAAACTTTCTTCTTCTCTTAATGGAATATCTAAAGTTCTGGAGGTACGGGTAGATGGATCTTCGACGTATCCTCTAAACTTGCTAATATCCAGGTCAGATAATGGTTCGCGCTCACCGGTTCTCTGTACTGTAGGTTTCTTGCTTTCATTATTTGTTTGTTTACTTTCAGATTTTAAGGATTCGTTCTCCTTGTCATCATCTTGACTCCTATGTACTACGTTATCACGATTCTCTAGAGTAACGTCTCTTGTATGTGAACTCTCTTCAAAGAAGGTAAATGCATTTTTCTCCCATATCGACGACTGTTGTTGACGTCTCTTTAGTGGCGATGGAGTCGCAGAAAGTCTCTTTGAAGGAGACTTTTTCACTAGATTACCATTACCATTGCTATCAATTGTATGTGTTCGCCTTATAGGAGATAAAGACGAAGATCTAGAGGTAGAATTACTATCACTCTTTTGAATCCAACTCAACGTATTACTCTTTGCATTCACGTTTTTGCCTTGTAAAGCAGCTCTTCTTCTCAATGGTGAACTCATTATATCTCTGTATACTATTTTTGACAATTACCAATCTATTGAACCTTCGCAATCAACACAATCAATACCTCTTCTTCATCATATACAACCATTATATATATATATATTCATTAATAACATTTCGTGTCAATCAAATTACACGCGTTTTCGGGATTGTCCGAATCGGGAAATTGCCGGTTTCGTGGATTTTATTTGATTTTGTCCGGACTGACCCTGGGATTCTCGGACAGTTTTGATTATTTAATTTAATTGAAAAATTATTCTGAAGTAATAATTATAAGATATTTCGTGTCTTGTAGTGTAGAAACGACTAAACTGCAAGGGAAGGATGTCTGTAGAAGCTGAGGAACCACTGGATATTGACCAGGAATATGATTTATGGAAGTCGAATGTGCCATTGATGTATGATTTTGTCAGTGAGACGAAACTTACGTGGCCATCGTTGACCGTGGAATGGCTACCAGGTTCTCCGGAATCTAGTGTACAACAATTGATTTTAGGTACTCATACTTCTGGTGAAGAAGATAACTATCTAAAAGTTGCTTCAGTTGAATTGCCTCATGAGATAATAAACCCTAATGATGAGAATGTTAGGGATACTGATGCAAGCGATGCGAGTGATGACGAAGATGACGAAGGTGCTGTTAGATCGAATATTAAGATCACTAAGAAGTTTAAACATGATTTAGAGATCACTAGGGCTCGATATATGCCACAGGAATCTAATATTATCGCTACAATTAACGGTGAAGGTACTATTTTCATCTACGATATTAATCAACCATTTAACCAAACCCCTACAAAATTATCATACCATAAGGATAATGGTTATGGTCTTTCTTTCAATCCTAACAGAACCGGTAGATTGTTAAGTGGTTCAGATGATCATACTGTGGCATTATGGGATATCCAGGACTCTAGCAAGCCGATTTTAACTTGGGAACAAACACACTCAGATATCGTTAATGATTGTAAATGGCACAATTTCGAATCCGAGATCTTTGGTACTGCCAGTGAAGATAATACGTTACAGATTCACGATTTAAGAATTATTCAGGACTCAGAGAATGACAACAATGACTCTATGGTTATGAAGATCAATTGTCCTCAACCATTTAATACCTTGGCTTTCTCCAAACATTCAGCAAACTTATTTGCTGCTGCTGGTACTGATTCAAACATTTACTTATATGACATGAGAAATGTTACCAGTCCATTACACTCCATGGAAGGTCACACTGAAGCTGTTACAAACTTAGAGTTCTACGAACAACAAGATGGTGTGCTTTTCTCTAGTGGTGCTGACAGAAGAGTTATAATATGGGATATAATGGAAATCGGTAGCGAACAAGTACGCGATGACGCTGAAGATGCCACTCCAGAAGTAATGATGATTCATGCAGGTCATAAGAGTCCAATAAATGATTTCTCGATTAATAACAATATTCCTTGGTTAATGGCTACTGCTGAAGAAGATAACACTGTTCAAATTTGGAAGTGTTCTAGTAAATTACAAAGAGTCGGTGGCACACCTTCTGTCGATGTCGATATGTTACAATAATTAATTAATTATACAATATATATATATATATATATATCACTAATGTATCATTATTTCTTGGATGCTAACCAATTGTAAAAATCAATGAATACATTTGAACCAAACTTACCCTTTAATCTCCATGACTTTGTAGTTTCACAATAGATGTCAATTAATTGTTCATATGCCTTGTTCTTTTCTTCCTTCTTAGTGTTTTCTAATAGAATTTTACCAAAGAAGATGGATGCAGTAGAAGATAATGAGAAATAATGGATAGAGAATTGACCTGGTTTATTTGTTAATAGATTTTCATGTATCTTCTTAATAGATTCAAGACATTTCTCACTATCTTGATCCTTAAATAACGCAACACTGATCTTAAAGACTTTATTCTTTAATAATTTTGAAAGCCTGTCAGCTAATGATTTATCTAAAGTTTCTCTAACACAGTTAATCGTTGGTTCGATAAATAATAAAACATTGCTAATAGTTTGATTATCAATCTTTGAATCGGCTTCCTTTCTGTTGTCAGTAATCATCTTTTCAACATGTTTGATATATATTTCTAACATATCAACAACTCTATGTTTAAAAGCAATAACGCTTTCACGAGAGGTTTTAACTTCGAACTTTCTTTTATTACCAGTTGGAATATGAGCTAGAGCTTCCTTTCTACGCTTAAAAATTTGAGATAATTGATCATCTAATTCCATCATCTTTTCATCATCCATAGATTCATCATCACTCTCTTCGTCATCACCACCAGATAAATCATCTAATTCATCAAAATTGACTTCACCATTTTCCTTAATCATGTTTCCTGGTAAGTTTAATGCCTTAGCTAATGCGCTGGTGGCTTCTTTGTCAATCTTATCAATGTCTTCATTTTCGATATCTTCATCCTTGTCATCATCACTATCACTATCGCTTTCTTCACTGTCTTCTTCATCGTCACTTTTCTTTTCAACATCTTCTCCTTCTTCCTCGTCTTCATCATATACATCATCAACACCTTCAAATAATTGAGCATAACCTTGCTTATTTTCTCTGGCAGGTAAAACATCTAGTAATACCTTCAATTCTTCTTCTTTAATATCAGAGACAAATTGTTCCCAAGCTAATAAACTTAGTTTTTTCAAAACAGCCTTCTTTTGTGCTAATAGAGATAGTAGAATTTCAGTGATACCAACCATGGAACCATTACCATCAATGATCTTTGAATTGTAGAAGTTACATAATTCTTCAATAACGGAAATAGATTCAACATCACCGGCGTACAATTGTAATAGACACATTGATAATAGTGATTCTAAGCCGACAATATCTTTACGATCCTTACCTGTTTGTTCTAGTTGAGAAGAAATATCACTTAGAATTTCCATAGCGTCTTGTTTAACCCTTAGTAAACTGTCATCTAATTGGTTGACTAAATCATAGCCGTTTTCAGTTTCATTTTCCATATCGATAATCAGACTTAATGTATAATATTGCCATGAATGAACCTCAGTATTAGCAGAGTTAGTTAATTCTGCAAGGATAGAATATAATCTCTCTTTGGCAACTTCATTTATAGATTCGTTATCCTTAGTGAAAAAAGCTAATGTAACAATTGGTTTTAAAATTGTAGTTGATAATTCATTTGTGATTTCCATTCTATGACTTCTAGTGACATGCAATATAGTATCTAGAATGAAGTGTAATTTGGTTAAATCTTCTTCTGTGTCAACTTTAATATGAGATGCGAACATTTCAAATAATTTAATTAAAGTTTTAGTTGATAATTCTTTAACTGCAATTAACTTAGAAGTTGTCTTTGATTTGGTTAGTTTATCAAAATTAATTGAACCATTAGAACCAAATAAAATCGAATCAAGACATGGTACTAATTTCTTGCTCGAATCAACTTCACTGGCACTAATGATAGAATTTAAGGCCTTTTGAGATATCTTATGTAACAATCTCTTTGAATCTGTAGATTGATTAATTAAAGATCTCATAAAGTTTTGACTAAAGATACTTGGAACGAACTTACCTGAGATTAAATCAATAGCTTTTTCAAAGATTAAGAAACCAAGATATTTTCTTTCACTGGATGCCTTTTCATTGAAAAATGATTCATCAATGGCCATTTGCCAGAATTCAGGGAAGTTAATCATCTCATTGTGAGTCTTGCTGCTTTGTTTTCTCTTCTTGTTAACATGTTCATCGTTTCCAGCTGAGGAGATTGGTTGTGAAATAATTGGTAATATTATATCCCAAACGAAATGTAATCTTGGATTCCAGTTTTTTTGTTTAACGTTAGTTGGAGCTGAATCAGTAGGTTGAGATGAATCACGTAATACTTGAGTTAATAAAGGTAAGTTACCTCTAGCTAATGGATCATTTAGCTTCCAAGTTTTTGTACCTAGAACAACGGAACTTAAATTAATCTTTTCACCACTCTTATTATTGTATAATATGTTTAAGTAAATGGCTAGACCTTCATTAGTCAAAGTTAATTCATATTCATCTAATAATTGCAATAAAGTAGTGAAAAAGGCATCTGTAGCGAAAGGTAATAACTTTTCAATGGTTTGAAACAATGTGAATAAACAAGGTTCTCTAATCCAGTTTTTAGATTGAGCTAAATCCATTAGTTGGGTTAAGAACTTGGTAGTGAATGGTGAGATCTCACCTTTCTTCACAAAAAAAATCTTTGAGAATAATGGTTCGTTTAATAAAGATTGTAAACCAAATAACTTACCAAACAATAAACCACGTTCATCTTTACCTTTCATTTTCTTATCAGAATCGGCATCAGGAGAAAGAGAAGATGATAAGAAGGATAAGAAATGGTCAATATCTGGTAGACATTCTGGAGCAACTTTATCTTTAGAATCACTCAAGTCAATAGCCAAGTTGATAACCTCAGTTAAGCATAAAGAAAAACCTAAACGTGCACCGTTTCTGTCTGAGGATAGACCCTTGATTAATCTATTTAGAACGTATTTCCATTCCTCATCGGCTTCTGGAAGAATTAAAGCTTGTAACTCATTGATAATACCAACTGCAGCCGTTAAACGCTCTTCTGGCAATTCAGACGCCAACTTATAGAATAGATCCCTGTTAACTTTCGACATCGAAACTATATTGGTTTGTTATGTCTATACAGATATAATTTCAGTTAATATTTATTCATAGTTTAATATATTCAAATTTGAAATTTTTCGATGACTTTGAAAATAAAAAAAATGAATTTAAACGTTTCGGATTAATTAGAATTAATGTAGCAATTAAAAATAAATAAACATACATAAAAAGTAAATAGACTAATTAACGGTATCTAGGATTAATTTTTCGATATCTCTAGAAAGTTTCTTGACTTGTTCAATTTCAGAACCTTCACAGTAGATTCTAACAGCGTCTTCAGTACCACTGGCTCTAACAAAAGCTCTACCTTGTGGAACTTGATCAATTAGTTTATTCATTTGGGCTTGCAAAGTTGGTGGGCTTACTAACTTACGTTCTTGGTCGGCTGTGATAAATACAGATCTATCTGGGACGATAACCTTTGCTAATAAGTTTGGTAAGTCAGTGTATTCGTTATCCCATTGTTTTGGAGTCCATTTCATAATTAGAAGTGTAGAAAGGACACCTAATAAATCAGCAATTGCATCACCGACTGTTTGGTTAATCAAATGGGAGAATAAAATTAAAGTCTCACACGCTTTAATAACCTCACCGTCATCTGTAGATGAAAGATGAGAAGAAACAACAGATTCAAATTCTGGAGAGAATATGATTGTACCGTGACCATTAGCTTCAAAATAGACACCTACATCATAAGAAGCCTGGGCTTCATGATGTAAATGCTTGACACCAGTCTTAGCACAAGATACTGGGCAATTTAAATTTGAGGTTAAATATTCGGTAGAGCTACCGTTAGCGTAAGCTGTTTGCACAACACCTAACTTAATCTTTTGAGTTAACTCAGCAGTACTCAAAAGATTTTGAAGGAAGTAAGCGAATAATGTAGCAATCTTATCACCATCTAATAAATGGAAATCTTGCTTCTCCTGATCAATATAATAGAAGACAATTCTATCAGCATCACCGTCGAAAGAACAGAATAAAGTATCATGACCAGTCACATCAGTAATACCATGAGGTAATTTTTGGCCAGTCTTGACAAAATCGGCACCACAGGAGCTGTTTAAAGTACTTGGTTCAAGGTAATTGTCATTGATAAACTTAAACCGAGTAGCTTGTGATAAAGCCTTAACAAAGGATTCAAATTGTGGGGCACCAATACCATTAGCAGCATCAATGTTAACATTTACGAAACTTTCTGGAGTAAAATCAGTAATATTGTATAATTTTAATAGTTTGTTCCAATTGTTTTGGAAGAAAATATCATAATTCTTAACGGAAACAGTTTCGTTTGGGTGTTCATTCTGATAGTTTGTTAAGAAATGTAATTGCGGAGTAGTTAGCATACCATGATTCTTGATCTTTGCGTTAAATAAAGTTGGTGTTGCTAATAAGCATTCCATTAAATATGGAGAAGATTCCCTGGAGTCCATACCAACAGTAATGGATGGTACAATTGATGCATCTATTTGTAATTTAACAATCAATTCATTGGTGTAATCAATAACATCTTGAGCACTCTTGTTTGCAGCAATATTAGCGATTTCAGTAGAATAAGCTTCCCATGATTGATCTAACATGGCACCAGTTGGTTCGATGATCTTAACACCATTATCATGAGGTGGGTTATGGGAGGCAGTGATCATAACACCGATGGCTTTTCCTTTATGGAACATAGATCTCAAACAGGCAAGGATACCAGTGGTAAACATCACTGTATCTAAGATATCAGCATTATCACGGAACCCAGCGGTACCATAGACATAATGATGTTCTCTGGTAGTACATATGCTTGAATAAAGCTTTTCAAAACGTTCTGTGTCGATATTCATGTTTGTTTTAGGCTATTTCTGTTGTCATTATGCTATATTTGAAATGTAAATAAAAAGCGATTTTTTTCAATTGGAAATTAAATAAATCACTTTAACAGAAAAGGGTAAAAGAGATGGCACCTGTAGTTCGACTAATAAACAAGAAAGAAGCGGTTGAGGAATTTGAGCGTAAGGGGGTGAATAAAGATGAGTGTCAGTTGAAGTCTATAGCGCAGTTTGAGTGTGCGTTGAATATGGAGCTACGGTATGTATGCGAACCCTTTAAACGGATGTTCCTCGAGTGTGCTGGTAAGAGACTTGAGGTTACAGATGAGAGTACGAACCAATAGACTTGGACAACAGATGCTGTACATACCCGTAGCTATATCAAATGCATATCACTGATGTATTACTTACTTTGGAAGAAGTATCCATATAATCGAATAGTGCTGTTAACCAGTATTAAAATATAAACGTATATAGTAAATAAACAAAATCTAAGAAATTCTTAATTAAAGTCTACTCTGTTTTATTTATCTGAAATCAGGAAAATCTTCTAGAAACTAATCCTCGAACTTATGAAATGAGCACAATGGTTTAGAATAATAAGGCTGTTCTAAATACGTAACTTCGTCACTTGTTAGATTCACTTCCAGAGCATCTAGTGCTTCTTGAACTCTTTCTACAGAGATCATACAAATCAACGGAATAAAACCTTTACTTAAGACCCAAACAGTTGAAATTATAGCCATACTTACATTTCTCTTGTGGGCAATCTCTTCAACACGTCTAACGATTTCTTTATCGCCATCGTTTAATTCATATAGTCTATGCTGGCAATTTTCTCTTGCAGAATTTTGTGTTACTGACCTTGCTAGTAATCCACGAACGTTGGGAGATCATGGAGTTAAAGCGATGTTATGCCTCTTTGCATATGGAATAACTTCAAGTTCATCTTCTCTGTATAATAAACTATACTCAGATTGCCAGTTGACAAATTGAGCCCAGTTGTATTTATCAGCAATTGCCTGTAGCTCTGAAAACTCAGTAACAATAAATGAGGAGGTACCAATGTAACGAACATCTTCACTTTGTACAACATCGTTTAGACTTCTCATTATTACTTTCATCTAGACACGTTCGTCCAGACGATGAATCTTCAGAACATCGATGCAAGTACCTAAACTTCTTACTGAGTTATTTACACCAGAAATAATATGTTTGCGAGATAAACCTCTTTGATTTACAACTCCGAGGATATGATCTGCACCCTTCGGTAGGAAATCCAAAGGTATTGTACCGTTACTATAGGCATCAGAAGTATCAAATTACGTAAACCAAGATCGTAACAGTACTTCAAAATAGTGAAAATCTTATCTTTGTCGTCTTCTAGGCTCTAGATTAAATTATTATGTTCACTTGGTAGAAACGGTAAGTGACAGAGTGGTGTGGGTCTGTCTGTATTTCTAATTCAGACATATATACGTAGTATATATTCTGGGAGAATATGGTCCTTCTATTATACATTTGTACTATTGTTCTACTACAAATATGCCTGCTACCACTGACAATCCTACCGTTAAGGGCCCCTTCCCTATTAATTCACAAAAGGTGTGTATGGTAATTTCGACCCATTGAGATTTCCTTGCTACTCTACATTGCAGGCTATTGGGACTTGCTGACATTTTATTTCCAAATGAACAAATGGGAGTGGAAGAACTGCGAAGTGAAACAGTTTCGACACTCGTCTACAATTCATTGCTCTTGTTGCATTCAGATCCACGGAACTTTGTACAACCTCTACAATCTTACACTTCTCAAACAGACACACAACAATGTACATCGACATTCTGATATTCCATTGAATGATTATATACTGAGAGCGATCCCAGCCAGGTTCATCATGAGTAACTACCTGGAAGACGATATTATCAAGGAGTACATCCCAGCGTGTGTCTTCTATCCCAACGTCCCAAAGAAGGAGAAATGTTTCGAGCTACTCAAGATATTCAGCGATTATAAATACACTCTTGGGATAGTTGCGTGTTACAATAACTGGATGGATTTGTTTGAGGAATGTAGTTTTGAGTATGTGAATTCTATTTTATGGGGCTTTCTTCATAGATATAAAAGAGAGGAAATGATAACGATGTTAGCAGATAAGTCAAAGAGTGGAGAGTTTTTAAAACGAAATGGCAGTGTTAGATAAGATGCAGAACTTGTTGACTTTGATTCAAGTAAATCAAACGATTACAACTATTGTAAACAATTCGAGCCCGTATATCTTCGTAGATATCATACTATTAAAGAGGAATGGTTAGATTTTGATGATGATAGTAGTTATGATCATGTACCTTCAGATGATACAGATATTACTGGAATTGGATTTGCTAAAGATCGTAACTTAGAAAGACTCATCCATCTCAACGAACGGATGCAAGAGTTGTATATGTAATTATAAATTCAATATTACAGGACTAATATATGGCTAGTTTATTTTACTTCAATAACTAGTAAGAAGCAAATATCACAAAATCGATCATTTTTACTGATCATTTCTGAATTATGTGACACAATTTTAACATATTTGGGTCAATTTTTATGAACTCTTCCAACTTACTATTTCGATAACTATTGTCCATTAAATGGTTTATCAACTTAAATTCATATGGAGCTGCCAATTTCTCGTAGATTATAGCCATGATCATAGAATATTTAAATATATTTGTATCAGAGATTATTTATTAATACTATCTAGGAATTCTATACATCGATAGTCTATAGAATACAAAATTAAATTACAATACTGTAGTCATGATAAATGGGATTTCACGTAAAAAATCAATGAAGATATTGAAAGTTGCAAAACATAAAACTTCTGTCGCATAACTGATCGAATAGAGACACTATGAAAGTGTTTAGTAGCTATTGGAATGTTTTGAAATAATTAAAAGGAGCATGCTGGATGCTTTCGATTTATTAAACTTATAGTAGTAACCTCGCAACAATACTGGCGAAACCATATAAAGAAGGAACAAAAGCGTTACCAACATTTTGGTTTTGTTGGATGACTGGAGCAGAAGCTTTGCTAGAAGTTTCCGTTAGTTTTACAGAGAGAGAGAGAGAGAGAGTAGTAGTTTGATTCACAGAGGTAGAAAATTTGGCCGATCTAACTGAGGTGGTTTCGTTACTGGATTTAGTCACAACTGCAGTATATTCTGGACAAAAAGTAGTGAATTGAGTGGTGATTTCATCAACAGTAGTTGTAATAGCGGAAGATTTGGCAGGCTTCTTGATATTGCATGGAAATTTAGTGATAATTAAGGTAATAGCTTCGGTGACGGTGTAAGTCTTACCGTTAGTAACTAACTCGGTTGGTTCTGGATAATAAGTAGTTACTTCAGTAACAATTATTAAATCAACTAATGTAGTAGTAGATTTGTCATTGACAGAAGGGGTGGTAGAGTTGGAGACTGAAGCCATCGAAGTGGAGGCTGAAGCAGCTAAAGTGATTGAACTGGTAGAGAATTGCATTGTATTTATTATTATTATTAAAGAAGTGGAAGGAAGTTATTAAACTTGTAAATGTATGGATTGATACTGGCAATCTTTTGATACACAAGAGAAAGAGAGAAAATGAGATGATCTATTCAGAGTATATCACATATTTGACAAGTTCCTATACATACATTTTAGAACATTGTATATTAGATGTCTTGCTCTACAATACCACTAAAGAATGCTATGAAGTTTGTTTACATAAGAAAAGAATCATACAAATAAATATATACATATATGAGTAAGGAACCATGTTCCATACCTCAGTAATGTATATCTGTCACATTTTTTCCTTCTAAAACAAGGTTTCTGTCACTTTAATTTGCACCTAATTTCCTCTTTTGATAATAATCTTCTATTCGGACAATACTAAAATACCAGTAAAATATAATACCAGTAATTTTAAGCATCGAAGATAGATAAAATACAGGTAATACTGTCATTGCAGATTGTTTGATGATTGGGAATATGTATACTATGGTCATACGCTAATTATAATGTTACAAACTACAGAATGCATGTATCTATATACCTTCCGATCACAGGAAGTAATCCATCTGAGATTTCTTTGTCGGTATGATTGCATTTCCAACACCATCTTGTGGTTGTACTGCTTCGAATATTGTATAATTTCTTTGTAGGTCATCTTCAATTCTTAGAACCGCTGCTACGTTACCACATCTGTAACAGTAATTTGGAGCTGACCATACGGTGACAAGACCCCCACCGAACATTTCTTTATAACCTTCCATAACAAGTTGGTGTGCTCTTGCTATCAGTTCTACATTGTTGGTATGCAAAAATTGGTCTACTTCATTCTTACCGAATAGGAAACCAGCACCTCTTGGGGATAGAGACCATTTATCTACATCATCTGGGTCACTCCATAACAGATCACACATTGCACCTTCATGCGGTACTTCCTGTTTCCTATCTATGGCTCGTATTTCATCTATTGTTGATACATCTGGCGAAAGACCACCATGTACACAGAAAATATTATTATCTATAATGGCCCCTAAGGATAAGTAATCGAATACTTCACAACAGTATCTCCAAACGTTACTATTACCATATTTTCTCATAATTTCATCGTAGAAACCATAAACTTTCGTTATTTGTCTTGTTTCATGGTTACCTCTAATTAATGTGATTCTATCTGGATATTTTAATTTATAACAGATTAATAATAGAAATGATTCTAAGGAATAAAAACCTCTATCAACAAAATCTCCCAGAAAGATATATCGTGTCTTCTCTACGCCTCCACTCTTATCAAATAATGTCAATAGGTCGTGTAATTGACCATGAATATCACCACATATCGTTACGGGTGTATCGATATGTGTAACGTTAGCTTCAGCCATTAATAGTTCTTGAGACTTCAAGCATAACGAATACACGGTCTCTTCAGATATATGTTTGCCCTGTTTCAACAGAGCAATGGTATGATCCAGATTCATCATCACAGTTCGTTTTAATTACCTATTTTCTAAGACTTTTGCCCTCTGTATCATCACTTTATTTTAGTTTATTTTCTTGTAACACGAAAATTTTTCGATTAATTTGCTATTTTCTTTTTTGAAACGAATTAATTAAATTATGTTTACAGATACACGTAAAGTTATGAACTGTTGTAATTAATATAAAAGCTCTAAAATACGAAGATCACTATCGATATGCTGGATTATAATTTAATGCATAAGGCGAACCCACTGCTCTTCTCACAGGAGAGGTATGATCAGTACCCTTTAAACCCAAATGAATTGATGCAATATTTAACATCAACATCTGCAACATTGAACCCAAGACCCGTTACAGATACTGATAAATTCGATTATTTATTATATACGGACAGCAATGACTCCTTGAGGGGCTCTAATCCGGATGATACAATGCCTAGCGGTGCTAATATTGGTGATATTGACTTGGAGAAGAAATTGGCCTGTGAATTTGCAATTTACCAAGCACACATGAAGACTTCTAAGTCTAAAAAATCAAACAGGAAATTAGATGATTTAATGAACTTAGAAGTAAATTCCGATGAGTGGTATAATGAAATAATGAATTTGTTAGAGTCCGTAAACGTGACAAATATTAATCTTCAATCTATCTCGAATATTAACCATCATTTGAATAGAGATATGTTTGATAAATATAATCCAGATAAAAGTAGGATTGATGACTCTAATGACGAGGACAAGGAAGAAGATTTACAAGACTTGATATCGTATGTTTTATCTAATTCTATTCAAAATGGTTTAGATATCAAGCCAAAGGTTAGTGAGAACCAAAAGCACGGTAAGGATGAATTCCTAAAGAGTATTATGGACTCAATGATTGATATGGCTAAGGCAAATCAAGGCAATGAGAAACTAGTGAGTGTTGGTGCTGATGAGAAGAAGGTCACGGAGATGACCACTGCATTCAACGATTTACAACTAGCACATAATTTCTTAACTAAGCAATTTGAAAGTGGTCGTACTGAGCATATGAAGGATATAGAAAAATTAACGAGAACCAATAGAGAATTACAAGAAAAATTATTAGGTTATCATTCTGATTTAACCAAAACAGAAAATAAGTTACAAGAAACTGAATTGAAACTACTGGAAAATCATAATGCTATTGGGGTTGGCTTAGCGTCACCTTTACAAACGTTTCCAGTGGACTTGCCAGTTCTTGATATTGGTAGCCCAGTGTCGTTAAATTCAACATCCGAGAGCCCATCTGTGGGTAATGGAGCTCGTGGTTCATCGTCAATATCAATAATGCGTAATGAGTTTAAGAAGTTATTAACAGAGACACAAAGAAAGTACGAAATGGAAGTCAATAAAGAACGTGAATTAAGAGTTGAGATGGAAAAGAAGCTCAAAAATATGAATAAAGAATAATAATAATAATAATAATACATGATATTTTATTTCCCCATTATATACTTAAATATATAATTAATATACAAAAAAAAACAAGTATAAATAACCTTACATCTTTCTGAATTCACTCAAGACCGGATATATAGCTTCGAAGGCTTGATAGATTTCTTCTCTTTGTTTGGCACCTGTCAGGACAATCTTACCACTGACGAAGATCAACAGGACAATTTTTGGTTTCACCATTCTATAAATTAAACCTGGGAACAATTCAGGTTCGTAAGACGAGAAAGTACCATGGCTAAATGCTAAACCTTCTAATCTAATTGGGAACTTAACATCACAGGAACCGACAATATTTTGAATCTTGAAATCTGTAAATTTAGCAGCAAAACCAATCTTTTGAATAATTCTTGCGTATTTTCTTGATGCTAATTTAGAGTCATCTTCACTCTTAGCACCAGTTACAACCATCTTACCAGATGCGAAGATTAATGCAGTTGTCTTAGGTTCTCTGATACGCATGATAACGGCAGCAAAACGCTTTGGGTTATATTCGGCGTTACGAGCATGTAACGCTACAGTCTTTAAATCTAATCTACAACCTAAATTAACAGTAGCAACAATATTTTGTAAAGTAGGCACTATACCCGAAGTAGCAGAACCATCTTCATCGTGGTCTTCACTGTTGTTTGCTATATTTGCCTCGGAACCATTGTGGTTATTTATTTCTTGTTTAATGGCATCTTTGTCTTGATTTTCCCATACCTGTCTGGTATTTGGGTCAAAAACTAACTTGTTAGCTTCTTTGAATTCTTCTAGACGTTGTTGATCATCGTTCATCCTGGCTAGAATTTGATACGTATATATGGTGGCACAAAACTCTATAACAAAGGTTATTTCAAATCAACTCTCTCATATATTAACTATCAATAGTGTTGATTTCAATTCAAATTTGACAATAATTTTTTAATTGAAAAGTCGTTTTGTACGGACAACATGATATTACCCGAATAATATATATAATTATATAAAGAATAAGTATTGGATATATGGTGGAAAGTAGGTGTTATAAGAGGTTAAGAGCGGTGTACATGGTATTTGAAGATGGATCTCGATAGTTTATTGTTGTTATCGCGTGAATACGAGGAAACAGCGCACAGTTACAGTTGTAAGGTGCACGATGAGGCACAATTGAAGCAGTATTATACGCTGATCAAGATGTCTATTGAGACTTTGCAGCATGCTAAGAGGACTTGTAATTTAACCATTGAGCAGGATTTTCAAGTGTGTATGTCATTGGTGAAGTTGTTATTGGGGGAGACGTGGAATTTGGAATTGGCAGAGACATATTTGTCGTCGTTGAGACAACGGTTGCAGAACTATAAATCAGGTACTGATTATATATCGTATTGGTTACAGATCGAGTTTGTAGCGTTGTATGGTGTTAGTATGAAGAGGAACGAGCAGTTTCAGTATAAGATTGCGTTGAAGAACTGTACTGAGCTGATGGACTATTTAAAAGAATTGAAATTTGAAGGTGAGGAATACTGGTATGGTGTGTTTCGATATGTGGAGGTTGTGTTATGTGCTAAGCTGAACCGTACAAAGAAAGTGCGGGAACTATATGATGCGATGATTGCGAGTCCAAGTCATAATATCCATTGGAATGGGTTTATAGTGGAGAGTTATGTGATGTGGTTGTTACAACAGAGGATGATGGTACCCGATGACCTTCGAGGCCAATTGAATGCAATCAAGCTCGAGGAGGTGTGCAATGAGACGTATGTGTTGAAGTTGCTGTTGGAGCTTCTGATCAAGATCTACAACGATGAAAACATCACAGCGAGTCTTGATGATTTCAAACAGTTTTTCGACTTGCACAAGGAAGATTTGATGGCACAGGACAGGAGTATCCGTGTTGTGTTCAGCGCTGATGTCTCGATGCAGTTTGATCATCCTGCTATATTCTGCTATAAGAATCTGAAGACCCTGTTGTTGTTTTTGCAGAGTGTGAGTTATTTAGTGAACTGTTACGATGAGGGTGCTAATTTCTCGGTTAAATTCCTACCAAAAGTGAAGAAGAACCTGTTAAAACTGATGGATACAAGCGATGGTGTGCAGTCCTTAAGCGAGAAGGATGTGCGTGTTGCGTGGTATGGAGACTTATTGAAGTTGCAAGATTTCTACCAGATATGGGAGAGATTGATCCTGGAGTTGGAAGTGAAGAAAACAACCGACTGTGAATTTTTAAATGCAATGAATGAACAAATTGGTAAATGCGATACCATATTGGAACAATACGCTGCTGTGTACAAGGCCAGCTCGTCGTCAGTGGAGATCCAACTGCTATGCTTGATGAACTCGTATATCATTGCGTCTAGCAATGATATACAAACTGCACAAACAATATGGGACGAGATCATGACGAAGTTACCTGGGGTGCTTAGTTCAAACAAGATGTGGGACTGTACAATCACAATCCTATGGATCATTACTCATTTCGAGCCGTTCACATGGAATGCGCTTCCCAGCAGCGAAACTGAACGTAGCGGATACCTTTCAAGACTAGCATTGTACTACGATGGGAACTCGTTACTGACACCAATAAGAAACGAATACACGTTGAAACGGTCATTATTCCTGCAGATAATGATCAACTATGTTGGTGGACGTCTAATGGAAACAGATATGGAACGGATATACTCAATATCACGTTTGTGTTTCCAAATGACAAAATTACAAAGGATGCCATACCTGAGATATATCATTGGTATATGGCATCTGATGAATAGCACGATATCAATGAAAAACAAAGAAGTAATAATTACAAAAGCTAAATTAGAAACATTAATTAGAGAGAGAAATACATAATTGGTGCTTAAATTTAAATATCCTTCTTACCACCTGGGACTAACATATTAATGTTGTTACCACTCAGTAGAAGTCTACCATGATGTTCCATGATCATAACGTTTTCGTTATGATCATTAAGTGTCCATTCCTGAGCGTCTTCAATGATAACATTAACAAAGTCATCAAACCCCACTAATGTTCCTGTGAACTCCCTATTCGACTGTAGTATGATCCAAACCTTTTGGTTGATAGTCTTATCAATGACCTCTAGTGGTAAAATATCTGGTATACTCATGTTACTGTTCTTTCTCTTTCTCTCTTTCTCTCAATACAATACAATACAATATCATAATATAATACAATATCATTCATTATATTAATACAGTGAAAAATGAAAAAAAACTGAAAATAAAAACTGTTTAGGGTTGGAACTGGGACCAGGGTTAAATTGTATAATTTATCAGGTCTTCAATATTTTATTGCTATCAAATACAAAAAATCATAAATATAATATTAGGGTTAGATACAATTACACCCAAGGGTGCAGTTGAAAGTTCTACGGATGTTTCTATGAATATCACCAATAATTTATCATAATTAGATAGGGTTGAATCAATATATCTTAGAAAGTACCGCACAACCATTTATCAACCCTATAAACCCTAACTGCGACAATATCAAACCCTAATGGTTTTTTACCCTTAAATATTTGTTATTCTGTTAATTTAATCATCTTTTATCCAATGACAGATATTCTTGTTTAAGCACCCGGAATTATTTAATATATATATATATATATTAAATATATAAATATATTTACTGAATCTTTTTTGATTATTATAATTTTTAGATGATAATGTTTGTAATGTTTATGTAGGTAAGATGACTAATAAGGTATTTAGTGTAGCAGTGTTCTTTGTTGTGTTTAGAGAATCTTTGGAAGCAGTTGTGATTATTTCTGTTTTACTTTCTTTTCTTCAACAATCAATTGGGACTCGTGATATGGTTTTATATGGGAAACTTAAAAAACAGGTTTGGATTGGTGTTGCTGTTGGGTTTTTCATATGTCTTATTATAGGTTGTGGTTTCATTGGTGCTTATTACTCACTACAGAAAGATATCTTTGGTACGGCTGAAGATTTATGGGAAGGTATTTTCTGTCTTATTGCAACTACTATGATTACTATGATGGGGATTCCAATGTTAAGAATGAATAAGATGCAAAGTAAATGGAGGGTCAAGATAGCTAAATCGTTAGTTGAAATTCCAAAACGTAAACGTGATTTCTTTAGAATTAGTTATATTACCTCACGTTATGCCATGTTTATTCTACCCTTTATTACTGTGTTGAGAGAAGGTTTAGAAGCGGTCGTGTTCGTTGCAGGTGCTGGTATTACTACTAGAGGTTCTAAAGCATCAGCTTATCCATTGCCGGTTTTCGTAGGTCTTCTAGCAGGGGGACTCGTTGGTTTCCTACTATACTACGGTGCTTCCCGTTCTTCATTACAAGTCTTCTTAATTATCTCTACTTCAATCTTATACTTGATCTCTGCCGGTCTTTTCTCAAGAGCTGCCTGGTATTTTGAAAATTATAGGTTCAATTTGGCTACCGGTGGTGATGCATCAGAAGGTGGTGACGGGAACGGTACCTACAACATCAAGAAATCAGTATACCACATCAACTGCTGCAACCCGGAGTTGGACAACGGGTGGGATATCTTTAACGCTCTTTTGGGATGGCAGAATACTGGTTATTTGTCCTCAATGCTTTGTTACAATATCTACTGGATCTTACTATGCTCAGTGCTGGTATTGATGATGTTTGAAGAGAAACATGGACACTTACCTCTCGCCAAGAACTTAAGATTGAGACATTTCAACCCAGGTTATTGGATTAAAAATAAGAAGAAGGACGAAATGACCGAAGAACAAACAGATAAACTATTCTCACAATTGGAGACTTTGAAATTCGATGAAGCTGGTGCCCTTGATCAAACCATCGAATTGCAACAGACTCAATCTGATACTACATAAACATCTATATACTCCATGCTTTTGTATCAGACTAATATATCTTTTCTTTATATTGCTTGTAAAAACAAATAAATTAATAACAAAAAAACACTCGATATTACAAACTACAACACAAACAAACAAGTATGCCTGTCTATCGCGTATTACAGGCATACTTCTCCAAGGAATTGAATGACTTTATTCTCAATCACACAGAACACAACGATCTCTCAAAACTGTTGCTGCATGCAAAGGATATCGTCGCGTATTACAACAAACTTTGTCAGAACCTAACCAACAGCAACAGCAATAGATCAAATTTGAACCCAGTACAATCAAAATATTTAGATGAACTGTGCATGATTGCTTACGACTACTACCAGAAGGCGTACTTTCTTGTATTCGTCAGGATCCCACAATTACCACATTTTATCCAAATCGCAGACCAAGGCCCCGGTGCAGGTGCAGGTACAACTGTCATGCTACTATACACACAGTTGAAATCAGCAATTCTTAACGATTCATACATCGTATGGCTAAGAAAATACATCGAGTCCTCTAATTTTCATCGTGCAGATTCATTATTCGAAAGTGTCCATAGCACAGCAACAGCATTGCTAACACATCTAACACAAACTCCGAATACAACTCTAATACTAGACACCAGAGACCCAATAGACTACAATCGCACACATATCAATACCCGCAACATCATGAACGTCGAGATTGACAAGGTTTCGAAATTATCATTAGCATGGGATCAATTCCAAAATATCGTCATTTGCACAGATCAATCCTCTTTGAACCCAATTCTACCTTTGTTCATCAATATCATTGAACAACTAATACTTACAAATACACATACTCAAGTATCTTTTCTTCGATTTAATATCGATGAATGGGCGAGGATCGGTGGTCCAATCATACATTCACCTCCTCCCAACATGGCTTTATCCTCTTCAGACACTATATTCGTTGGTTTACAAAACGAATATAACTCCTGCTATATCAGTTGCATCATTCAAAGCTTATTACCAATAAACGAACTGACCTCTAGAATATTGAATAACTCGTATTTGAATGAAAGTAATCCCACACGTTATAACGCAAACAATAATCTTATTACAAGTTTTGCTTCATTGATACAAAATATCGAGCTTGTTAGTAACTTCAATAAACAAAACGGTACAAATTATATGGTATCCTGTTTAGATTTTAAGAATCAATGTGGTAAGATGAATTCAATTTTTAATGGCGACTATGAAGCTGACTGTCAAGAATTCTGTCAATTCTTACTGGATACTTTACATGAAGAATTAACTAACAAAAGTAATAACATCGCCATCGAAACAGATAACTCAAATAACCAATTTAATCTAAGTTTTCAACAAATGTGTCAATTAGAATGGAACAATTATTTACTTAGAAACTCAAGTTTAATTGCAGATTTATTTCAGGGACAAATAGTTTCTACTTTACGTTGTCAAGTTTGTCATTTTGAATCAAGAACATTCCAAATCTTCACAATGTTATCTCTGCCTGTACCAATGAGGAAACGATTCTGTAATATCATGGATTCTTTGAAACAGTTCAGTAGATCAGAAACTTTGAGTATAGGTGATCAGTGGTTTTGTTCCAATTGTAAAGAAAGAAGACCCTCGTCTCAACAGTTACAACTAGGTAGATTACCAAATATTTTAATCATTCAATTTAATAGATTTAATGATAATCTAACTAAGAATAATTGTTTTATCAATTATCCACAAGAATTGGATATCTCTCAATTTTCAATATTTGATAATAAAGATGATAAATACGAACTCTTTGCAGTAACTACACATCAAGGTAATCTAACAAAAGGACATTACAGCTCATATGCCATGAAATCTCTTAATCAATGGTGGCTATTTGATGATACCGTATATAGGCCTATCAGACTAGCTAATGAATTTATTCATCCAGATGCATATCTTTTATTTTATAGAAGAAAAACTTCATAGAATATTTTAATATTATTTTTGAAGTATGTACTAATCATTAAAAAGTATATCTATATATATATGCAAATTTATAGATAGATACAAACAAAAATAACGAAACAACTATACTAAACGATTCATTTTTTCTGTAATTAAATGAAAAAAGATATTTATCGAAATAGTACCGAGGCAGCATACTCAGGATTACCACCAGTAATATCTAATGCTTTGATAACTTCCGTCCTTGAGAAACCTAGATCCATTAATTGTTTAATTTCTTTCTCTGGGTAAGTTCTTGACATTGCAGAATTATGGTTTACAGGGTTTCCAGGAATAGGTATAGTATCTGAGATTGGAATTGAAGGAATTTTAGAAGCGTTTGAATTACGAATGCCTTCAAATGATGATGATGATGATGTTGTATTGTTATTGTTATTTGATGCATTTTTTATGGTTGAACTTGTTTCAAATTCTTTTGGAATTTCACCTTCACTTAGGAAACTTGTTTCAACGTCAGCAATCTTTAGAACGTTTCTTCTTAGATCAACACATGCTTGATGTCTCTTCAACATATCTAAACCGATTAATAAATCGATTTCTGTATCCAATACAACAAACGAACTTGGAATGAACTGCGTTTCGATTTTAATTAAAGCTTGATGAATTCTACCAATAATCTTACCAACACCAACACCACGAGCTTCACCAATGAATCTTTTATCAATTAATTTGGTTAAACCGGTTTTATCAGCTAAACGAGTAGATATAATAGTCATTTGTGCACCTGTATCTACAAATGCTTTCACTGGGGTACCGTTGATTTCTAAATTGATATATAACATAGTCACCGTGGTGAAAACTTCAGGTGTGTATTCATAAGCGTTTCTTAATTGTTCATCGATGGCTTGTTGATCGATCAATTCAGTCATTCTTTTTTTATTCTCTGGATCCTCTGGATTTGCCATAAGTTTCTCATACTCTTGTTGTGGAATCCCGAGTAGATTAGGTTGTGTTTGATAATTGAACATATCTGAGTCCATATTTGCGTATCTTCTTTGTAAAATAATGGAACTTAATCTTTCAAAGAACATTTGTGGATTTTCAATAGTGAAGTCCAAACCTGGAATCTGAGATGTTAATTGTTGTCTTAAAGGTTGATTTCTAAGCAATTCTTGTCTAAATTGTTCAACATATTGGACATCAGTGAGGTCTGTTGGACTTGTGTTGCTATTTGACGGTACGTTTGAATTGGTTATGAACTTATTTCTTATTAATAAAAGATCATCGTTTCTTAAACCGACAGCCTCACAGGACTTCTCAGCATCCTTTTTCACGTCTAGTATGTTCATATTAAGATACAAATCGTGTTTCTCAGCATTAAATTGACAATCTAACTCTAATAAAGCAATGAAATCTGACAACTTCATGTCATCACTTATCTCAACAGGACCATACAATTGTCCGCTGATCTCGTTGGAAATGGTTAAATTCATATATTATTTTTTGGTTACTTGGTTTTATAGCTCTTACTCGAGGTTATTCTAGTGTGCTATCTTCTTTCAGAGGTTTAGTTTCTGGTTTCTTCTGGATTTCGTTCTTGTTTGCCACTTGCATTTCTCTTAAATTCCTTAGATGTTCTTATAATAAATAAAATTGAGAATCCCGAAGAAATAATATAAAGAACGGCGATGAAAAATATATATATAGTATAGTATGTGTTAGGTAATATGGAGGAAACCAAGTGAAAATGAAGAGAGAACAAGATGATTTGGTTAAAGAAGAACAGGAAAGCATTGTTGATGGTTCTTTGTTTACTGTGGTAATTCCAGAGGAGTTTAGGAAGAGTCATGAGGCTAAATTTAACGAGGCGATGGCAATGATTACTAAGATAGATCCAACTCTAATACCTGTGTTTTTGAAGTCAGATTTCGATTTGTACATGATTCCAGAGGAAGATGAAAAGAAAAAGGTTGATGAGAAGTTGCAGGAGATGTTTTCAAAGCTCGGTGGTGCGATTATCGCGCAACAGATCAGTAATGCTGCTGCTAAGAGTATTAGAAACAGATTCAAGGGTCTCTTTGATGATAAGTTCCCATTGTTCAAGAATTTGAATGAGTATGTTAAAGAAGACAGCAATAAGAAATTGATGAGAGAATGTGGTTTAAGTCTGCGTAAAGTCCAGTATATGGAATCCTTAGCATCATATTTCACTTTAAATGAATCAAAATTAACCAAGATGTATTTCGAGGATGAAGACAATGACGATAAGATATTGGAGGATCTAGTTTCCGGTGTCAAGGGTATTGGTCCATGGTCCGCTAAGATGTTCTTGGTCAGTGGTTTAAAGAGATACGATATCTTTGCTCCTGAGGATCTAGGTATCGCAAGGGGTTTCTCTAACTATATGTCAGATCAACCAGATTTAGTGAAAGAATTAATGTCCAAGAGAAGAGAGATCAAAAAGAGTAAAGTTAAGCATAAGAAGAACAACTGGAAGATATATGATCTTGATATCATGGAAGCCTGTGCTGAAAGATTCGCTCCATATCGATCTGTTTTCATGTTTCTTCTATGGAGACTATCTGGGAACAATAAGATGGATGTATCAGTGGATGTTGAGAAGCAATTTGTTAATCAATTGTAACTATTATGTTTTATATATATTATTTAAAGTTTCTCTATAGAACAGATTGTATAAGTGAAAGTTATCTACAAGTGAAGGGAGCCGTTATTTTCAACCTATTTGGATGATAGTTTTGAAGCTTCAGACATTATTTTGGAACCTGCATTAGCCGATTTACTATATAATTTAGAAGCATAGCCACTGTTAATTAAAGCTCTAATATTACCTCTTGGTTTTCTAACTTGGTTAGCAAACATTAAGGCGACGGTTACTAGTGCTAAAGAACCAGCTTGGTGAGTAGAAGCTAGGGATGTTGGAACAACCATTAATAGGGTAAATATACCTAACGTAACCTGTAATGTAACAATACCCATTAAGGCATGAACAGAAGTTTGAGCACTCTTTGGTAAGTATGGTTTTTTCTTTAAAGCAACCATATGGATTGCAAGAACAAAAAAGAAAGCAGCAGTCGCAAAGGATCTGTGGACTAATTGAACAGTGGTTGGATTTTCTAATAAGTTTCTCCACCATAAATCACTCTTATCTTCTCTACGAGCAAAATTTTCATCCATTAATTCACGCTTACTTGGGAACCAAGTGCTACCCATCTTTGGCCATGTGTTATAGATCATACCGGCATCTAAACCAGCAACCATACCACCAGACATAGCGGTAACAAAACAGAATCCTAATAATGCTAAAGCTAATTTTCTCATACCACTTAAAGATGGATTGTTCAATTTACCAAATAACTTATTAGCTTCAGCTGGATTCTTTAACCATCTGTTTTCCTTTAAAATATCTAAACCGGTCCAAAGCATACCCATATATAATAAGAAAGCAGCACCTAAATGTGTAGTTAATCTATATTGGGACACGGTAGGCTTTGACTTTCTAGCGGTCAATTGATCTTGATCTAAACCAGACTTAACCATCCACCAACCTAAGAAACCTTGTAAACCTAATAAAGCCATTAAACCACCCATTCTTTTATTAACATGAGGGGAAGTTCTTTTTGTAACCATGAAATAAACAGCTGGAGCAATAAATACTAAACCAATGGCACGACCCCATAATCTATGGACCCATTCCATGAAAAAGATAAACTTGAAGTCATCAATATCAATATGAGAGTTCAATTGCATGAACTCTGGAGAGCTTTGGTATTTCAAAAATTCTTCTTCCCATTCCTTTTGAGTCATAGGAGGTAAAGTACCGGTAACAGGTTTCCATTCAGTGATGGATAAACCAGATTCAGTTAATCTGGTCAAACCACCAAGAACAACAATACCAAACACTAAACCTGAAGTACCGATTAACCAGTAAGCAACAGAATTAGATGTCTTTGCGGAGTTTACCAACTCCGGGGTCACAGCTTCAAACGCTTTACTGCCATTATACCAGGTCCTATTAGAGGATAAAAGACGTCTACTCTGATTGTTAATTGACGATAATCTCTGGGACATTATTGAGGATACTCCAGATGGCTGCATTGCACTTCTCATAGAGTAACTTCTCGAGGCCATAGGTTTCAACCATAATGGATTTCTAGCTTTTAATATAGAGGAGGAAATACCCAATAAACGGGTATCCCTTATCACGTTCTTTAACAGCAACATGTTAGTTTGGTTATCTAAGACTACTTGATAAAAATTGTACTTCTCTTTTATTAAGTTATATGTTTATATATTATTTGCTCCTTGAAATTTTCGAAGATAAAAAAAAAATAATAATAATAAAACGATAGATGATTTATTATTAAAGATGCGATATATAGAGATAAATACATTACCAGATGCGCTTGGAGATCATCTTGTAGCGAGTGACGTTGTCGAGGGACTGTGGTCTTTTTATGTCGTTGTTGTTGCGTGCCTCTGTTGGGTCTGGTGGTAGAGGTTTGTGGATTATAGTTCTTGCTTTTAGGTCCATGTAACCCATACCATCGACTACAAGGCCTGGGACGTAGTCAGCTTCTGTAACTTCTGTGGTGCGTTGCTCTTGGTCCCATGCGGCTTGTATCTTGTAGCCCCAGTAGATTAGTACTGTATGGCATGTGAATCGGAGGATTACTAGGAGGATGAATCCGCCAAATAATGCTATTAGTGCTTTTGGTAAGGAAGAGCATTGTAATACCTGGAGTAATGTGCTTCTTAGCATGACAATGGCTAGGATTACATATGATAGTAACGGTAGGCCGATTCTTTCTTGGTACGAACGTAGGTTTGTGGAATGGTCGCGGTACATGATATAGAAGAACTTGTCGTAGATATGTGGTTTTATTCTGTTGAACTTGTTAATATATGCGTGCTTCATCCAGTCGACGATGATCTCACTGCCAAATATATATATGATAGGGCCTGCGATCTTCATTAAACTTAGCGAGTCCCATTTAATACCAGTGGTACCCAAGTTTCTTAAGATAATAATCACTATTAGGATCATCATCTTGAATCTTTCTGCTGTGTCAGCTAGTGTGATTTGAAATAAACCTTCTTTATCAAATTTCTTGAAAACAGATGCTTTAATCTCAGCAAATTGTAATGATAATAACAACGTTATCAGCGAGTTGGAGTATGAATTCACAGCAACGTTCAATGCAATGGTTTGGTATATTAATACCCAGGTATGACATAGCAAGTACACTAGACTTAACGTGACAAGAAGTAATTGCTTGTATCTCACATGTCGATGGCCCTTCTTGGATAGCAATACCCCCAGAAGACTTTGGCCCATTGATGCTAGCAACTTATCAGTTATCTCAAGAACATTGAAAAGCATATATAGTTTCATTGCACTTTGTCTCTTGATTCTATGGTATACTTGTGATGTATCTAAACTTCCAAGTAAGATCGACGTACTAATCATTAGGAACAACGTCACACGTTCTTTATACGTACGAGATAACCAGGATGTATCTTCTTCATCCATTTTCTGACGTCTAATCTTTTTTGTAAATAATCCCAATAAAATCTTAATTGGAAGTACAGTAAAGTAATAGAGGAAACAATCCAGGGAACCTAACAATGTAAATATCATGAACCGTTCGAGGTACAATGGTAACCGTATCATGTTCAGTAATTGCTCTAGTTCGAAGTCATCCATTGATGTTTCATCAGCGAAGGCATAACCCTGTAATGGATGGTAATCCAATGCTTCAAAAAACCCAGGAAAGGATCCCTGTTGTTGTTCGGTTTCTGGGGTCTCTTCCCACTTCCTACGATGCTTCTTTGACGGTACCATTGCCTTGGTTTTATGAGTTTCTTCGATATTTTGTTTCCAATATTTATGTATATTTTATCTCTACAATAAAATTCAAAAAATGCATCGCAATTTTAAAAAATGTTGTGAGAATGATGATTAGGGTGTTAAAAGATACAACAGATAACACACCAGGACGCAATGACTGAGAGTTCCAATGCGGGTATAACCGTCCAAGACATACAGGAGCAAGTACTGCAACCTTTTCAACAGCACAGACAGCTTTCTATTAAGGAATCTGAGACCTTAACGTTGGAGTTACTGACTTTGCTTTGCGATGCACAACTAGGTAATGGCTTAACACTAAGATATGTAGCTAGACTTTTTACACCTGAGGCATATGATGATCTAGTAGAAGAAAGGAACATTAATGATCTATGTGGGTATCCACTTTGTAGTCATGCACCAGAGAGAAACGTAAATAAGAATCAAAGTTTACACCATGGGAACGCTGGTGTGATGGCATCCGATAAGAACGATGCTATCATTAGGAAATTCCTTTGGGAGAACAATCCATATGCTTACTTATCGAAGTTCTGTTCGAAGTTTCATTTTAGATGTTCACAATTCTACCAGGTTCAATTATCAGATGAAGCATTATTTGCTCGTACGGGTATCCATTTAATCAACGATACATTAAAGGACTCTAATTCTTATGAAGAGGAATATAACGTTACATTATTTGAAGAACTGTTGAGAGAAAAGAGCAGTGATGATAATATCAAGTCTCTAGTGGTTGGATTAAAGAAACTGGGACTTCATGGTACAGAAGAAGGTGAGGACGGTGAGGATAAGATATTAGAAGACGAACTGTCGAAGTGGTTAAGTGAAATCAAGATCGTGGAGAATGAAGATCCACCGTTTTTAGGTGATCTAGTCAAAGAAGACTGAACACATACTTAAATATATATAGATATATAAGTAATGAAATATACAAGAATGTAACATTGATTTGCAACAATTTAACTAGTTACGACTAGGTTTCCCAACCGGTTCAAGAACAAGAACAAGGACAGTGTCAGTATTGGATAGAGTGGACTGTAACAATAACCATATGGTTCCGTGGTCTAGTTGGTTATGGCATCTGCTTAACACGCAGAACGTCCCCAGTTCGATCCTGGGCGAAATCATATTTTTTGCATCTGGTACCTCTACACTTAAAGGACACATCTGGCCGTATTTAAATCATAAATTGAACCAAATTTACCTCAATAGAACACTTTTCTATCGGTTTTGATCTCTTATAGAATATCTTCTTTAGTTTATTATTGTTAAAATTCGGCCTTCAAAAATTTAGAAAATAAAATTTAGAAAATAATTATTAAAGGAGACTACTATTCAAAGGGACAATTGCAAGGGATCAACAATATAACGACATAATGGATCAGGAAGAGATGGACACAGAGTACGACGTGATCGTATTGGGTACTGGTATCACGGAATGTATCCTTTCGGGGCTACTTTCTGTCGATGGTAAGAAAGTTCTTCATATTGATAAACAAGACCATTACGGTGGTGAATCTGCTTCTGTGACTCTATCACAATTGTATACCAAGTTTAAGCAAAATCCAATCTCCAAGGAAGATAGAGAGGGCAAATTTGGTAAAGACAGAGATTGGAATGTTGATTTAATTCCAAAGTTTTTAATGGCTAACGGTGAATTAACTAACATTTTGATTCACACGGATGTTACTCGTTACGTTGACTTTAAACAAGTCTCTGGTTCTTATGTTTTCAAACAAGGTAAGATCTACAAGGTTCCAGCTACTGAGATGGAAGCTATTTCTTCTCCATTGATGGGTATCTTTGAAAAACGTAGAATGAAGAAGTTTTTAGAATGGATCAGTTCATACCACGAAGATGAATTATCTACACATCAAGGGTTAGATCTAGACAAAAACACAATGGATGAAGTCTACTACAAATTCGGTCTAGGTAACTCTACAAAAGAGTTTATCGGTCATGCCATGGCTTTATGGACCAATGACGAGTATTTACAACAACCAGCTAGACCATCTTATGAAAGAGTTTTATTGTATTGTCAAAGTGTTGCCCGTTACGGTAAATCTCCATACCTATACCCAATGTACGGTTTAGGTGAATTACCTCAAGGTTTTGCACGTCTTTCTGCTATTTACGGTGGTACTTATATGTTAGACACTCCAATTGATAAAGTTCTTTACTCAAATGATAACGATGCTGAAAATGGTAAATTTGAAGGTGTTGTCACTAAATTAGGTACTTTCAAAGCACCAATTGTTATCGCTGACCCAACATACTTCCCACATAAATGTAAATCAACTGGTCAAAGAGTTATTAGAGCCATTTGTATCTTAAACCATCCAATTCCTGGTACAGGTAGTGCTGATTCTTTACAAATCATCATTCCCCAAAGTCAAGTCGAAAGAAAAAACGATATCTATATTGCAGTCATGTCAGATACTCATAACGTCTGTTCCAAGGGCCATTACTTGGCCATCATCTCCACTATTGTTGAAACCGACAAACCACACATCGAGTTGGAACCAGCTTTCAAACTGTTAGGTCCAATCGAAGAAAAATTCATGGGTATTGCTGAACTATTCGAACCAAAAGAAGATGGCTCAAAAGATAGTATCTACGTATCTAAATCTTACGATGCTTCTTCTCATTTTGAAACTATGACCGACGACGTCAAGGATATTTACTTCAGAGTCACTGGCCACCCATTAGTCCTTAAAAAGAGAGACGATGACAACAACAACAATGACACCACCACCAACGAACAAGACAACGCTTAGTCTCTATATATATCTTTTTTAGATCTTTCTATATAACATCAATCATTACACTTCTCAATATTTTTTTGTTCGCGAATTTTTAATTTAATTAAAAGATCTATATATAATGTTTATATATATATAAGGATGTATAAATAAATACTATATATCAAAGCTAAGAGGCGTGTTGTAACAATGGATACTAGCGTGTATGAGGCATGCAATGATCTGGTTACTGAATTTAAAACTCATAAAGTTAGTCCGGATGAGATTCTTGCTCAGAAAGTGAACCATTTGGTACCGATCCCATTTAAGTCTAGAGAAGATATAGAACAGGATACCTCTAAGGATAAAGAAGATGGTTTATTCCAAGGTGATGTCGTGCCGAGAATGGATCTAAAGATCTTACATTACTTCGCAACTCAATTGTGCCTACTGAAGTATCCACATCTAATAAATACCATGGATGAGACCTGCATGATCACTCTGGGTTTACTCGTCGAGCAATGGATAGAAGAATATTTAACAAGCATACATAGTGATTCAGATGAAGAAAAGTCAAGCAGCGATGATGATGATGACGATAGTGATTCAGAAAGCCATTCCGACAGCGAGGCTGAAACTCAAAATACAAGGCCCAAGAAGAAACTAAAAGTCTCCATTGGTAAAGGACCATCTGAACTAGTGTCAAAGGTCGTCAATTACAGAGATTCACCAACAGATATATAGTCTATTACCATTTTAAACCAATTTATTGCATTACACTATATCGTGTGCAGCGATTTTTCACAGAAAATTTTTTTGAAAATCGATGAGCTTTTAATTTATAATAATTGAATCAAAGATATAAAGTGATTTATGATTTCGAAGTTGTTGATAGTTTAAAGGGTGACATATCCGTATAGACTGTAACAATGGCTAGAAGAAGAAACAATAAGAAGGGTGACCAAAAAACATTTGGTGCTCGTGACGATACTAGAGCTAACAAAGGCTGGACCGAATTAGTTAGAGAAAACGCTAAATGGGAAAATTATTATAAGACTTTAAATATTATTCCAGAAGATGAATGGGATGCTTTCAAGACTGCTTGTCAAGAACCGCTTCCATTGACTTTCAGAATTACAGGTTCCAGAAACCATGCTCATGAAATTCTAAACTTGTTCAAGGAAAGACATTTACCAAAGTTAAGCAACGTTACTTTCCAAGGTGAATTGTTAAAGAACCCAGTTGAATTAAAATGGTATCCAAACGATTATGCTTGGCAAATAGATGTTCCAAAGACTGTTATTAGAAAGAACGAAGAGTTTGCTAAGACTCAAAGATTCTTAGTCATCGAAAACGCTGTTGGTAACATCTCCAGACAAGAAGCTGTTTCTATGATTCCACCTATTGTCTTAGAAGTTGAACCGCAACATACAGTTTTAGATATGTGTGCTGCTCCAGGTTCCAAGACCGCTCAATTAATTGAAGCTTTACACAGAGACAACGATGAACCAACTGGTTTTGTTGTTGCTAACGATGCTGATGCTAAGAGAGCTCATATGTTAGTTCATCAATTGAAGAGATTAAACAGTGCTAACTTGATTGTTGTTAACCATGATGCTCAATTCTTCCCACGTATCAAATTAAATGAAAACGGTGGTAAGGATAACTTTTTAAAATTTGACAGAATCTTATGTGATGTTCCATGTTCCGGTGATGGTACTATGAGAAAGAACGTCAAGGTTTGGAAAGAGTGGAATACTCAAGGTGCTTTAGGTTTACATCAAGTTCAATTGAACATCTTAAACAGAGGTCTAAACTTATTAAAACCAAAGGGTAGATTAGTTTACTCAACATGTTCCTTAAACCCAACTGAAAATGAAGCAGTTGTTGCTGCTGCATTAAGAAAATGGGGTAACAAGATTAGATTAGTTAACTGTGACGATAAATTACCAGGTTTAATTAGAAACAAGGGTATTTCTGAATGGCCTATTTTCGACAGAAACATGGAAATTAGAACTAAAGGTGATGAAGGTATGCTAGATAGTTGGTTCGCCCCATCTGCTGAAGAAGCTAAGGAATTCCATCTAGATAACTGTATGAGAGTTTACCCTCATAAGCAAAACACTGGTGGTTTCTTCATTACTGTTTTTGAAAAGATTGAGGACGCTGTTTTTGAAACCAACAAGAGAGTTGCTATCGAAGAACCAGTTTCTTCTTCTATTGAACCAGTTGCTAAGAAGCAAAAGGTTGATGAATCCACTGAAGTTGTATCCACTAAAGTTGCATCCACTGAAGTTGCATCCACTGAAGTTGTATCCACTGAAGTTGTCCCAGAAAAGAAGGAGAGACTACCTCGTGATGCAAACGAAGAACCATTTATCTTTGTCGATCCAAACCATCCAGCTTTGAAATCATGTTGGACTTTCTATGGTATTGATGACAAGTTTGACAGGAATACATGTATTGTCCGTAACGGTACTGGTGAGCCAACAAGAGTTGTCTACACAGTTGCTCCTTCTTTAAAGAGCATTATCCAATCTAACGATGATAGATTAAAGATCATCTACTCTGGTGTTAAATTATTTGTCTCTCAAAGAAGTGACATTGAATGTTCCTGGAGAATTCAAAGTGAATCTTTACCAATTATGAAACAACACATGTCTTGTAACAGAATTGTTAAGGCAAACTTAGAAATGTTGAAGAAACTATTAATTGAAGCTTTCCCAAATTTTGAAAACTTAGAAACTAGTAATATTGATCCTGAGTTTGTTAAGACCATGAATGGTTTAAATTCTGGTTGTGCCTTCGTTGATGTCTCCAGAAACGATGAAAACAAAGAAAACTTATTCTTACCACTATGGAAGGGTTCCAAGTGTGTGAACTTAATGGTCTGTAAAGAAGATTGTCATGAACTTCTATACAGAATCTTCGGTATTGAAACTTCTGCCAAGGACAACCGTAACGGTCAAGACAAGGGTCCAGAAACTGCTAAACCAGTTATTGCCCCAGTCGCTGAACAGGTCGCTGAACAAGTGGATGAACCAGTCACTGGACCAGTCACTGAAACTAAATAGGTTGTAAATAGCTTTATATATTATACTTATTTATGAAATTGTACATTAACAACTATTACTTTAGAATTTTATTTCTTTGAAAAATTCCAAAATTTAAAGGTGCAAGATATATAGTAAACAAATAATATGGATGAGTAAAAACATTACAGAGAAATCCAATAACAATAACAATAAAAATAAAACATATAAATAGGAATAAAATGAATGATCTGAGTGCTTCTGACTATATTCAACAACAATCGACTTTAGAAGAACAAGCTAGGGTGTTAATGCCATGGGATCCCAAACAATGTACATATGAGTTAGGCTCGTTAAGACAGCAAGTCTACGCGTGTAGAACACATGGAGATATAGGTATATGCTATTCATGTTCCATTAGGTGTCATACATCGTGTGATATAGTGGAACTGTTTACAAAGAGACATTTTACATGTGATTGTGGGACAGAGAAAGATACAAGAGTATATCAAAATAAGAATAAAGCCAAGTGTGAAATTCGTGGTAACAAAGAGAATGATATTGCAGCAATGGATAATAATTATAATCAAAACTTCCAGGGTCTCTTCTGTAGTTGTGCTAAAGAGTACGATCCAGATTCTGCAACTGTAATGCTTCAATGTGTTTTAGGTTTAGAATGTGGGGAAGATTGGTACCATGATAATTGCATTATGGGTTTAACGGTAGATGAAGCCAAGTTAGTCGGTTACGAAAAATCAGAAACAGAAAATGAACCAACTCTCAAGGGGTTCCCTAACTTAGATTCCTTTGATGCTTATGTCTGTTGGAAGTGTGCCGCAAAATACGATTACTATTTCAAAAAGATTTTATCACATGAACTATCAAATGAGATAATATCTATTAATCTTTCACACGATCATGCTAAGGATGAGAGCGCGTTTGAAGATACAAAGAGATCTCGTGAAGATGCTTCCAACGAAGACCAATATTCGGTATTCTTCAAGAATGATTACAGTACTGGTCTTAAGAAGCTTAAGGAATCTATCGAAGATAAAAATGATAAGTTATACGTGTTTCTAGATAAGATTGTGCCTTTCTTAATCGACGATGAAGATGTCTACGAGCCACCACAAGAAGACGAGAATGATATTTACGACATTGTTTCTAAATCGCTAAAGGAATCGATGAATAGATCAGATCTGGCAATTGGAGCCTCTGCTTTAAATAAACTACAGTCAAAATTAAAGGAATTCTTAATTCCTTTTGCACAAAACGGTAAAGTTGTAAAAGAAGAAGATATTAAATCGTTTTTCAAAGATTCTAAAGCATAATTTTTTACTAATATTCAAATAGATTTATATTTTTCTACATCAATGCATAAAATAAATTTTAAATAAAAAAAACAGTAACACAAATGCATCAATAGATAAGGCCATTGTATACACAGATAAACATCATTAGATAATACTCTTGTAATACAGTGAGAAAATAATTTAAAAAAATAAATGATCTCTAGCGGGATCGAACCGCTGATCCCGGCGTTATTAGCACCGTGCCTTAACCAACTGGGCCAAGAGATCATAAATTTGTGCTTTTTTCACAAAATATTAAAATATTTAACAAACAAACGTTTTGTGTAGAATGTACAGCAAACTCTGAGAATATACCTTTAAGTAAGGTATATTTTGACTCAATATCATGCTTAATTTATTATGATGTAAGTTGAATGGGTTTTTAGCTGCTAATTTCTAAGGTATAGCATGGATGTGATTTCTAAATTATTTCACTGGTGAATATTTCTATAAAATTAGTTACACATAATTTATTCAATCACTGCATATTACTGGTACTGATTGGGTTTCCAGAGGAGCATATGCTTATTCATTGATTTAAAGGTTGTTTTAAATCAGCCATTCGTAAGAGATTACTATATTGTTTGCCTAATTCCTTCGAAAAAGTTATTAGCATAACATTCACAGTGGAAAGTACGATTATTTTATCAGTTCTAAATATATGTCATACGGACCACACCGCTGATTATCGTAAATTGAAACAGGCATATTTATATAGCTGTTTTCTTTTGTTATTTGAAGGGCTATAATAATTTAAATATGCTTGTATAATATTTTTTCGAGATTTATAATTTCTACTCTTTCAATACTTTACTCATATAGTTCGAAGATAGATAAAGACCATACTAAACTCTCTCATTAAAATATACAGCCGATAATATAAGATGTCTAGTTATCCAGAAGTGAGTGCATTCGATTTAGATTACACAGTCTGGCCATGTTACTGTGATACACATTTATGTCCACCATTTAAACCTGTAAAGAATAGTAATGGTGAAGTTCACACAGTGGTTGATGCCAGAGGATTTGAATTATCCTTTTATAAAGATATACCCAGAATTATTAGCGATTTGAAAACCCATGATGTCAAGATTGTATCGGCTTCTAGAACTTGGGCTCCAGAAATTGCTCAAGATTTATTAAAAGTATTCAAAGTTAAATATAATGATGAAATTGTTCCATTAGGAGACTTATTTGATGCTATGGAATGGGGTGAAAGAAGTAAGGTTGGACACATTGGTGATGCTTTGAAAAAATTGTATAATGACGATAATTTAAAGAACCATAAGATATGTTTGTTTGATGATGAAAGTAGAAACAAAGATGTTGAGAAATTTGGTGTTAGATTTATCTACGTCAGAGATCCAGAAAATGGCCCATCCTGGGAATTATATCAGGATTATCTAAATGGTGATTTATAGAATTAAATCCCAAAATTTTCGTCTTTATTACACTCTGAACGAACTTTTCAATTATTTTAATATTCTTGTAGAATTGGGAAGAAATATAAAGCACATATGTATGACATTAATAGACTGTTAAGTTAAACTGTTTTTCTTCCAACAACTATCATTTTCCTCTTATTATTTATAATTCAAAATATAGACCTATCTTTGTACAATATTCTAAACTCATTGAAATAAATTAAAAACCATTAATATGAATAGTTGTGGAGAGCTTATTCTTTTGATTACAAATATAATATTTGATGAAAAAAACACAAAAAGTGGTTCCGTGGTCTAGTTGGTTATGGCATCTGCTTAACACGCAGAACGTCCCCAGTTCGATCCTGGGCGAAATCAAATTTTGTTTTTTATTTTTTGTTAATTAATTTGAGACATATATGAAAGGTACTCTAAGAATAACTCTTGTAGTTTAAGTCCTATGATATCTATTAAAGGATATTTCCATTCTTTTTTTTACGAATTAGTTTTTATAAATAGATTATATGTATAATAAATAGCTGAGTAGATTGAAGAATGCATATTAGATGCATGTATTAGTTTTTCTTATGGTGATCACCAAATAACTGGTTTAACTCATTGACGGGATCATTTGACTTACCTAATATGAAATCTAAAGGTAATTGTCTTGAGAATAACTGGCCACTTTGTAAGTGATCTTTTACCATTTCAGCCATTCCCCTTATTAAAGTTGCACTACCATTTAAGGAATCGCATCTTTTAAATCTATGCTTAAATTCTGATTCTGCAATCATACCCAAATCAACTTCATGTAATGTTTCGATATGATCAGTAGTAAAAGAAACTGGAACAAAACAGATACCTGGGACCTTTGATGGATCTTGTTTACCTAAAAACTTGGAGGTAGCTAGAGTTTGTGCACCTAACCATGGTTTTGGACCAACTTGTGATTGCCATGTTAATCTATATGGATTCTTGAACTTTAATTTATTCATAATTGAATAAACAGTGGCTCCAACTTCCATTGGATATGCATCACCTGTGTTGACAACATCCATCGGCAACGAATGTGATGAGAATAATAGAATAACATCATTTCTGATATCTTCTGGGAACTCGCTCAGTTTTTTAGTGATATTTTCAGCAAAGGCATCGATTAAACCTTTATTTGTAGGCCAACGATCAATTATGGACCAAGAAATAGTTCTCTCTGGATCCAGTTCCTTAACTTGTCTCCATAATTCATTTATTGTTGAACCTGTAGTTGAGTAAGAAAACTGTTGGTATTGTGAGAATGCAACTGCTCTGGTGACACCATCCTTTAACATCTGCTTATAAGTTTCGTCGGTTAAAGGTTTAGCATAACGAAAGGCAACATAAGGCTTATGTGGTTTTGTTTCTGGACAAACTTCATCTAAAATCTTACAAACTTCAGAGGATTGATATTCAGACCATTTACGAATAGGGGAACCACCACCAATTTCTTTGTATTGCTTCTCGATCTTTGGAGTACGGAACTTTGCAATAAATTTTGCAATGGTTGGCTGATATTTAGCACTAATTGGAATCAAATCATTATCAGCAAACAATTGGTATAAAAAGTCGTGTGTCTCTTCAACCGTAGATGGACCACCCATGTTCATGAATACAACACCTGTGGAGCCCTTTGATAACTGATGAGCTTGAGAGAAACATCTCCTTATGGCTACAAATTCATTATATCTCACTGAATAAGGTGATCTATAAAGCAATTGACTTGTAGGCCTTAACAACGACATAAGTTACTACTGAATTTCTATAACTTTAAGTTTATACCTCTTAGGATCATATAATTATTCAAGAACAAGTTACAAAATCCCTTAGAAATGAAAAATTATTTCAAGTTTTATATATGCGAATTATCAAAATCCGAGGAATTAAATAATGGAAAACTTTGTTAGTAAAAGGGACTTATATCTTATATAAGCATAATTAGTTGCCTGTTATTACAACTTAAAATAAGCATTTAGAATTTAAGATCTGCAATTTTATCCTTTGACGTTGTGACTTTATTCCATTGTTTGTATTTGAATTTGACAAATTAAGATCCACTGAAAAATATCAGATTTTTCTTGAGTAAATTTAAGAGGAAACTTAAATATTAGTGAATCTTTTAATAGGAATATCTATAAACACTTTAAAGATCTATTAGTATTCGCTAAGGACAATCCAATTATAAAATGTATAATTTTGTGGATGCTGGTATTGTACAGCTTTGTGAAACGTACGGGTTAGATAGTTTTACAATAAGGTACGCTATATGTTTATTGGGTTCTTTCCCATTAAATGCAATCTTTAAGAGATTACCAGATAAGAGAATAAATCTAAAATGTGTTTACATTATCTCTATTTCATTCTTTTATTTATTTGGGGTTTTAAACTTAGCCACTGGGTTCAAAACACTTTTCATTAGTACAACATTCACTTACTTAATAACAAGATTCTTCCATTCAAGATTTATGCCTCACGTAAACTTTGTGTTTATTATGGGTCATCTAGCCATGAATCATATTATTGCTCATTATAGAAGTGATTCATCTATCAGTTCAAGTATAGATATCACCAGTGCACAAATGGTACTAGTTATGAAATTGACTTCTTTTGCTTGGTCTTATCATGATGGTGTTTTTCTATCAAAAGATGAATTCAATACTCAATTAACTAAGTATCAACAGACTAGAGCTGTCCGAAAGCATCCATCCATTTTGAGATTCTATTCTTACGTTTTTTTTTATTCAACATTATTAACTGGTCCAAGTTTTGATTTCGTGGATTTCGACTCATGGTTAAACTGTGAAATGTTTAGTGACCTACCAGAAGACAAAAAACCTCAAAACAGATACAGTAAGGCAGAAAGAAGACAGATTCCAAAGAACGGTAGACTGGCTTTATGGAAGATAATTCAAGGTTTCTTCTGGATGGCGTTAAACGCTTACGTACCAAGATATATTAATTTAAGCACCGTTTTAAACCAAGAATTATTTTCTTCTTACAGATTCATTTATAAAATCCATTACATTTACTTGTTAGGTTTAGCTACCAGATTCAGATACTATGCTGCTTGGACTATTTCTGAAGGTTCTTGTATTTTATGTGGTTTAAGTTACAATGGTTACGATGCTGAAACTGGTAAGATAAAATGGAACCGTGTTCAAAATATTGATATTAAGGGTGTTGAAACTGCCCAAAGCACTAGAGATTGTTTAGAAGCTTGGAACATGAATACTAACAAATGGTTGAAATATTCAGTCTACTTAAGAGTTACAAAGATAGGCACTAAACCAGGTTTCCGTGCCACTCTCTTCACATTTTTAACCTCTGCATTCTGGCATGGTTTCAGTGCAGGTTATTATTTAACTTTTGGAACTGCTGCTCTATATCAAACATGTGGTAAGTTCTTCAGAAGAAACTTTAGACCAATATTTTTACAAAAAGATGGTGTTACTCCAACCCGTTATAAGTGGATTTACGATATTCTAGGTGACTATGTTATTAAGTTAGCCTTCGGTTATATGATTCTACCGTTTATCGCTTTAAATTTCAGAGACTCTATTAAAGCATGGAAATCAGTATACTTCTATGGTCATATTATCATTGCCATATCATTCTTTATTTTTAGAGGTCCTTTCTCAAAACAATTTGTTAAATTCTGTAAATCATTACAGCCAAGTACCATTGAAGTTGCTAAACAAAAGAAATTAGAGAAGGAAATTTCAACTGGTACTGGTTCATTAAGTGACATTATTAAACAAAAGATTGAATACGAAATCGAAACTAAGGAAAAGAGTGAATTAGATCCATTAGAAAGGGAAGATATGAACTTGGGTATCCCAACAATTAGTCCTAACGATTGGGAAGATGCTAAGGAAGATTTCAATAAATTCTTAGGCGAATATAATGAATGGAAAGATACGAATGGTATGGAAATCGAAGAAGAGAACTTGTCTAAAACTTATCAAAATTTCAAGAGGGAACTTGCTGAAGCGGCTAATAGTGCATCAGATTCTACTAGAAAGATGAGTTTTAGTAGTTTTTCACCAAAACCAACTAAAAAGGAAGACTAGTTTATATAAAATACGTTTAAATTTGTATATATTTTGATACAAACTTACATAATACTCTATTACTTTCATTAAAATTCATCTGGATTGAATAGATCCAGATCAAGATCCAAGTCATTTTCACTGTTTTCTTCTTTCTTTTCTTCTGTTTTATCATTACCACTGAATACAAAAGATTGTCTTCTTGCAGCTTCTTCAACAGGTTCACTACCTTCATTTTTAGTTGTAGTGGTTTTGTTTTCATCATATTCATTCGGTATTTCTGCTGTAACTTCCTCATCATCATCTTGACCTGGAATTTTTGTCAATTTATCGCTATTTAAAGATGCCATAGCTAACATACCTCTTCTCAGAGCATCATCACCTGGCCATACAAAATTGTTTGGACCAATGGACCCTTTATCAAATGTGGGTGGAATCTTAGTAAATTTGGATAATTTAGTAGCGTAATCTAATAGGATTGTTGAGTTAATTTTTTCCCTTTGTGATAAAATTGTATCCATCTCAAATTCTACTTGTTCTAAAGTAGGTAAAGTATTAAGGTTATCATGGCATTCATTTAGGCTTTCTAGTATTTCCTTAGTCTTTTGATCAATTTCTCTTGATTCATTCTCTAGTTTCTTTAATTTAGTATCAATTTTATCGTATTCGGAAAATTTATCTAAACTATCAAACAAATTATGATCTGCTCGTATCAGTAACTTAGCATATTCTAAATCCGGTCTAAATTTATCAACTGATTCAATTAATTTAACTAATGAATCTTCATATTCACTTAGATTTTTGTAAACTTCGATGTTACTTAATTTCTCTTCAATAGTATTCCCACTATTACTTAATGATGATGTAGCCTCTGTTAACAAGGAAACAGATGAGGATTTAAGGTGAACCAAATTAAAATCACTGGAAGACATGACACCGTGATTATATATGATTGTTTATACCTCTTTATGCCTTATTATACTCAAAGCGAACCTCTTTAGATTTAATAATTTTTCAATTTCTTAAATTTTAATATTTACAATATTCTATGCTTAAATTTAAAGAGATATGAAATCTGTAATAATATTTAGAAATTGAGTAATATGCCCCACTAATGTATATTAGATTGCTCAATGTGACTATTTAAATTATAGATAAATATAAAGTACACGAACTATTTAACTTTAGTTCAATATCCAAGTATAAACTATCACGAAGTAGATTTGAAACTATTGAGAATATCGGGTATTTCAGAGATTTCGTCCTTTTTAAGCTGCTTTTCAACTTCATCTTTAAATCCACGTCTCCATAGGTCATGACTCTCGCCAATTGCATATGTGATGGATCTACTCATCCAACCTCCAGGTCCTAGGAATTCTAAATTATCAATAACTTCATCCAACAATACTGCTTTCCCTACATACAAACCCCCACTGAGGCCTGGATGTTTTATACTTACTATATGAATATGAAAATGGTAATATGATGGTTGATAATGTACGAAAATGCGCAGTTCATCTGCTCTAATAGAATAATTATAGCATGCTGGTATAACCGACCTTAATTTTCGATTTAAGTTGATTAACCAATCTTTATGAATTGGTTTTAGATCTCTCAAGGATTTTATATCATCTCTATAGAAGAGTGCCACCAAGAAAAGACTTTCTAGGTCAGCACCATCCCATCGTGTATCAGGAAGTACAATAAAACCCTCATCTTTTTTCTCTTCATTATAATCTTTATAGATCACTCTATTGGATTCTCTATCTTCATAGAGAATAGCATAAACCCAAGATAACTTTTCTAAGGTGGACATTTCATCAATGTATGGCTGTACTATCCTTTGATATAATTCTGGAGTTTCCTTCACAATATGTAAATGTTGTTGATCGTATTTTTTAATGTGCACGCAGCTAGCAGGCCATATTATATTAATCTTTGCTGTACAGTTCTTATCTATGTCTTGGTTAATCACTGCAAGCCCCCAATGATAGATGTCACTACTGGTAATTTCTTTCAAATCTTGAATTCCAGTGATACATGAGTACTTATCAGTACATGAGTAATAAACTGGAGATCCTGTATCTCTCTCAAGCAGTGATTGCATCTTTCTGCTCTTTGCTAGGTTTGGATTTGCATCTTTCTGATCATCTTCCACATTCAAAGAAATCTGGCCTATTGACTGTTTTCTTACTGTTTGTTCTAAGATAAAATGAGTCTTCTCAGCAGTGAGAATTGCCTTCTCAGAATCTATCTCACCTAATAGGGATATGATCTTTGTTTCTGGATTAGAATCGAGAATCCTTTCAAATTTAAACTTATTGACCAATGTCTGTAAACTTGGCCTTTCACCTTGCTCTTTTTTAATGCTAATCATGGCTACTATCTTACGCTAACTATAGATACAAAAAAACAATATTTCTATCTTTACTGAATCTACTCTTTGACTTATATAAATTACGACAATGTTATCTAATTACATAATCATATATACATAATGGATTCACTTAAAAGTAAACTCTTAAGTACCCTTAATTTATGGGTTTTCAATTTTAACCAAAAAATGGAAGAAAAGAACTAATAGAGGGATACATTGGTGTTGAAGTAGAAAAAGGGTAAACTACTTCTGGGAATCAAATAGTGTTTGTAACTCTGGATCGTTTAATAGTTCTTCCCAACCTGTGTTATAGCTGTCCCAAAATTCATCGGCTAATTTGTGAGCAGTTTCAACTTCTTGAGCATGTAATTTAAATTCAGTAGTTTGACCAACGTAGGTTCCATTCTTATTATACGTATCAGATGATAGTAGTACATTACTATCTTTAGATTCCAGGATATCTGTGCCTGAACGTATCGTATCTGTAGTTGCTTTGTTGAAATCTGGAATAACAGCGATATTTGATTTTTCGATATCTACTTGATTCTGACCTTCTAATTCATCTTGTAATTCTTGGATATGCCTTTGCTGTTCAAGATGGACTTGATATTGGACATAAGAGTGATATAGTTGCTTTTCACGGATTTGGAAATCACTTAAGGGACAAGGTTTACCGGTATCGTTTGGTTGAAGGTTAATATTTCTGGTAGAAAATTCTGGTTCGAATGAAAGTGGATCAGGGTGTCTGGTACAAACATCTTTATTTTTTATCCATAAATCTTCTGTCTTCTTCCTATACTCTAGGGCTTTTTCAACGACAATTCTTGAAATTCTCTCTAGGGAGATAAGAACCAGGCAGGAGTAACTTCTCATCATTAAATTCCTCAACTCAAACCCTTTAGAGCTACTCTTATCTGAACTTAACAAATCCTCAAAAATATTTTTATATAGTGTGTAAGTTGAAATCAATGAAATTGTTCTATCAGTAGGGACTTCGAAAGTTGTTATGTCCCAGTCAACTTCAACCATATCATTGGATATAGATATACCATTTTCAAATAACGTGGCCTTTAAAAAGAAGAAAGCATAGAATATACTCAAAGATCCCAATATTTCATTCAACATGACACCAACACATGCACTCAAGTAAGGTGGCAATATTTTACATGATGGATGAACGAACTCTGGGAACTCCTTTTTATCTAGCTCATGACACATTTTAACAACATTCTTGAACATTGCAAATGTAATGAGATGTATTTGAATTGAAATATTTTTCAACAACATGGATCTATGATTCAACACTACGAACCCTAGAGATAGAATTGTTAAAGTAGAATGTAATGTTATAGCAATTAATCTAAGATCGCTAAATGGTAACTGTGTAATCAATTTAGAGTCCGTTACATATTTGATAGGTAGAAATTCATCTTCTAAGAATTTTAACAGAGCTTTGCTATTTCCTAAAATATTTGGAGTACCTGTCTTTTGATGAAATTCCATTACCATCGGTCTAGCAATATATAAAAATCTTCTTGTTTTACCAAAAAATGAATCTTCTGTTCTGTGATCTCTAGATCTTTTTCTAGCTTTCTGTGACCTACCGTCTTTTTGAACACTTTCAGTTATAGTTTCCTTGCCAGTCGACAAGGTATTGAGATTATGAGGAGGTAGTAAAGTAATTACTTCTTGAGACGGTTTATCACTAAAAATACCATTAATTAATACACCTGGTGTGGTAGCTTCGAGATCATTATTATCAAAATCGTGAAATGTTCCTAAACCAATATTCAACGGTTTTCCCATCTTCATAGATAGGTCGAAATCTAAAAACAAGATCCAGGTCCATAGATTTTCTATCGATTCTATACTGCCGAATAGATATTCTTGACCAAAGAACCCTTCTCTGATATTCAAATGTAAACCTATGGAAATGGCTACATTTGCTGCTTGATTTATCAGGTTAAGAAACTCTGAGTTATCACTCTTGGGTACATAGGTAGTTTGGTAGAAACATCTTAATACAAGAAACTGAGCGTTTTCGACATAAGAAATCTTTGATGATACAAAACCATTTAGGAAGACCAAAAATTTCGATATTTGTACTGGTATTATTTGTCTATATCTCACGAATGACAAAATCATAATAATAACACCAACATTAAAGAAGTTTTTCTTACCCGATGGTTGTATCTTAATGATTTTACCTTCCATATCTTGAATAAATGCAAACTTAAAATCATTCATAATCTTATTTTTATCTAAGCATGTGTTTATTTCATAAAGGTTAGCATTTTTAGGATTAAAAAAGCTGTCAATATCACTTTTAATAGAATCCCAATCTGGTAGACATGGTAGGATATCTTCTAAGGTTGAAACACCGCCAAGATCTAATTCCATCAAATTCATTTCACTGGTATAACTTAATAGATTTCTCTTTTTCCAAGAGTTTCTTTCAACCTTAATCTTATCCCAAAGTTGTTCATATTTGTCATGGAATCCCCAATTGTTTCTACTTATGAAAGTTCTTAAAGAAGTAGGGCCATAAACCATTATTCGACCATGTTTTTTCTGTTGAACATAGTAATAATTTTTGAAAGGATTTGGACCACTCTCAGAAACATTTCTGGGTGATACCACTACTTGTGAACTTGCTGTTTGTATAATATCTACTGGAGAACAAGTACTATTTGAACTGAAAACAGATGTATCGACAGTAGTTTGGCCATCGGTATATGAACAATCCATGAAGTCTCTTGATCTACAACTTGAACAAATAGGTTTCATTTGATCACATTTAAGTTTTCTCTTGCGACAGAATGTACATGATCTAATGGGCTTATGTCTTCTAGTTCTGGAGACTTTCTTGTCAGTAGTAGATTTTGGTGGCTTGGGACTTTCTTCAGAGTTACTTCTAGAATTAGTAGGATCTGCGTTATCCGAAGTTTTGCAGACTTTGAATGTATTTATTCCAACTCCAATCATCTTGAATACAGATTACCTTTGTTTCTTTCGTTCTTCTTTTGACAGAATCTTTTGTTCATATTTGATCTTTAAATTAGCTTATTCAATTTTATTTATGGAAATTAATAGCGGAGATCGTTATTATTAAAAGCCATTCTATAAACATCACTAGTTTAAAAGGTTACAATACATAGAAAAAGAAGAGGATTTACAAGTTTCCAGGCTCTAATTCAAGGGAAATTGGTACCATATTTGCTATTATTACAAGTTTCAAGGGTAGCTTTTAATTCATAGTTAGTTTAGACGGTTTAGTTTGTAATTATTCAAGGTGCGATTAAGATAAAATTAGGTTAATAGTAAAAATATGTTTGTTCCTTCGAAAGAATCACGTTTAGGCAGAGAGAATCAAGTGTACTCTGAAACTACTGGTGCCAGAGTTGTCGCTGGTTGTGTCTGTTTAACTGTAGAACACGATAAAGTGCTTATGATTAGTTCTTCTGCTAGCAAGAGTAAATGGATCATACCCAAAGGTGGTGTAGAGAACGACGAACCTGACTATAAGGTCACTGCTCAGAGAGAGACATGGGAAGAAGCTGGTTGTGTCGGTAAGATTACCAGATCATTGGGAATCGTAGAAGACATGAGACCCCCAAAGGAATGGAATTTGAACTTCAGAAAAGAAGATCATAAGGATAATGTGATTACTCATCCACCAAGATCTGAATTCCATATATATGAAATGGAAATTGAGAAGATTGAAGATGAATTCCCTGAAAGTGATAAGAGGAATAGAAAATTAGTCTGTTATGAAGAGGCTAAAGAAGAATTGATAAAGGCAAAGAGACCTGAATTGTTAGAAGCTTTAAATAGATCTAGTATCAAAAAGGACTAAAAAAATCATATATATTGTCATATAGATAGAGTTATATAGTAATAATATATTCTTTTGTGCAAAAATCATTTACCACCACCTAGTAAACCAGACATCATATCTTGTAAGAAGTTGGCTTGCTTTTGTGCTTTGATACCGAAATATTCTTGACCTAAGAATTCTAATTCTGATTTATATTTAGTGCTAACATCTTTGTAATATTCATTTAAGTTTAGGAATAGTGTTTTATCCTTAGTTTGACAGGTTAATATTATTAATTGAAAGAAGTTAATATCCTTTAAGTCTTCGAAGAAAACTAACTTATATTCATCATTATTTTTGTTGATTCTCTTCTTAATGACTTCATGCTTGGCATCGGTAAATTTCTTTACAAATAAGTCTAGAAATGTGTCCTTAGCTTCATTTGTGAATTTAATATTCATGATGAATAGATAATTGAAGACTAATCTACTGAAAAATTCACCTACTACTGTGGTGTAATCACCGTTAGAGTCCTCAGTTGCTTGCAGGAACCATTGCCATATTAAATCAACGTATTTACTTAGAGAATCATGAGTGCCAAGCATAAAATATCTTTCAGCTTCATATATATGTTCACCATCTAATAACTTTAGAGCGATAACATTGTGTAAAAATGGATCACCAAACTTAGAATCACTATGCTTGATAGACCAATTGTTCATACCAGTAACAACATCTTTAACGTTTGGTTCCTGTGAATTGATTAATACTAATAATTGAATTAATCTACCTACAGAAGCTTCGTCTACTTTAACTTCTGCTACATCATAGACTTCCAATAGATAGAAAATTAAATCTGTACCAGATCCACCTTGTTTAGCCTTTAATAAAGAAGTAGCACCTTGACTGATTAATTCAATGGCTTGTTCATAAGATTTGCTTCTTACGTATCTGTTAGCAATGGTTCTTAAAGTTTGATGTGCTTCATAGTAATCACCAGAGCCGATTTTGGTCTCAAATCTTTGTAAAGTCTTGGCCAACTTGGCTTTCATAACCTCATCCTTGCTGCTCATTCTTATAATGTATTAGACTGATGCTTTATACTTGTTAACAAGAATAAACTTCAATAATGCAATACTGTTTTCTATGTCTGCCGTTTTGTATGTACGTCGTGTTCATTTTAATTTACACTGAAAAATTATTTCGGTTTCTTAATTGTAAAAGATCAAAACGAACATATCTGCAGAAATTATTTAAACGAAATATTTAAAAGAGATTTCAATTGATCAAACGCTATGTCTTTAAATCAAGAGACTCCAGTTGTGGAGAATAACGCTATTCAATTGATTAATGAGACTAAGGAGTTTTCTCAACAAGTTCTACCATTTTTCAGAGAATGCTTAGGGAATAGGGATATCGATCAAAATTATCATGTTATCTCTGTTTTTGGTTCCCAATCTAGTGGTAAGTCTACTTTATTAAACTTGTTATTCAACACCAAGTTTGATATCATGGATGCACAACACAAGAGACAACAGACTACAAAAGGTATTTGGCTATCTCACACTAAAGCTATTAACACATCGCAGGGTGCTAACACTGATCCTAACTCAGATATCTTCATTTTAGATGTGGAAGGTTCTGATGGTGCTGAACGTGGTGAAGATCAAGATTTTGAAAGAAAGGCTGCCCTTTTTGCCATTTCCGTTTCTGAAGTTTTATTAATTAACTTATGGGAGCATCAAATTGGTCTATATCAAGGTAATAATATGGGTCTATTAAAGACTGTCTTTGAAGTTAACTTATCTCTTTTCGGTAAGAACAGATCCCAATCAACTTCCGAACAACACAAGGTATTATTACTATTTGTGATTAGAGATCATGTTGGTATTACCCCTATGGAAAGTTTAAGTGAATCATTGACCAATGAATTGCAAAAAGTTTGGAATGATTTAAACAAACCTGAAAATTGTGAAAACAGTACTATTTATGATTTCTTTGACTTAAAGTTTGTTGGTTTAGGTCACAAAATTTTAAGAGCTGATAAATTCTTGGACGATGTTAAGGAATTTGGTGATCGCTTTGCTTTTTCTGATAACAAGGAAAATTATTACTTTAAACCTGAGTACCATCACATGCTTCCTTTAGATGCATGGACTATGTATTCTGAAAACTGTTGGGATCAAATTGAAAACAATAAGGACTTAGATTTACCAACTCAACAAATCCTAGTTTCTAGATTTAAGACTGATGAAATTCTAAATGAAACTATGGATAAATATTTTGAAAGCTTTGATTCCGATATAGTACCAGTTGTTGAAACAAACGATAGAGAAAAATTTATTGACTTTCTGAGTACTATTAAGGTAAACTGTTTAAAAAACTATGATGAATTAGCTTCCCGTTACACTAAAATTGTTTATCTAGACAACAGAAAGAAATTAATAAATAAAATTACTGAAAGATTTACACTTGTAATCGATTCTTTCATTGAAAGTATCTCTGACAATCTAATAGAATCTGTAAAACAAAACCTTAAAGAAAACAAGAACGATAAGGTTTCTTTCAACGATAAACTAGCAAAATACTCAGAATCAGTATCTTCTGACTTTATCAAGATTGCTAATGAATTCAAGGATAGAGAATTAATTGATTCTGATTCCGCTGATGCGATTGTTAAAAAATTCAATACATTCTTATCCAAAAAACTAAATGAATTACGTGATTTAGAAATCAAATCTATCATTTCTCAATTCAAGAAAATTACAAACTTTTCCATCAAGGATAACGTTATACCTATGTTGTCAAGCCCCTCTATTGATGTTTGGGATGTCATTATGAAGTTTTTTGAAGACCAATTCGACGAGAACTTAAGAAAATACATTGTTATTTCTGAAAACGATGAAAAGATATTTGATTTCCAAATTGGTCTTTCTCTTGAGATAAATGATACAATCCACAAGAGGCTACGTTTTATTGCTTGGTCTATCCTGCAGAATACTGTCCATGATTACCTAAAGGATGATATTGTGGTGAGTATTCTAAGAGATAGGTTTGAAAACTCCTTCAGATATGACAGCAATGATTCCCCAATTCTATGGAAGGATGAACAACAAATTGATAGTTCATTTAAATTGGCTAAAGAACATGCACTAGAAATTTTTAATGTTTTATGTATAGCTAAGACATCTGATAACGTGGAAGTTGTTCCAGATGTCCAGACTGAAGAGATTGAAATCGAAGATGACTTAGGTATTTACCATTTAGAAAGATTTGCTCACATTTTGAACGAAATACAGAAAGAAAAAGTCCTGAGACAATTTAGAAGACAAATTAATTTAAGTGTTCTTGATGCTAAGAGATCAATCATCAATACCACAACTCATATTCCAGTTTGGATTTATTTCCTAATAGTTGTTTTAGGTTGGAATGAATTTATGATGATTATCAGAAATCCACTGTTTGTCACAGTATTATTAATAGGTGCTGTAGGTTTCTTCTTTGTACACAAGTTTGACCTTTGGGGCCCTGTTTTGAGCGTTGCTCGAACTGCTATTGGTGAAACAAGATCAACTATTAAGGATAAATTAAGAGATTTTGTGTTAGATAACGAAGTACTAAAAAAGGAAAATGAAGAAGATTCATATGAAATGAAAAATTTAGATAAGGATGATGCCCAAAATGAAGAAGGCAGTTAGTATATTTTAATTATTTTGTTATGTCATAGAATTTATGTAGAGAGCTTAGTATATATTTCTATATATATGTAGTACATTATTAAAATTACTCATATTGTTTCAAGTTTTTTTATCAAACTATCCCATTCATTGAAAAGTGCTTCTAATTTAAGATTATCATCATCATTCCTTTTCATGAATAAATGCTCCAGTATATCCTTCCAAAATGGTTCAAATATATCAAGGGTAGCTTTATCAGCTGGAACCATCAGCAACGCCTCTGGTAAGTCTTTCCAATCATCTTTTCGTATCCTACTAGTCTTGAAGTATTCTGTGAATACAGCTACCCAATAGTGATATAAACATTTTGAAACATTATTGTAGCTGCTCAATTCTTTAGGGTCAAAATCAACGTGTTGGATTTCCTCACCAAATTCTTCAAACATCACATAATTGACGGCTACTAACAATATCTTTTTAATTTCATCAAAAATATATTGGGAAGTCTCGCTAAAAGGTAGGGCATTATGAACCTGGATTTCACCTGGAGTTTCGTAATAAGATGCATTGTGTACGTTGGTAATTTCTGCTCTATCATTTACAGATCCATGTCCAAATCGGAATAAATTTTCCTCATGTGCCTTTGAAGCTATTAATTCACCAGTCATCCCCTTCCTGTAGGAAACTGTTAGAATATCCTCGGTTAGAGCCCTTAAACATAGGTTTTTATCATTTGACAATAGAATCACAAAACATTCCATTTTAGTTTTAAAATACAGACAACAATCCAGTATTGCATCATCTTTGACACACTGAGGATCTAATCTTTGTCTAAGCTTCTGTCCCATTACACCAGAAGCTGTATTGGCTAAATGTTTATATATCCATGTATTTGAAGATCTGGCTAGCTCACCAATGGTAGTGTCATTCTTATGATTAGACTGACTATTAGTATCTATGACTTTATCTGAATTTTTTAATCCATCTAGTTCTCTGATTGTGTAACTAGGAATAATGATTAAATGATGATACTCTTTAAACGTTGATCTTAAAGACTCTAGTGTATTTAAATGTGAAATAATAAAATTTGTATCAAGGACAAATACAGTTTGTAATTGAGTAGGTGATTGAACATTATTGGTATTGCTTACCCACTGATCCACTGTATCATTAGACATTGTTAAATTAACATTTGACCTTTCACCTGATAAATAGTCTGACACCATTGTAACATTTTGTTCGGTATCTAGGTCCATCATGGCTATATCTTCATTTTCGGGAATGATTGGTACATCCTCTTCGATATGACCTTGAGGAGAATCTTCTCTTACCTTCTCTTCTAGTATCTCATACTTTACGAGTGGTTCTTCTTGATTCCCATTTGCAGAAGCTTTATCCTGATTTGATGAATCTCCCAGTAGAATATCTAGTTCTTTTAAGGTATATTTACCTCCTCCAGTTACTTTATTTGTGTCTACTCTCGAAACTGCATGCGATCTCCCTTTTCCATTACCATGAACAGATTCTAAGGGCATTAGTTCATGTCAATTTGCTATTTAATCTCAGTTAGAATTCCTTTCTTTGTATGTTGATTCTTCTTTTGTATGTTATGTTATTTCATTAAATGCGATGCATTTTTTTTTTTGGATATACTCAAGCTCGAATAATTAATAATAATACATATGCTAATAATTATGTCAAAATATTACCAATATAAATATATATAAACTTATGCTATGTTTGTGATTTTCCAGATAATATCACCAAGAACTAAGGATCTTGATGAAATCTTTTGTTTTGGAATGACATGAATACAGCAGTAGATCATTGTTTCTAATGTAACTTCAGGGAGAAACATTTCAGTAAATGAAATCCCTTCTAAAAGCATATTTGATAATGAAATTAAGGCACCTCTTGTTAAAGGTGGAAACTGTCTAGAGAGGGTTACTTTCATCTTGTCTGCACACGACAGTACATTTTCGGTATCTATATGCACATCATCTAATGTTTTCACTTCATGTAAAAGGGCTGATTCTTTCTGCATCTGATACCAGAGATCTACGAACCGTTTTGATAAAAAGTCACTTGAGTAGTGAAGTAATTCAGTTATTAATTCGCATGCTGGTTTTACAATAGATAAATCTTTATCTAGGCAACACACTACAATGGAATCCCATATTTTGGCAACCTGTGGTAGCAATGAATTATACTGAGTAGCTAAAAGTGAAACAATCAACTTATTTACTTCTAGGATTTGAACTCTTAGCTGCTTAGAATTATGCTTTAACAATCTATCACCATAAGAAAATATTTGCAATAGGATTTTGTACGATTCCAAAGGAATCGGTGAAACCCATGTATCAGCACTATCGTTTTCATCAGGCTTAGCATCCGGGGCTTTATATTCATCACTTTGTTCATCTTCATCTTCATCATCACTGTCGGCTTGCATATCATGAAGCTTCTGATCAAAATACTCTTGAAAGTTCTTTGGATCATTCTCATCAAACTCAAACTCCTGTTTCCTCGATATTAACTCCTTCTTCTCGTGTTCTTTGTCTAACACACTAAGTAATTGTGACATGTTCGTCATTCCCCATGGAGAAAATGTACTTTTAACAATATGTTCATCACCCAAAGCTTTAGATAAATCATCCTTTAAATATGTATGGCCCATTTCAATCACAATCACTTTAAATAATTGGAAAAATTGTAGACATAATTCTGCATAACCATGATAGTAATCAATAAGTTTAAAAATAGTTTCCAGAATATCTCTAAATGACTCCACAGCTTTATATCCCACTAGTTTGTACACGACCATTAGGACGGTGCTCACACGGTCTGTCATACCTGAATTTAGTCTTGTAGAAATTGCATCTACAAGATAGTCCATATTCTGCGAGATTAGTTCCGAAACACTCCCATCATATAATCCATTAGCGATTGACATTGAACATGATTGTGCAAATTGCCTAACTAATTGAGATGATGATGCTAGATTCTCCACTACAACGTACAAGTAATCGATTAATTCATCTTCGAACTCTTCTTTCATTACGCCACTAATGATTTCGATTGATGAAAGAACAGTACATATTGCAGACTCTTGTTGTTTAGTTATTGTCGAACCTTCCATAGTTGAAGCAATTTCTTGGGATAAATCATTGCAAAATTCTAAAGCAACATAACACGCACTTGAATTCTGAGATGCTGAATCTATAGTATTCTGATCTTCGAACGTGAGAAAATCATCAACAACACTTGTCTCGGAGATTTTCTGAATATCTTCGGTTCCCTTGATTAGCCAAGAAGATATCCAAAGAGTAATAGTTTTTCTCGTCAAGTTTGATGTTGATTGTTCTGATATCAGATTTTCTACCAATTTGCCTAATAGATCACCACTTACCGCTTGATTTTGAGATATTGTTTTACCTATGTTCATTAACATCGATGTTAAACTTGTTTCCATCTCTTTAGTTAACTTATTAAAGATAATTTGCTTACTTGATGTTGTCTTGTTCAAATTGAATTGGTCTGATATGATAACATTGCTGGATTGTTCTACAATTTTGTCACTATCTTGGTTAGAATTGAACGATAAAGTCAGCTTATTTGCTTCATTATTTGCATCCAAACTATCCAAAATATTTTGTACAATTGATTCTATCATGATTTCATCCTCAGTAGAGTTCTTGTACAATATTGAAATAGCGAATTCTAGGCTTTCAATATATTTACTACTGTTGAATTGAACGTTAGTTTTCAACTTTTTGACGTCGTTATGAACATATTCTTTAACTTTATTCATATGTGTGAGAAGTTGAAGGCCAGGATCTGATTTTAATTCTATCAGTATTTCAACTAATAGAAGTTGACAATTGACTAATGACTTTGATGATTTTTGTAATAAACTAGTGGCGAATTGTACTAATGCTTCATTTATTGTTTCATTATTTCTTCTGAGAAGTTTAGGAACAAAACTTCGTAATGCTAATTTAACTTGGGAAGAAGTGGCACGTAACCAACTAGTAGTTCTATGTTTCTTGGTTCCCATACTGGATTCATATACAGTAACTTCATTTGAGAATTCTTTTATCTCACCATTCTCCTCAGTGATGTCTGTTATTTTCTGTAATTCTTCAATATGAACCTTAAGATATATATCATCATATACCATTACTAATAGAGTTCCCAAAAGTCCTAAAGTTGAGCATACTACTTTTGAGTTAATATTACGACCTGGGAGCGCTAATAATTTGGCAAATTTCGACACGTTACCGGGGAGTATATAGGATAAAGTTTCACCATCACTTAAAATATCATTATAAAGTATGGAAAGTGCATCTAAACAACTCAGTTGTGTTGTGGAATCTTGTGGTGTTTTAAGGAGGATTGTAAGTAGAATTGTAACCGAATATGCCAATGATGGTAGTGTACCATTTTCTGCTATGAAGAATTGGCCAGAATAAGGTTGACAGTTAAGACTTTTGAAAAATTGATCTAATATCTGAGCAGATATTCTCTTAAAATCTAGAGACTTCTTCTCTATCTCTTCTTCTACTTGTGATGCATTGATCAAGAATGTAATTATAGGAAATAATTGTCTTGAAAGCTCTTTTTGAAACGAGCCAGTTTTTGACCAACAAAGATTTAACAGATGCGATATGATTAGAAGTATATACTGTACTTGGACATCGCCTAACGACTCTTGTTTTAACAAGCTAGCAATAGGTGTAAAGACGTAGTCAGCAAAATTAGGTGTAAACTGTTCTTCTCTATCGTTTGTTTGTGTGAATTCAGATAACTTCAATTCTACTTGTTTTAATGCGTTCAATAATGGTACAGAATTTGGATCAAACACTTGTTTCGGCAGGAATGCCAGTCTTGACAACTCTATACAAGGTTGCCTTATCTCGTGGAATGCAGAATTCGACGACATTGTCGGTTAGTTGTCATGTAATGTGATAATAAAAGTTGATATTGCCACATACGATCATTTAGTTCTTATATATTAACATAAAATAAGATGAATAAATTCAAAAAAGAATTAATAGTCCATTGAAGAGTTGTATAAATGAGTATAAATATTATGTAAGTACGATATAAATAGTTAATTTCTGTTATGATAATTTTGAAAGTGATTCCTAAACAACTTTTAGTTGTTTGACTTCCATGAAAGCAACAGTGTTGCAAAGATACTACCAGTTAATTAATTCGAGCCCGACATGACTATTAACCATAAAAAATCTATTCTACCAACAGACAGAGTGATATATCACAAAGCTCGACCTAGTGCGTGAAGAAACCAGTAAAATCGAATAACTTCAATCATTCAATTTATTTCTTCCACTATATGTCAAACTTTCGGTATATCAAACTTGTCTGTATGGTATCATTACAAGATTATATTAATAGATGTCATTTAGTTGAATCCATATAAATTAACTTTTTGCAATGGTACGAATCTTTACAAAGCAACACCATAGAACCACCACTAGTGGATCTACCGACAGTAACAAAATAAACAAATAAACAGGAAACATCTGTTAAATAGCATTAACAAATATGCATTATAACATTAATAAAAACTCATGGAAATGTGAGAAGAGTAAAAGATAAGAATAATAGAATAATAAAAATTTTCTTGTATAACTTATCTACCCTAACGTAGACGACGGGCTTCACGTTCAGATTCCATTAAGACTAAGATATCGTTTTCTCTAACTGGACCCTTGACATTTCTGACAATAGTTCTAGTAGTGTCTTCTAAGAATTCGACACGGACTTGGGTGACACCACCACGAGAACCGGTACGGCCTAAGACCTTGATAACTTTAGCTAGAGTAGTTGGGGTTTTGGTATCCATTGTTGATTGATAGATATGAGTTGTTCGCTGTTTTAAAATATCCTTCAGTAAAACAACAAAGTAACTATTAAATACAAACAACTCTTATATATTAATTTCCTAAATATGAAAAATAATTTTTGAAAAAGTTGCGTGTGTAATTTTTGACGAAATATTTTTCAATCACATCTCACGATTGAAAATTTTATTTAAATATAGTGATTACATAAGTAAGAAGTAGTGTAATATAGAGTGTTTAAGGGCAGTAAGCAAACAATTAAGAATGTGTTCTGTTGAGGAATTAACAGCATTGTTTAGTGCGATTGGTTATGAAGAACCAAAAGTCAAGGAAATTGTCAAAAATAACAAAGTTGCTGGTACTTTATCGGAATTGATCAATGAAGCCCCAAGTGGTTATAAATGGGATAAAGGTAGTAGAGCTTTAGTTCATAACTTAGCCTCTTTAATTAAAGGTGGTGAGCTTGTAGGCTCCAAGTTGATCGTTGAAGGTATTGCTAAGGAAGATATAAAGACCGCTTTACAAGTTAATGCAGCTTTTAAATATGTTAAAGCTAACGGTGAAAATTCTACTGCTGAAGATATGAACACTAACTCTGGTGTTGGTATTGAAGTTACTGAAGATCAAGTCCGTGCCTCTGTCGTTAAGTATATTGAAGATAACAAGGAACAAATTCTAAACGATCGTTATAAGCTTGTTCCAGGTATCTTTGCCAACATCAAAGGTTTACCTGAATTGACTTGGGCTGATCCTCGTTCTTTTAAGCCAATTATCGATGAGGAAATCTTAAAGGTCTTAGGTCCAAAGGATGAAAGAGATACTATCAAGAAGAAGGCTAAGCCAGCTGCCAAGGCTCAGACGAAGAAAAACGATAACAATACTAAAGAAGTCGAAGAACCTAAGAGATCCATGTTCACTGAAGGTTTCTTAGGTGATTTACATAAAGTCGGTGAAAACCCACAAGCTTACCCAGAATTAATGGCTGAACACTTAAAGGTTACCGGCGGTAAGGTCTATACTAGATTTCCACCTGAGCCAAATGGATACTTACATATCGGTCACTCCAAGGCTATTATGGTTAACTTCGGTTTTGCTAAACATTACGATGGTAAATGTGTCTTAAGATTCGATGATACCAACCCAGAAGCTGAAGCACCAGAATATTTTGAATCTATCAAGAGAATGGTCTCTTGGTTAGGTTTCACTCCACGTAAGATTACTTACTCAAGTGATTACTTCACTCAATTATATGAATTAGCTGAAGTCTTAATCAAGAACGATAGGGGTTACGTCTGTCACTGTACCTCTGAAGAAATTAAGAGAGGTCGTGGTATCAAGGAAGATGGTACTCCAGGTGGTGAAAGACACGCTTGTAAGCATCGTGATAACCCAATTGAATTAAACTTAGCTGAATTTAGAAAGATGAGAGATGGTTTCTATAAGCCAGGTGAAGCTATCTTAAGAATGAAACAAGATCTAACTTCTCCAAGTCCACAAATGTGGGATTTGATCGCTTACAGAGTCTTGAATGCTCCACATCCAAGAACTGGTACCAAATGGAAAATATACCCAACTTACGATTTTACTCATTGTTTAGTCGATTCTTTTGAAAACATAACCCATTCTTTATGTACTACTGAGTTCTACTTATCCAGAGAAAGTTACGAATGGTTATGTGACCAAGTCCATGTCTTCAGACCAGCACAGAGAGAATACGGTAGATTAAACATTACCGGTACTATTTTATCTAAGAGAAAGATCGCAAAATTAGTTGACGAACATTACGTTAGAGGTTGGGATGATCCAAGACTATTCACTTTAGAAGGTATCCGTAGACGTGGTGTCCCTCCAGGTGCCATCTTATCATTTATCAACACACTAGGTGTCACCACAAGTACCACTAACATTCAAGTTGCTAGATTTGAACATGCTGTTAGAAAATACTTGGAAGATACTACTCCAAGATTAATGTTTGTTTTAGATCCAATTGAAGTCATTGTTGATAACGTTCCAGAAGATTACGAAGAATTGGTCACTATCCCATACAGAGCAGGTACTCCAAAGTTTGGAGATAGATCTGTTCCATTCACAAAGAGATTCTACATTGAAAGAAGTGATTTCTCTGAAGACCCTAGCGATAAAGAATTCTTTAGATTAACTCCAGAACAAAGTGTTGGTTTAGTTAAGGTTCCACATACTGTTTCCTTCACCTCCATTGAAAAGAACTCTGAAGGTAAGATTACCAAGATTCACGTTAAATACGATAATGAACCATTAAAGGAAGGTGAAAAGGCTAAGAAGCCAAAAACTTACATTCAATGGGTTCCAATCTCTAACAAATTTAAGTCACCCGTCAGGATTGGCGAAACTAGAGTTTACAACCAATTATTCAGCTCAGAAAATCCATCTGCTACTGACGGTGGTTTCTTAGAAGATATTAATCCAGAAAGTGAGGTTGTTTACAAGGAATCTGTTACTGAACATAATTTCCACGATGTTATTAATGGTGCCCCATGGGTTGTTGACTCTGTCAAGGAATCTGAATTCTACGTTGAAGAAGATAGTACCAGTAAGGAAGTCTGTAGATTCCAAGGTATGAGAGTTGGTTACTTCACTATGGATCGTGATAGTACTGACGACAAGATTATTCTAAACAGAATTGTTAGTTTAAAGGATAACTCATCTAAATAAGAATCATAGTTTGATCCATTTCTAAATTTAATGCTATCATTTGTACTTCTAAATAATTATATATGAATCCATATATGCGTTATATGCATTGTAAACTTATAAATGTTACCTCATATCAAGGCACTGACGCTTATATCTGTCACATTATTAAATTTTAAGCAATAAATGATGGAAACGTCAGGATAGTAAATAAAGATATTTACGTCACAAAACATGTTATAAAAGGCATATATAACCAATATATATTCGTATGTAGCTTTCAAATTTATTTCTATTTGAGATATCCCACTTACATTATTCTTATGAAAATATATTCAATATCATTTTAAAACCATTATTCTACTAAAACAGTAACCTAGTATGGATTTTAATCGGAACTTTAGTAACTTTAAATTTGAATCTCTAAATGTTTGGTTGAAACAGTCACCAGCTCCTTCTAAGCCAGTAGATCCTGAAACAGACAGCCATAAATTGGCAGATAAGCTTTTTAGAACTTCAGAATTCTACCAGATTCATTTCAATAAACAGGCAGAAGAAGAAGAAGATCCATCAAATGTATCAATTCATGATAGGATACACACCCCTAAGACGAGTATGGAACATTTAAAGCCAATTCTAAAACCTTCAAAGATCAATACTAATTTCAATAGAGGACCTAGACCTGAAACTTTGGACGAATTCAACAAGCGTATAGATAAAATATTTGAAGAAGCAATTGTTGAGGTTTTAGGTCAAGATCAATTAATTCGACCATGCTTAGCAACAGAAACTAATAGTTTACTTTTAAAGGAATCTCCAATTCCAGATATTATTAATGGCAATCTTTCGGGTGAAGAGTGTAACACTCTTCATAGCAGTGATGGTGCGGAAGCTTATAGAGTTTATAGATATGAAAACGACAATGTCGAAACTTCTCCACACTCTTTTGAAAACGATGAGTTTAATGTTGAAACAGCTGTCGCTGAAGAACTGCAGCCTCAAAAGTACTTTGAACCTCTAATGGCTCAGGCAGATTTGCAATCTAGTTCGAAGAGCTCCGAAGGTGATGTTATATCTACTAATATTTCCGAAACTATGAAAAGTGGTTCTGATAGCGATAGTATACCTTCAATGGAAGAACCTATTTCAAAGAAACCTCGCTTATTTAGAAAGAAAGATCAGTCACGCTATGAGTACTCTGGTGAAGAAGACTCGTCTCTTACTCAAAGTAGCCAATGTGACGCTAAGAAAAGACACGACTTTCTTCGATTTCATAAAAATGAAAAATATAAAGAGAAGAACATTAACGGCACAAATAATGAAGTAGATAATATTATCAAGAAAGAAAGAAAACACCACTTCAGACGATACAAAAACAAAAATAGATATAAAAACAAAACTCCAAAGAAGCTAGACGAAATATTATCTGTACGAGATAAAGATCCTTTTGCTCCAAACTTTGATAATTATCAGAACAGTGATGATATTTATCATAATGTAGAAAAATACGTTCCATCTACCTATATGTGTAAAGACCTAGAAAAACCGTTTGTATCTCATGGAAATCCTTATAAAGGTGTAAATTTAGGATCTTACCCTTCTGGTAGGAATCCTTACACGAATAGCGATGACTCTATTGAAGGTCAATATAATCCAAAAGTAGATGCCTATGGCCCAGTTTACAATGATCCATATTATATCGATATTAATATAGATATCGATAATCCAAATAAGAGAAACCATTAATATAGATGAATCTAGTAGAAACGAAAAAAGAAAAAAACCTCATCATTTTAGAAGATGGTTGAATTAAATTTAGTTTAATATAATATCTTATCGATATAAATGTTTCGAAGTTATCAAAATATATATGTTAATGAGGTACAATATTAGATACGAAATTTGTTTAAATTATAGATTCATATTTTACCATTTATACAGTTCGTATTTCTCATTTCTCCTGAAAGCATTTTATTTGGATGTATAGATGTCAGGAAGGGTATACTCATAAATATTGATGCTAGATTGGGGGAACATTTATTTGTTCTTCTAAATATCATATATAATCTTTATTCTACCACAAAATTTGGATGACAATTGCCGGCGTCACAATTTTTTTTGTTCGTAATGTAGATAAATAATATACCAAAAATAGGAACGATAGATAAATCATGTCATTTTTATTTCATTGAATTAACATCCTTACGAGCATTAAATTGACCAGTTAAAATATTTGGTTTACTATGCATTATCCAGGCTTTGGATTTGATGCAACGAAGTATGAAGCAGAATTTCCATCAGCAGTTACCTCAAATGGGGATGATAATTCAGACAGTAATTATTCAATAACATCAAGGCGTATTTGTGTCCCTGTTTTTCATGGTTCGATAAAACTAATAACCAGATATACAAAAGAGGGGGATGCGAGAATTGTATCATCTTTTTCTGATTCAGAAATTACAGCAAGGGATCCTCTACCATGTTGGAATACAATTCCAAGAATTAATAGAAAAAGGGCAATTGATGAGCTAGATGAATGTTTATCTGACTTTGTCTCACCTATTGTGAGTTCGTGTAAAAGTGATGAAGATCTATATGTTCCTGTACACAACAATACTCAACATTACGTTCCTAATCAGATTATACGCAATGAACAGATGCAAAATAGTTACTCAATTCCTATCTCTCAACACGATATTGTATCTCCTGTTTATTTTGAAAATAAAGAGAACATTTGTTTCGCAATTCCAGGCCGTTCTGAAATGATATCAGCTCATATAATTGGCTCTGAGTCAGATGAAATATCACAATCATCTATACCTTCTTGGATTGACTTAGCGTCAAATGATCAACGATCGGTGGGTAATTTAATAACACCTTTTCGGCATCAGGAGACTAAGGAAATAAAGTCTAAAAATATATGGGCACCATCATTAACAGTAGTTCCTAACTTTAACTTTCAGTCTCCAGAGCCTCAGAAACAATTTATATTAAATCCCAGAACTGGTAATTTTCATAATGAAAATGTAGACTATGGTAATAACAATAGTGACTATGCATGGGGAGATTATAGTCAAGATGAAATGAGTTGTGAAAACGTCAGTGTTCAATGTTCTTCTAATTTAGGTAGTTTGGAACCTTTTCATAGACTCTCTGGTATTGTTCCCAGTGAAAATGATGGTGGAAAGCCCGTCAAGAAAAGTATTCATTTAATTCAAGATTGGTTAGAAAGAAAGTTCCATGAGTATAGAATTTTGCATTATAAGCGTAAGTATCATAGAAGAGTACTGGTAGATAAGATGAAGGATCATAAACTATTCAGCCCATGTAGTTGGATGACCAGTTCTTCACAAGATGGTGAAGATTTTGAAGCAGAACTAAATAATTTTTTGGAGAGAGTATAACTATCTTTAACAACAGTTCTATCTGATGTTTATTGATCGTGATATATTTAAAAATAAGACATTAAAAGATTATAATGAAATTAAATTTAAAATATATATAGAACAAATTAAATATCATAAATATGATAAACTTCTTCTGTAACTTTCAAAATAAATATATATAAAGAAGTTTAATTTAATTAATTACTATTGTAATATTTTATTTTGTATTTTGTACCTAATAATATGCTATACAAATTTTCTTAAACCATTGAATCGAATTCACTATCTATATATGTCCCGTTTAACAGAAGTGTTTTTACTAAACGTGGTAATATCTCTACCTGTAAGGGCTCCGATGGGAATTTCTCACCATCAACTGAAAATATACTGTCAGATAACTTTGGTACTAGTCTATACGCCAGTATTTTAGCGTGTATAACTTCTGGTTGCATCACATGAGTGCCCTTGTCTATAGATAATAAAATTGGAGTTATCTTAGTTAATGGCGTTCTTGAGTCAGTAATAACCAAATCAATGGTACCATCTGCAGGTAATGCTGCAGGAAAGAATTTAGTATCTTTTGCCATGTAAGGCATCTTACCTGTGTAAAATATTTGTAAATTATCTGTTATATCTTGATCAACTTTTTCCCAATCAGATGGAACTTGATCATATAAGGAATGTTGAGGTTTAAAGTCTTCTTCAACAACAACGTGATCAGCTGGTGGGATGTATTGGAATGTGTTATTGAAATTATGCGAGTAGTCTTCATCGAATACCAAAGCAGCTTTATTTTTATGTTGAATGTAATGAACATGTATATCTTCCTTTTCCTTAATTGCATATTTGACGTAAAGGTCACAAGGATACTTTCTGCCTCGTAAAATAGTTAACGCAACACCTAGGTCGAATCTAGAAGGACCCATCCATCTAATAAATTCGGTGTTGATATCAGCTTCAGCAATAACACCGTATGTTTGACTTAAAAACGATAATCTTGGGAATTGGTTAACGTAAGATTCTTGTGAACAGCACATCATATCAATTCTTGATTCGACTGATTTTACCAGACATAATGACGCATATGATGGATTGTTGGTCCAATGGCATGATATACTCATTGCGTTACCAGAGCCACAAGGTAGTTGTGTAATGGTTAATTTATTAAAGGCCTCAGCACGGTCAGGTCTTTGATAAAGACCGTTGATAATTTCATAAGGAATACCGTCACCGGAAGCACAAGCGATTGTATCATATTTATTAATATCTAAATCTTTGGCGATATCCATTGCATGGCATGCATATTTCGTGTAAGCAATATCAATATTGCATTCTGTACCAGCTAATATTGGATGACATTTTTCTTCATAAAGAGTCTTGGCAATACCTTTACCGCCGTATGGATTGATCACCACTAAAATAGATTTCTTTCTTTTTATATTATCAAAACTTCTACTTAAGATTAATTCGACTATATCTTCATCATCTTCAGACTCATTGCTGGTTTCCATAGTAGGGGTTGGTATGTAATCTATCGATAATATCAATTTCTTTGGAATAATATCTTTGCCGTGAGGTATAACGAATGTAACTTCTACGAGATGGCTTGTATTTTCATATAATGTGGATTCGATAAACCCAGTGTTATTCGTCTCATTGGGATTTTTAAATGGATTGGATATAACATTGGAAGTACCAGTAACTGAATCAGAGGCAGATGATGACGTATCTGATCCAATAGTCTTTGCATTCAAAATTCTACGGTATGGAATCACTGTATTGTTTGGTAATAAACCAACGGCTGAGGGATCTGAATCTAAATCAGTGTCCATACAATTAAAACAACCAGACATGAAAGACCTGGAAGATTCCCTGGTACTATTTGCCTCTATATCATCACCAGCGCCGGAGTTTTGGTTCTTAATCACAATACCGTCACTTGTAATCAAAGCTCTCAAATACTGATGCTGCGATGCAGCCAGCGAAGGGATAGAGTTCATATATACGTGAAATATAGCTCTATTGTGGATATTCTAGTAACTTCTATACCATTATCTGAGAAATGGTTGAAGGAACTCTTATTATAAATCTACTTCTTTCTTATATAGTTTAAAATTATGCGCGTCATAATTAAGCTGGCAGGGTAAATATAATAGGATAATAATAATGTATTGCATTGCATTGTATTGTAGAATATATTGGTATATAGTGTTATATAACGCTGAATAGGGGCATTAGTGTGATGTCGTTATGTTGCATGTCGTAATGATCCAAGCAGAAGTATTGAATTTGAAGTGCGCTATAGATATTTGTTAGATCGGAGATATGCAGTATCTCCACTAGGTAGCTGTAATAGTTGAAGCAGCAATAATATGGTTAGCCTCAGAGGCCTCTATAGACGATATGAACTCTGATTCCTGCTTGTTTGTTGGGACGAATCTTTTATGGATTTTACCGTTGGCATCCAAGAATGTGGTTAAGCTAACAACGTTCTTGGAATTAACGAAACCGATGATGAATAGCAGTTGCAATATGAATAATCTTATTTGAAATCTCATTTGTTATGTTTGAGTGCTCTTTATATGTGTGTGTTCTTTGGTGTAAATCAGGTGCCTGTTTGAATGTAATAAAGTTTTGTTCCTTTATATAATTTAATATCAGGGGTTGTAATTTAGAGTATATTCCAGGAGTGGCTTTAATGCGTGAGAGAAAATGTTGTCAACTTCAATATAAACAGGAATATGCAATGTTGATCTAGATAGTTCTGGAGCAATTAATGGTAGTCGTAGATAATGTTTGCTATGCTAGTCTTGAATAATATGTCAAAACAATAATACCTCATATGTTAGATAAAAGGCAAATTTTCTATTAAAAAAAATATCGATTTAAATCTTTAGAATTTGTAAATAATTGATACACAAAAGAAATCCAAATGGTTTAAGGCAGACATGTCCAATTATTCTAACTGTAGGGACTCGTACGCTCAGTACCACCACTTATCACAATCGCATCATATTTTATATAATGAATGGATGGATGATGAGATTTTACCAACGCCTGATCAGATAGCAGGCAAAGGACAAGAAACAAAACAGGATAATCCACAGCAGTTCAATTCTAGTATTTCAACCAAATATTGGGACTTCTTCAATGATGATGAGGACTGGGAGATATTTAATAAATCGAATCTAACCATTGAAAGTAATGGTAATCTGATCTTCAACAAAGTGATATCAAATGATCACACTGCAGCTAATATAAACAAAGATAATAGAAACAGTAGTAGTATGGATGGTTCATCTTCACAGAGGGATAACCAGATAGACGACTCTACAAATAGAGAAACAGACCCTATCATTAACGATGAAATGAATAATATAGATGAAAGCGATAAGGATATTGTTGTTGGATCTGTATTCGATGCTAGAACATTGGATGCTATTAAGAAGAAAGTCAACGGCTGGGACAATAGTTTTCCCCAGTTTCATATATGAACTTGACACGGTACATTACAACTTTAAAAAGAACCACTTCGCTGACACCAGCACCAGGTTTATCATTGGCATATATATCACGTAGTACCCAACACTATATAATATTCTCTTCTATAATAATATTCATATACTATTCAAAAATTTTGTAATTTTCCAAACATCTTACTTTGTGCAGTAAGAGGTACTTGTCAAACTATGATACAATACTGAGTTTTTGATTGCTCATGTGTACATCTCAGTACCAGTATATTAGTAAATTCTAACCCAATGCTGAAATATAATAAACCTGCTATCGCCGCACGTCAAGCGTTAGAAGTAAAAACAGGTAGGTTATACTATAGAATAAGGAACCGAAATCCAAAATAACAGAAATTGGTAAGTCATCAATTTGCCCTAGTTTAACTGTTTGGAGTTTGATTTAGACAGAACCAAGAATTTATGTCAGATATGTAAAACTGAGCTAAAAAAACGTATATGACACGAAACATGCAATACAATTACAAGACGAGTAGATACTTGGAGAATATTTTCTGTTATATAAATTGCTAGAGGTTTAGTACAAACCCCATAAACTTATATATGAAACTACTATTAACAAAGACTATTTTCGATGATCTAAGAAATAGTGCTTCCCGATTTCATTTACTTTTAAATATTGTATCCACTCACAAAAGAAAATACATTATTCCACAACAACAAAACCAATCGTCAGGTACATATCCCCTCAAGTATTAACAACCATTTAATAGATTATGACGCATACAAGCTATATTTTATATATTGATTAGGCCTAAACTGGATACACAAAACTTCAAGAAATTTAGCTTGCATGGCGTAATGGCAACGCGTCTGACTTCTAATCAGAAGATTCTGGGTTCGACCCCCAGTGTGAGTGCTTTATTTCTACTTCATTTCCGTGATAGTTTAATGGTCAGAATTGGCGCTTGTCGCGTGCTAGATCGGGGTTCAATTCCCCGTCGCGGAGATTATTTTTTTTTTCTTGTTATCATTATTTACTCAATGATTATAACACTATCTTTTAGTGTTTAGTAGCATATATTCTTGGTTTAAACTAATCGATTTGTTTTCTATAACGATCTGTTGTATTGACTTTGCGGTGAAAAAAAGTTCAAGGCATCGCTGAATCAAATTTTTATGAAAAAATATATGTATGTAAATAGTAAGCATATTGGCTGTTGATACTAGTGATATAACAAGTTAAAGGACTCGAGGATGTTTGAGTTGCCTACAGTGGATGGGAAATCGTCTAAGAAAGCCAATCTACAGGAGAGGAAATTGAGATACCGTTATTTGAACCAGTCTTACAAACGTTTTAATCAATTGAAGAGAAGACGCGATGAGGATGATACTCTGGACCATGAAGAAAGAGCTGTACATTTGAGAAGACGCTGGAAAGGTATGTTGGGTGAGTCTACTGAGGATGATGATAGTGAATGTGCTAATAGTTCTGAAGATGAAGATCCAAATGATGAAGATGCAGATGGAAGTATTAACCGTCCAAGTGAAGAGAGAAAATACTTTAAGAAGTATGAAAAGCCACAACAGAGTTATGAAGTTTGGAACCGTTCCATCAGTAAGAGGGTGCCTATCAATAAGGAACTTGTAACATATAATGACGTGAAATCTATTGAGACTTATTCCAAGAAAAAGACTTATAATGTTCTGTTCCATTTGAATAAACATACTATAAATAAATTTGATAACATGGTTGATGGTTATGATGTGATTGATACAAAGACACAGAGCAACAAATTTGATGTGAAATACGTCGATCTTATGACGAATTTACTTCATATTAATGTCCATAAACAGAATTGGTCTGTTGCTTACAAGATATTTGCGCTATTAATTAGAATTCCTACTGTTGATATAAGGTCTATTTGGAACCTAGGTGTAGAGGTCCTTTCATCTAAACAAGAAACTAACCCAAAAGCATTAGATTTATTGGAATGGATGAGCAAAGTTTACTCGTCAAGAATTAATTACATCCAAGGTATTAACTATAAACTAGATCCTGTGTTTAGAAGTGGTTCGAAAGAACATACACCCAAGTATACAATCACATTACTATGGAAAACTATCGGCCCCGCAAGCGAAGCTCTGTTTGAAACCCATAACACAACTGCCATCGATGAACTCATCGAAAAAATTAGCGAAATGATCCTTGTTCCACCATTTATGGAAGACCCAGAAGTATGGTTCATCTACGCAATGAGTCACTTAGTGAAAGTAGATTATTTATCCCAACAAATCTCAACGGAATCCTTGGCAAACTCAATGAGAGATATCCGCAACAACCAAATATTTGAACATATCCGTTACACTCAACTTTTCTTACAAGAGACTATTAATAAATCTCAGGGCGAATTTATTTATCCAGAGAGACTAGTGAAACGACAACTACAACAATATGAACAACGCCTCTACAAACACACCAATAATATCCAGAATAACCACGATAGCCACAGCGACAACAGCGACCAGTAACCACACCATCAACCCTATGCTTCATCGAACTCTTCTGAATGATTTACTTCTACTTTTGGTTGATGTACGTAGAGATCTAAAAATGTAAATCTCTCTAACGTGTTTCTTTCTACGGTGTTTTCTAAGAAATTTGAGCTTTAACGCAAACAGTTTCCGTATCATTTTTTATAGTGAGAGAACTACGCCTGGAAAATTAGAAATATATATATAATAAACCGAATATAGGAATATGAAACATCCTTTTTATTTCTGGTTCTTTTAAGTAGTTTATTAGTTTTTTCCTGCTATTCTATGAACTAATTATATACGTAAAAAAGTTATAAATATGGTTCAATTGACAAAAGAAACCATAATTGCTCTAGCGATGGTTACGGCCCAAGCTAACGCTTGGTCCCCTACTAACAGTTATGTTCCAGGCAATGTTACCTGTGACGAAGATATTAACTTAATTAGAGAGGCTTCTCATAATCTTTCTGATAATGAAAAGGACTGGTTAAGAAAGAGAGCTCCAAATACTCAAGAAGCGTTACATGATTTCATTCAACGTTCTATGTCCAAATTTTCTGAAAGTGCTTTCATCGATACCCTTTTCGCTAACGAATCTAATGTACCAAAGATTGGTATTGCTTGTTCTGGTGGTGGTTACCGTGCTATGTTAAGTGGTGCCGGTATGTTAGCTGCTATGGATAACAGAACTCATGGTGCTAATGAACACGGTTTAGGTGGTCTATTACAAGGTGCTACTTATTTAGCTGGTCTTTCAGGTGGTAATTGGGCAACTGGTACATTAGCTTGGAATAACTGGACTTCCGTTCAAGACATCTTAAACAACATGTACAATGAGACTGATGATGCTATTTGGGATATTTCTCATTCTGTCATCAATCCAGGTGGTGTTAACGTCTTCAAGACTGGTTCCAGATGGGATCAGATCTCCAAAGCTGTCCAAGCCAAACAAAATGCTGGTTTCAACATTTCCTTAGCCGATGTTTGGGGTCGTGCTTTATCTTACAGTTTCTTCCCAAGTTTATACAATGGTGGTGAAGCTTACACCTGGTCTAGCTTAAGAGACGCAGATGTCTTCAAGAACGGTGGAATGCCTTTCCCAATTAGTGTTGCTGATGGTAGATACCCAGGTACCACTGTTATTAACTTAAACGCTACAGTTTTCGAATTTAACCCATTCGAAATGGGTTCTTGGGATCCAACTTTAAATAGTTTCACAGACGTTAAGTACTTAGGTACTAACGTTAGTAATGGTAAGCCAGTTACTCAAGGTAAATGTATTGCCGGTTACGATAATACTGGTTTCGTTATGGGTACTTCATCCACTTTATTCAACCAATTCTTATTACAATTAAATTCTACAGGTTTACCAAGTTTCATTCAAAAATTAGCATCTTCATTCTTAACTGATTTAGCTGAAGATTCCAATGATATTGCTATCTACTCTCCAAATCCATTTAAGGATGCTGATACTGTCTCTAGTAATTACTCCAAGACTATTACTGAATCCAAATACTTATTCTTAGTTGATGGTGGCGAAGATACCGAAAATATTCCATTAGTTCCATTAATCCAAAAGCAACGTAACTTAGATGTTGTCTTTGCTTTAGATAACTCTGATAATACCGAACAATCTTGGCCAGATGGACGTTCTTTAGTCGCCACTTACGAACGTCAATTCGGTCTTCAAGGTAATGGTATGGCTTTCCCATATGTCCCAGACAGAAACACTTTCGTTAACTTAGGTTTAAGCAACAAACCTACTTTCTTCGGTTGTGATGCTAATAACTTAACTAGCTTAGAATATGTTCCACCTTTAGTTGTCTATATTCCAAACTCCTTCCACTCTTACCAAGGTAACCAAAGTACTTTCAAGTTATCTTACACTGTTAAGGAACGTATCGGTGTTATTCAAAATGGTTTCGAATCTGCCACAAGAGGTAACTTAACTGATGACTCAGATTTCGCCGGTTGTATTGGTTGTGCTATCTTAAGACGTAAACAACAAAGCTTAAACGCCACTCTACCAAAGGAATGTGATCAATGTTTCACCAAATATTGTTGGAACGGTAGCTTAAACACTACTAACGTTACTACTGGTAGTAGCGGCGATTCTAGTGGTGCTATTCTTTCTAATTCTAATTCTGCTGATTCCACTACTTCTAAGACTTCTTCTAGCAAATCCCAGAAAACATCCAGTACTTCTACTGCAACTAAATCTACTACTGGAAGTAAGAATGCTGCCATTGCATTGAACGCTCAAGGCGCTGCTGGTCTATTATCTATCTTTATGGTCGTCTTTAACTTAATATAAGTTACATAAGCGATAAATCGGTAATTATATTATTATTATGTATGACCTTTCAATGTTTCGTCTTTCTATTATTTACAATATGCTTTTATGTGAATTATTTCTATGCTTCTTATGATAAATATATATATTTAACTATTTATTGTATAAATTTTTGATAACCGTTATAATAATAAAAAACATATTAATTTAATTAATCTCTTATCCTTGCATAACCCTTAGATATAACATTATGTACACCGATACGTCTATTTTCTAATGCATTCAATAGATCTCTCATTACAATACCAGGCTCCTCTCTAGCCTCTCTGTATCTCAACCCACTATCACCTCTGGCAGCGATATCAGAAGCTACTCTACCAGTAGATTTAACACCAGCAGTAGTAGGCTTACCGACAGATGAGGTTAACCAACCGTATTGTTTCTTACTACCAGCTCTTAAACCAGCAGTAACATTAGAAGCTCTATGTAAAGTTTCTTCAGAATCAATCTTATTTTCATAATCTTCCTTCTCTAAACCTAATGCAATTCTTTTCTTAACACGCCTTTCTTCATCTTTCTTTTGTTGCAAAGCAATAGCCCTTAGTGCAACAGATATTTCACTTCTTCTACCTGAATTTATCTGGACAGCCTTCCTTCTGTGTCGACTAATCACTAATGCGTTAGTTATTATATCTCTCATGTAATTTTCACATGCACTGGACATCATATTAAGTATTTCTGGGTTCTTAATGAATTCGCCATTATCCCTAAAGTTCTGTTCTTTAACGACACGTTTCATCATTGCCGCTACTTGATCAGGATGTAGGAAAGGTGGGTGTTTTGGTACTTTAATAGATTGTGATTGTAATTGTGCAGCTTGTAGATTCTTCGAGTTATTAATTGATGAATTTAATAATGCTTCTTCTTCTCTAATATCAACCCCAGCAGAAAACAAGACATCTTGCATCTTATTCGGATCCATCTTTTGTTTCTGTTGTTGAGCAAAAGAACTAGTGGAATCCTTTTTCTTATTACTGCCACCTGTAGTACTGCCAGTTGCGCTGCCTTTTTTCGTTACTTTCTTTTTGTCATCAATCTTTGGTAACGCTAGCTGTACACCATTTGTATCTACCGTGCTTTCGGTTGTATTTACACTTGGACTATTCTCAGATCCATCCTCTGTCTTAACTTTCTTGTTTTGGTTACTTATATCATTGTTTTCAGTTGTAAGTTCTCTCTTGTTGTTTTCATTAATGTTATCATCGTTTGAATCCCCTGAATCGTTTGTGTTTGGTAATGTGGACATAATTGGGGACGATTCCTATATTTATAATATTACAATTATCTGTCTAACCACCTTGTTCAATTTCTTTTAAAACTTCCTTACTACTTTCATTGAAATTCATTATAATAAACACTTTTTTTAATTTGCTTGTTCTTAGAATCTTGCCATCTAAGAATATATATATATATCATTGCAAACGATGTGACAATATTGAATAGATATTGATATATTCATATATTAATATAAAGAATTTATATAGGAACAGTATATTTTATGTACCAAATAAAGATGGAGATTGGAATAAATAAGATTTATTTTTATAAATGTTTGCTTTTAAGCACCTTCTGGAATGTTAATTCAAATTTTAACTTTTTTTAAATGGAATATGAGTAAAAAATTACATGATAAATGGGGGGTTCGATTAATTTAATATTGACGAGCAGCTTCTTGACATGCTTTTAATTGTTGTAGATAGTAATCACAAATTTGGAAGTTACCACTGTTTTCATCTAAACAACGAGTAAATTTTCTAGCGTCAACGTCACAAGCTGTGGCACCCTGTTCTTGAACAAATTGGCCTTGTTGAGCTTGTAAACCTTGATCCATTGGAGCACCAACCTCCTCAGAGCCTGAACCAGAGAACATACTAGTGATACCAGCACCTAAAGTGTGACCAATTGTACTACCAACGGCTACACCGGCAGCAGTACTAGCCATTTGAGCAAACATACCAGGTTGTTTAGGTTGAGCTTGTGTTTGTGGACGAGCTTGAGCTTGAGTTTGAGCTGGAGTAGCTCTTGGAGGAGCAGAACCGAACCCAGCTGGAGCAGCCATAGTTGATGCAGAACGTGTCTGAGTTTGAGAACCTAATGGTCTAGCAGCTGGACGTCTTGCCGCTGGTCTGGAACCACCTCTTGAACGTGCCATTATTTCTTGTTATTAGTGTTATTTAAGTTATACTCTTGGCAGTTTAACCATCTATAAAGTTTAATAGAAATTTGCCACTTTTAATTCCCTTGTTCTTTTATATTTCCTCTCGATTATTTTTTGGAATATAAAATTTTAACTCCGATATCGGCTATACTTGTCAGCCAATCATAATGGAGTACGGCTTGACCGATGCGGAAGGCTATAGTTATACAGTATTGATATATTGATATATTGATATATTGATGGTATTGATGTTATTGGTAATATGTAACGGTCTATATGTATTGCTTAGAATTTCCAGTTCTCGTCGACTGACTCGATGGCCCACTTGAACTTGTCTCTTAGAGATTTGGTGAAGATCTTTTCAATTGGGACGTTGAATTTCTTACAGAAAACAACAGAAAGTCTTGGATCGATATAATTGATCTTTGAAGTACCTAGGGAGACTTCAGAATTTTCTTCTTTATCCTTTAGTTGGATAGAACTTGTTTGAATTCTCATGTCTAATTTTTCGATCTGTTTCTTAATCTTTTCTTCGGTGTTCAAAGTTGGTTTTAATTCAACGACACCTGTCTCTAGTTCTGTTTCGAATTCTTTCTTCAAGTCTTCAACTTTTTGTAACCAATCGTTTAAGACAGTTTCACCTAATAATTCTTCATTTTCAAATCTCTTCTTATCGTTTTCACGTACGAATTTTCTTTGGTATTTTTCATTTTCTCTTTCGATAATCTTTACATGGATTTCAGCTTCATCTTCTTTAGTTAAATCATTAATTTCAGCAAAATATTTAGGTTCTTTTTCAAGTTCAGTTGGATCTAATACTAGTAAAGCTTTCTTTAATCTGATCTTTTGCCATATCAGTTCTTGGATTCTAAAGTTTGCTTTCTCAACGGATTGAGCGTGACCTTTAGTCACTGACCTTTGATGGTTACATAAGATAGCAACTGTTCTATTAGCTGCATTGTATCTTAATAGTTTTTCTGCTACAGAACCTTCGTTTGGAATTAAATCCAATTGATCTTGCATGGTCTTTGACGCATTATAGGTACGGAATACTTTAGCGGTTAAACCAGGCATATAATTTTGTAAATGTTTGTTTAAGATTGATGGATCTAAACGATCAAATAATTGATGACCAGGTTGTTTTGGTGGTCTTTTAAAAATGGTTAAATCTTTGAAAACTTGTTTGTCTACTTCGACTTCTTGATAAAATCTAATAGAATCTTTACCTAAGAAATCAAAGATAACTGTATTTGGTGGTTTCAAAGTAACATGTTCGTATCTTAAAGAACAACAACCAACAGTATCGGCTTCATCCTCTGTCTTTTCACCACCTGCTCTTAACGCAAAGACATCGATCAAATAAATAGCAACAGCCTTTTGACGTTCTAACATAATTTTACTTTTCAAGTTTCTTCTATAATCCTTTCTTATACTATCGATATGATCTTTTAATTCTCTTGCCTTTTCAAATTTCTTCAGATCACTTTGACCCTTTAATGTAGAGTTAGCAGCTAATCTAACGTATTTGAAAGAATTGAAAATATTTTCTCTCCACATTGCTAGCCATTGAACGGCACTATCGTGTCTAATTTCACCCCATTTATGGCCTTCAGGAGGTGGTGGTATAGTTGCATCTTTACTTAGATTCAAAACGATATCTTCCGCTTGAACTCTTCTTTTCAGTTTACCTGTTTTTGGATGTTGACCACGACCTCTGAAAAGATCTGGAGGTTCCACTCTAAAGTTACCGACTTGTTCTTTTCTACCGTTTAGTTCACAAAATTTATAAGGTTCATCAAGTGCAGCTCTATCTAATCTCAATTGTTTCCTTTCTTGTGTGGATGACTTCTTCTTTTCTTCTTTCAATACTTCAAAGTAATCGTACATCTTTCTGAAATCACATTTATCAAATGATTCAATCTTGACACCAGCACCACCGTTTTCCTTTAGGACCTCTAAGAAATCATGAAAGAAATTCTTTTGAAACACTGGGTTTTTACCATGATCGGTCTCTAATAACGCAGCATAGAAACCTGCAACTTCTTCAGCAGCAGGTGGTAAATCTACCGGTTTACCATCGTAGTATATTTTAATATGCGATGGTAGTGGATCATAATCCGGTGGGAATAAAACACCGTTATGTTTCAAACTGGTCCAAGTAGTATTGTCTCTATCATCATCTTCCCACCACTTGTATTCATCCTCCTCTTCTTCTTCTTCTTCATCATCCTCATCTTGTTCTGCCTCATCACCATCTTCCTTCTTCATCTCTTGCGAGGACTCCTCTTTCTTAACCTTCGACTTCTTAGCCTTCTTCTCTTTCTTTACTTTCTTTACTTTCTTTGTACCATCATTTTTCTTTAATTTCTTCACCCTTGGATGCTTAGATAGAACTTCATCACTATCATAATCATCAGAACCATGCGATGTCTCTACACGCACTCTTTTACTCATTTGAGATAATGGAATATCATCTTCGTCATCAGAAGATTGTAGTTTTGTCATAATTGTAATGATTCTCTAGTAGTTTACAAACCACTATATAACACACACACAAATTTCCCTTTAATTTTAAATTTTTATAAAAATTCAATTTTAATAACACAAGGCTTATATAAATATTTCACGTAAATCATAAAATCATAATATTTTAAAAAACTTTTTTTTAATTTTTTACAATTATTTTGTCCGGGTATCTATAAACAAACTGCTAATTTGATCATAATAGAAGCCCTATACTGTTAAAAGAACATGTCTACTGGTAGATACGAACTCTAGGCGATATTTAGGGATATACACTAGTATTAGGGAACAACGGGAACAATCTGCAGTAATGGTAAGAGAGTTTATCAGCTCCAAGTGCTGCGAGGGACTCAATCATACCGATTTAGGCAGTAATGAGCACTGTTAACGATTTTTTTTTGGCAATATTTGACAATTTTCCTAAAGAGGTCAAAAGATAAACAAATCATCTAGCAGTTTTAGGCAAAAAAATAACAAACGTTCTTGTGAAACCAGTAAACCTTTGACAATATCTTATATAAGCGAAAGTTGATTTACTTAGTTCCTTGCCGTAATAGACTTTGGTAGAACTTGTGTTTTCTACATTATTAATAGATTGTAATACATTGATTTACTTTCAAGTGATAAACTTACTCATTTACTTTGCTCCCATCTTTCTTTCTTCTATAGATCATCATTCTTATTAGTAGTAAGATTCTTTTACACACACAAAGCAAACAAAAGAATACTGGTTTTGGGACACTCAGATATACACTATTCAAAAGCAATACTAAAGAGTTTATTTCATTCTTATAATACAAAGAAAAAAATATACATATAGATTAGATTGGTATTATAATTTTTGAAAAAGTGACACAAAAAAGAAGAAGAAGAAGAAGAAGAAGAATAACCATATAAATTTTGAAAACATATATTTTTGGAAAACTATTTGATTTCATTTATTATACTTCTTATACAGAATACATTCCCCAGATATAGATTAAGAAATCATGTCATTAGCACCTTTACAAACTGTTAATGAGAAACAATTGAACACTCGTGCTCAAGGTATTCGTACACCAATTAAAAATGCAGTTAATGCAATTGAAAATAAAGAAAATATCCAACATAATAACAAGAGAACTGATGATGGTTATAATAAACAACAACCTCCACAAAAGAAAAAGAAAGAGAAATTATCTTCTTTATGTAAGACTCCACCTTCTTTAATTAAAACTAGAGGTAGAGATTATCATAGAGGCCATTTCTTAGGTGAAGGTGGTTTTGCTCGTTGTTTCCAGATTCAAGATGATAGTGGTAAAATATTCGCCGCTAAGACTGTCGCAAAGATTTCTATCAAATCTGAAAAGACCAGAAAGAAGTTATTATCAGAGATTCAAATTCATAAAAGTATGAGACATATAAATATTGTTCAATTTATTGATTGTTTCGAAGATGATACAAACGTTTATATCTTATTAGAAATTTGTCCAAATGGTTCATTAATGGATCTTCTAAAGAAAAGAAAAGTATTAACAGAACCTGAAGTTAGATATTTTACAACACAAATTTGTGGTGCTATTAAATATATGCATTCAAGAAGAGTTATTCATAGAGATTTAAAGCTAGGTAACATTTTCTTCGATAAAAATTATAATTTAAAGGTCGGTGATTTTGGTTTAGCTGCTACTTTAAGTAACGATAGAGATCGTAAATATACCGTTTGTGGTACACCAAATTATATTGCACCAGAAGTACTAATGGGTAAACATTCTGGTCATTCTTATGAAGTTGATATTTGGTCCATCGGTGTTATGATCTACGCTTTATTAATCGGTAAGCCACCTTTCCAATCTAAGGATGTTAATACAATATATGATAGAATTAAATGTCGTGATTTTAGTTTCCCAAGAGATAAACCAATCTCTGATGAAGCTAAACTTTTAATTCAAGATATCTTATCAATTGATCCATTAGAGAGACCATCTGTTGCTGAAATCATGGATTATTTATGGTTTAGAGGTTGTTTCCCACCTTTTACTGAAGAATCTGTTATGACTGAAGTACCACATTATGAAGATATGATTTCATCAAGTGAATCTTTAAATAATTTTAGAAATTGTATGGAAAAATGTGGTCTATTAGAAAATGTTGCTTCCCAACAAAAGAAACTATCAGAGCCAGTAATGGATACAGATGATTTACAAAGGTATCAAACAATGACAAAAATGTTACCACATTCATTATCACCAGGTGGTACTAAGAATAAATATAAAGAAGTTATTGATCTTGAATCTCAAAGAAAATTAAATGAAATTGCTCGTCAAGCAAGAATTCGTAGAGCTCAACAAGAAACTATAAAGAGAAATTTAGTTCCAACTTCAACAAATGTTATTAAATCTGAAATTTCTTTAAGAATCTTAGCTAGTGAATGTCATTTAACTTTAAACGGTATTCTTGAAGCTGAAGCACAGAAGAAAATGGGTGGTTTACCACCATCAAGATTACCAAAAGTTAAACATCCAATGATTGTTACAAAATGGGTTGATTATTCAAATAAACATGGTTTTTCTTATCAATTATCAACTGAGGATATTGGTGTCCTATTTAATAATGGTTGTACAGTATTAAGATTAGCTGATGCTGAAGAATTTTGGTATATTAGTTATGATAATAAAGAAGGTTGGATCGCTAGTCATTATTTATTATCTGAAAGACCACGTGAATTGAATAGATATTTAGAAGTTGTTGATTTTTTTGCTACTTATATGAAAGCAAATTTAAGTCGTGTTTCAACTTTTGGTCGTGAAGAATACCATAAAGATGATGTCTTCTTAAGAAGATATACTAGATTTAAACAATTTGTTATGTTTGAATTAAGTGATGGTACATTTCAATTTAATTTTAAGGATCATCATAAACTTGCTGTCTCTGATGGTGGTAAATTAGTAACATATATTTCACCAGATCATGAAAGTTATACTTATCCTTTAGTTGAAGTTTTAAAATTAGGTGATATTCCAAATTATCCAGAATGTAAATTCATTGAAAAATTAGCTTTAATTAAAGAAGGTTTGAAACAAAAATCTTCTATCGTTAGAGTTGAACAAACAGAATTATAATTCAATAGCATATCATCAATTAAATTTTTAAAAAATTGCATCACAATATTTTTCATATTCCATTTATATTAATTTTTTATCATTATATTGTTAGTCATTATTCATACCTCAAGATATATCTTAAAATATATATTTATTTCCTTTTAAACAAATTTTTTAAGCATTTTAATTTATCATTTTTACATTAATATAAAATATTTCTTAAATAAAGACATGACAGATTTATGAAAGTTAAAAAATATAAATAATACTACTCCCTATCCTATATATTGATAACGTTAGCGATATAACTAGACAGGTTTCAGGATATTATAAAAGAGTCTTACTATATAATATTGTTGTTTTTCATTGCAAATTTATGCTTCTATGGCCAAGTTGGTAAGGCGCCACACTAGTAATGTGGAGATCGTCGGTTCAAATCCGACTGGAAGCACTTTTCTTTTTATAACCTGGGGACATATAGAAACTGGAAAATTTTAATTTACCAAATACGTACGGTTTTCTTTTTATATTGACAAAGTAGTGAATCATAATTTGTAAGTTTTAGGAACAGTACTTAAAATGATTAAAATTTAAAATTTTGAGTAATCATATTTACTTTTAAGCCAGAAAATGTGAATACTTCAAATAAATTATTTGTCAGCAGAATATCAATGTTAAATATTAAGGGAATAGTCTCAATTGATATGAATTCATTCTAAGAATGTCTCTGTTAACAAATAGCGACATTTTTGCAATATCTTTTAATATATTTTTTTTAATTATTTTTTTAATACTTTGTTTCTCATAAATTACCTTTTGTCACTTACGTTAACAAAATATTATATAATATTTCCATCTATATTTACAAATTAGAACAAGATTAAAATAAGCTAGATGTCGAAATTATATCTCATTAACGCAAAACATATATAGCTATATATATTAACTTTATTAAAAAGTCTTAAAGGAAGATTAGAATAGTTTAAGTAGGTGAATATTTATGGAAATCATAAAATTAGCTTGAATTTGATCATTATAGTTTAGGTATTATATTTAAGTGCACAATTTTGTAACTTTCCATTAAACCTGCTAGATGACATATGGCTGCAACAACTACAAGAATATGGAAAATTTGATGTGAATGACACCAAATATCATATTTACCAGGATTATGAATCTCTGGGAATCTCATACCATATAAAAATGCACCAAAAATATAGAAAATACCCTCTAAAATAATCCATTTTAATTGAACTCTTGACCAAGTCTCATGAAACCCATAACAAACTAAACCTGCAATAATTGGTAAAAGTGCAGATAAGCCGAACAGTACAAACATTGCAGCTCTGTAAGGTCTCCATTCTCTTGAACGAAATTTATCTTCTAATGAGACAACTGTACAAGCAATTCCAAATGATAATGTGATCCCAGAAAATATGTAAAACAATTTTGAATTATCATAGAAACCATAGTACATAATACTAATCATGGACGTCGTAATTAATACAACAATTCCCAGATAATCTAATTTATTTCCGAATTTAGCAATACCTAAAGAGTGACTTTTAAAGCAGTGAAAGGTACTACTCAAAATCAAACATGTGAAGGCACCAAAGAAAAAAAAATCAATCATGAAATAATCTACCATTGTTGTGGTTTCATACTCTGGGACAAAATATTTATTCAGTAATATTAACGATAGGGAACATAACCCTGGGATTAAATGTGAATATATATTTACAGTTTCGTTGTGTAAATAGAATAAACTTTCTATGCAGGTTGTGAAACTATTTGTCTCCTTAACATAACCTTTATGGATATATTCATTATCTTTCTGCCAATCAGGGATTTCCTCCCACGAATACAATTTTATTTTCTTAATTGTCTTAACGACGTTTACATTAATATTAACATCATCGGCACCAATATTTTTATGTTGATCTATCTCAGAACTTTTCATTCTTTTCTGTGCTCTTGACGACATCCTGTTGTTCACAACTATGAACTATAAGAATTGAAGTTAATATTACTGAATGCAAATTAGACAGCTGATAAGTATATGTTTAATTGGTAAACGAATGTGGTTCTAAAAAATTCAACAATTAGGCCACTTATAACCTTTACTCAGCAAGACTCATTCTAATTATTCTTTGAATTGTTCAATAATACCGCTTCGGGTTTCGAAATATTTCAGTAAAAACATAAAAAGAATAACATATACTCGGTAAGCGTACACAAATAATGATATTTATTAATAGTTAAAAAATATTAGAAAATTAATATTCATCACGGGATTTTAAATAATATGAATTTGATAGTGAAACGTTAGGATTTATGACATAACGAAGGTAAGAAAGGGACTGTTTACGGTATTATAGTTTCTACTCAAATGCTCTGTTTAACATTTCAAAATTAGTATGATGGCTTAATATGAATAGTAACAGGGAGATTGATTATTATTTATTGGTGCTTGGTCAGAATATATTTTAAAGAGTAGGTTATTAATTTATTTTAAACTGATGGATGATAGTAAGAATTATATTTGAGTCTGGATACAATAGGCACATATAATTAGGGTAAGGTAAAACTAAGGCAACATGATTGTATTGGCTGAACTATTAGAAAATATCTTATAATCCACTAAATTCATTTTATTTTATAAGAAATGGTCCTTAGGTTTTTGTTTTAGGTTAGGGCATCGCTTCGCGAGGTTGAAAAAAATTTTCGATACATATATTTATTTAATTATAGAGATACATTGAGATGATCATCACTAAAGTTTAAGCTCAAAGTCAAACAAATAAGACGTATATTAAACATCAGTATGAGTCCAGAAGAACAAAAGGAATTATTATCAGGTGTCATCAACACTGTGAGAGGTTCATCGGCGCTCTCTGCTCAAGATATTGACTTTTACCGTAGTTTAGACAAAAGCGTATCAGATTCGGTTAATGGTATCTCTGGAGAATTTATTGAAATGATTAATTCTCTATTAAGTGCCATCGACGAACATGCTGAACCTTTAGAATCTGATAAAGAATTATTTGGTAATTCTTGGAAAGATATTAGTAATTTGGTTGATAATTTATTTGAAAAATCTGATCGTTCTTTAGATATTATTAGAAAGGGTCAGAAGGCTGCAAACAACTCTAAGATTCAATACCTAGACGAATTTACAGGTAATGATACAAGTTCATCAAAACGTATAGTAAAGCCACAATTATTATTCAAAACACCAGTTGATAATAGCGAGACACATCCATTCCATCCATTACTAAAAGAAAAACTTCACGCTTTAGTTCCATTAGACAAATGTTTAAAAATAGTTGCAAAGGAAGAAAACAACCCAGAGCATTATCCACAACCGTATGAAAATGAAATCGACAATCAAGAGTATAACGAAAATGTATTACAGATTAGAGAGCCAATCCCATGTATATCATGGACTGACAATGAGGCTATCTGGGTAGATGATGTCGAATCATTGACAGATATGCTAAAACATTTGAAACTTTTTACAGAAATCGCTATTGATTTAGAACATCATGATTATAGAAGTTACTACGGTATCGTTTGTTTAATGCAAATTAGTACCAGAGAAAAGGATTTCTTAATCGATACGATTAGCCTCAGAGATGAATTATATATTTTAAACGAAGTTTTCACAGATCCAATGATTGTTAAAGTGTTACATGGTGCCTTCATGGATATTATCTGGTTACAGAGAGATTTAGGTTTATATGTCGTAAGTCTATTTGATACCTACCACGCATCTAGAGCACTTGGTTTAGCAAGACACAGTTTAGCATTTTTATTGGAAAAATATGCCAACTTCCAGACTTCTAAGAAATATCAATTGGCTGATTGGAGAATAAGACCATTATCAAAAGCAATGAATGCATATGCTAGAGCCGATACTCACTTTTTACTAAATATTTATGATCAAATGAGAAATCAATTGGTTGAAGATAATAAGTTAGCAGGAGTCTTAAATGAATCTAGAAAAGTTGCTAAGAGAAGATTTGAATATTCTAAATTCAGACCGAAGATTTTATTGCCAACTGTTTATTCACCAATTGAAAAGGAAGATCCTTGGAGATCTATGATGTTCCAATATAATATTCCATCAGAAAAGGAAGAATTATTGAAGGAATTATACAACTGGAGAGATTTAATTGCCAGAAGAGATGACGAATCCCCTAGATATGTTATGCCAAATCAATTGTTAGTATCATTAGTTGCATATGCACCAGTTGACCCAGTTGGTGTTGTCTCTGTTAGTAATATGGTAACAGATTATGTTAGATCTAATTCAAAGATTATTGCTAATATAATTAAAAGCTGTCTAGCTAAAATGAAGGAAAGTGGATCAAGCATTTCAACAACACATAAAGAGACAGAAAATAATGATGATTCGGACGATTTAGTTAATAGAATCTCAGTATCACAAATCAAAAGTATAGGATCTAAATTTTCCGAGATTGCTAAAAACTATGAAAGTGTTAAGAACTCAAATATCGGTAAACTTGATGAATCAATATTTTTTGGTAACGTTAGAGATGTTAATAATATTATTGCATATGAAGGTAATAAGAAGAAGCAAATTTCAAAAAATCAACTAAAAGATCGTAATTTAGATTATGCTAAACACGTGGAGGCATTAGAAAACATTGAGTACGAAATTTCAAAACCAGAAGGCACAACGAGTTTCGAAGAAGTAAACAACTTTGATAACTCTCGTCCAATTCCAGTTGAAGCTTCTAAGCCTGAAAAAATAGAAACTGTTAGGACAGATAAACTTGGATCTGGTGAAGATCTTGATGAAATTATTGTTCTTAAGAAGACTAACAGAAATCATCAAAATCATCAAAAGAAAAATAAGAGACAAGATGTTGAATCTGAATCTGAAGATGAAATTGAAATTGTTGATTACAGTAAGACTAATAAGATTTTAACTACTGATAATAGAAGAAAGAATTTCAAGAACAATAATAACAAGAAACGTAAATTCGATCCATTTTCTGTTTCTAATGAAGGTCCAAAGAACCTTAAGAAGAGAAAGGCAGGTACTAGAGGTAAAAACGTTTCATTTAAAAGATAAATTCTATCTTAAACCAAAAGGATTGATAACCTTTTTAAGTACATTGTATTTAAATATATAGAAGAATGTAAAAATAGGGATATATTTAGCACATTTAGTTGTTATTTTAAAATAAGCAAGAAAGTAATATTAAAAAAATAGACTTATAATACAATTTTATAGCTTTCTTGTATTTAACTTATATACAATTAAGATGAAATTTTGAATTTTCCTCTCGAAATTTTGATAGAGAGACAGGGGATTATTATATTATATCATGTAGATAAATGACAAAACTTAGGCATTTGTAATCTAACAACTACATGAATTTGTATCTGTATCTAATTGAATATTTATAGCATCATTGAAATCTTCTTCAAACGCATCTGCATCGTTTTGGTTTTGTTGTAAAGCACAACGAGCGATCTCTTGGAATGCAGTATCGACATTAATTGCTGTCTTTGCACTGGTAAAGAATAAAGGAATATTTCCTAAGGATTTAGCTAAATCTTGTGCGGCTTTATTACTTACAACTTTTTTAGAATCAACAGCATCGATTTTATTACCTAACATAACAAATGGGAAAGTTTCTGGAGATGAAACATTAGCATGAACTAAGAATTCATCTCTCCAGGACTTAATATCATCAAAAGATTTTGTATTTGTAACATCATATACTAGGACACAACAATCGGCACCTCTGTAAAAAGCAACCCCGAGAGATTGAAAACGCTCTTGACCAGCAGTATCCCAGACTTGCATTGTGGCAACTTTATCATTATCTACATTAACTTCTTTAGTTAAGAAATCAGCACCGATGGTTGCTTTATATTGTTGAGAATATTTGTCATTGACGTAACGATGCATTAAAGAGGTTTTACCAACACCGGAATCCCCAAGTATAATAACTTTTAGGATATTTTTCTTTCTTGTAGACATTATGAAGCTTTATTTACGACTTTTATACTCTATCTTATACCTTTTAAACTAATAATTAAGCAGTAGCTTTATCTATTCATCATATTAATCAACCAATATTTAATTGTCTCATCCATTCTATCAGGGTCATATTTGAAAATTACCCTGTTTTTTATTTTTAAGATTAAATAAATTATAAGCAACATTATGTCGTATTATGCGATAAAATATGTCTAAATTCAAGTATAATTGATAATTAAACTATATAATTGTTGTTATATGTGGTTATGACATGTACTTTTCTAATCAATTGTATATTTTAAGGTGTTTCTACTGGTTGTATATGTATTTTTATTATTTTTTGTTTATAAATATTTACAAAAAGTCTATTTACTATAGAAGAGAGATATATGGAACTTGTATATTATTCTATATGTAGACATGGTGCGATATATCAAAGCATGGTGATTGTAAATTAAAATCATCAGGGATTGACATTTGCTTGCTTCTTTGTAATCTGATGTCACAAGGTCTTAGGGGAGGAGTGTCGGCAGTTTTATTTTCATCTGATACTATTGGTGCTATCTTCTTTCTAGTTATAACGACATTTGATAATAAATTTTCTAATTTTGCTTTTATATTTAACTTCGGTATACTGTTACTGTTGTTAATTATGCAACCTTTTTTCCAATTATAATCTACATATATAATGGGTCCATCTAATAGGTACGTGGGTGCGATTGAGTTTGTTTGAATATTTTTTGTTACGATTGGATTACTGACACGTTTAAATAGAGTATTGCATTTCTTATTAATTTTAGATAACAACGATTTTATTGCACCTGTGGTTTGTTTAACTTTGGTCCCCATTTTTTGAACCCATTCTTGAACAGTTGGACCTATTGAGGTGTCTTGCTGAATTGAACCGATGGAGTCATCTAATATTTGAATGTGTTTATATTGCGGTACCAGAGTGAATACGTAGTTTATAAATGATTTTGTAAATCCGTTTGTTAAGAACAAACTATAGCTAATAAATAAATTTTTTGACTCAAATCTTTTAATAATTTCGTCAATTATAATACTAACAACACGGATTGGAACTCTGGTACATTGAATGGTCCCTATCCCTATCATCTTGGAAATTTGTGAGTTTATAGCTATTTGTATTGTTGTATACTCATGAAAATTTAATTTTTGTAATAATATTTCGATTTTGTGACGTATTGTGTATAATAAAAATAATCAACATACAAATAGTATATAAAATAGTGTAAAGTTATTAGTTGAACAATTCAGATTGCGCAAATTCCTCTACTATTTATATTTCGTATAATGAACATACCTGTTCATCAAGATTGGTGTGTATATTTATTCATAAATCAAAGTCATTGATAATTATCCATGATTAGGACCATGGATCTTAAGCTATATATACCATAAATAGAAAAGAGCATACTGCAGGGTTGATGTGAATCATGTTCTACTTATATAGATACATGCAGGACCGGATAAATCTCATAGGATAGCATTAAATCCTTTGCTGTCTAGTGCAAAATCCCAAATTAAATTGTGTAAGTTAGAAAAACACTTTCGAAATAAAAATCTTATTCCTCGTGGCCCAATGGTCACGGCGTCTGGCTACGAACCAGGAGATTCCAGGTTCGAGTCCTGGCGGGGAAGATTTACTTTTTATAAATTTAATTTTTTTGAATTTAGACAAATTGTCCTTTTTTAGCTGAATTATGATGAAGTTTTGCCACTTACAATATTTTATATATCATTTGATCTAAGGATAATAATATCAAACCAACTAGATCTAAATATTTTCTATTACAATGGCCTACTCCAATAAAGATATTTCATCTTTAATAGTTGATTTCTTATCCAAAACTATTGACCAAAAAATTGTCTCTGAAGATAGCGCAGATTCATTAAATGTCGCCATTGATTGTATTACTGAAGCTTTCGAATTCGAAAGAGACAGTGTTGCCAGCACTGTATCTACCAAATTCGGTGGTAAATCTTTACCAGCTTTGTTAGAACAATTCTCTAAAGGTGCTCAATTTGCTACTGAAGAAACCATTAAAGTTAATATTCCGGTTGAAGATGCTGCAACTAAAGCTAAGGCTGAATCCTTAAAATTAGAAGGTAACAAAGCCATGGCTATGAGAGATTTCGAATCTGCCATTGAAAAGTATACTGAAGCCATCAATGCTTTACCAACTAATGCTATCTATTATGCTAACAGAGCCGCTGCTCATTCTTCTCTAAAGCAATATGAAGATGCTATTAATGATGCTGAAGAAGCCATTAATATCGATCCAGCATACTCTAAGGGTTACTCTAGATTAGCTTTTGCCAAATATGCTCAAGATAAGCCAGAAGAAGCTTTAGATGCTTACAAAAAGGTTTTAGATATCGAAGGTGATAAGGCCACTGATGTTATGAAAAGAGATTATGAAACCGCTAAGAAGAAGGTTGAACAATCCTTAAACTTAGAAAAAGTTTCTCCAACTGATACTGTCACCAGAGACGCTCCAGAAGTTTCCGATGCTGCTAACTCTAACCCATTAGCTGGTGGTATGCCAGATATGGCCTCCATGCTTGGTGGTGGTTTAGGTGGTTTATTAAATAACCCACAGTTAATGCAAGCCGCTCAACAAATGATGAGTGATCCAAACTCCATGTCAAAGATTCAATCAATGATGCAAAATCCAGCTGTTAGACAAATGGCTGAAAACTTCGGTAGCGGTAGCGGTAGCGGTGGTATGCCAAACTTAGATGACTTAATGAACAACCCAGCTCTAAGAAGTATGGCTTCCAACCTATTCGGTGGTGCTGGTAACCCAGGTGCCGAAAACGGTAACAGTGAAGAGTCTACTGATTAAAAGATCATTTGAAATTGTTAATCGATCATATACATATTATATTATATACATTATCCTTCCTCTATTATATAAAATATTTCAACATATAAATATATTTAGTTTCTATTTCTGCCTTTAAATCATTAGCCTTTCTTGCATATTTAAATATGCTTCATTCAAGTTATTTATATTTTCAATAACATTGACTTTGATAATACCATCAAAGATAAACTTATTCTTAAAACTCATGAAATTACTCAACTCTTCAGCGAGACGTTCATGATTTTTCATTATTTCGTTTCCCAAATTTTGAATTAATTTAGACACTTCATTAGTTGTTTTCTTTAATCTTTGTTCAGTTTTTAATCTTTGGCCCTCTATGAAATTGCTAAAGACACCATTAGAACTCCCATCAGACACAACCCTATCTTGATTCCCTGTGTGATTAATAGTGCTATTAATAGTATGTGATGGATAATTCTTTATTATTGTCTTGTTTAATTGCAATATCTCACCATAATATCTCCACCATTCATTAATTTGGAAACTCAGTATATGTTCAATATTTTTAACAAGGTTATCAAGACAATTTTTGAAAAATTTCAGGTTTAACAAAGTACAATTTAGAGATATATCGTTATTGTCATCGATGAAATCTATCTTTCTGATTTGTAACGTTTTTTTCAATGGTCTAATAAGTTCATGAATTTGGAATTCGTCACATAAACGTCTAACTATATTAATTGACTCTTTTGTATCGTTATTTTTTAAATTCCTAAAAATTAATAACTTCTCTAGCGATATAACTATTCTCTTCAATTTATTCAATTCTTGATTATTAAACTTCAAGAAATTCTTTACATTATTTATTTCTTCTGGTTCTAAATTATGATCTTTACCCTTACTGTAGTTTAATGGTTGTGGAATTATTAGTTTACGTTCATCTCTTAGCCACTGAACTAAATTTTCTTCACTTTTAAAAGCATCAATGGGAACATACTTATATTCGATTAAAGTATTAAGAATATTAGTTAGACCAGTTAGTAGTGAAAGCTTATTTTGAAATACATTTAGGGACGAAATATTATCTAATTTCCAGTGATTAACTTTAACGTTTAATAAAGTGTTAATTTCAATCAACTGTTTCTCAACAGGTACAAATATCATTGGGTATCTTTTTAGTAAGATCTTAAATAGATTCTTTAATAATTTTATGTTAATATTTATTGTTGTAATGCACTTGTCTGGGGCCATGAACGAAATTCTCAACGAACAACTCAAAGTAGAACTTAAAGGTGCACTAGGAGAAATTCTTAGTGAATGACAAATACCATGGCGCACATTAGTGCCATTACTTAAATGATGTTCTACTAATAAGTTCAAAATTGTGGTATCTCTCACATAGTCATACGTTGTTAAATATTTTTTGATATCAAATCTATTAACAAAATCTAATCTTTTATCCTTCAGTAATTCTTGGACATTACTAATTCTGTTATATTTAATAAACACAATTAACGGAGTTAAACCTTTTCTATTTTTCTGATTAATGTTAATTGAGAGATTTGAATCCAAAAGAATTGATATATCACTTTTTAAGATATGTAGCAATGTATTCCCATCGGAGTCTGTATGTTTAGAATATCTAAAACCTTTTGTAGACTCTTTAGCTATGTCCAATGTAGTAGCAACCATGTCTGAATAATTAGTTTGATCATATGATCTAAAAATTGTAAACAATGGAGTTTTACCTGTTGCGTCTCTAAGGTTCCAGTTAATAAACTTCCCAATTTTCGAAACTATATCCATCTGACTTGATAAATAATGAGCAATGCTTCTATTCGCTGTATCCGGTCTATTAAAATATTTTACTAACTCAGACGAAGTACAATTTTCCATGAATATTTTAATTAAAGTTACCACAGCATCATGGTTATCGTTTTTAAATGCCTGATGCAATAAAGTAGAACCATCTAGCGATTGGTCGTCCATTAAATCCTCCAAGGGAAAATCATTCTCAAATTCTGTCAATATTTGGCGCATTAACTGATTCTGGAAATTTTTTATGCATTGTGATATGATGGATTCACCTAATTCATTTCTATATTTAAAAATACCTTTAAATTCATTCAACTCTACAGTAGGCTCTAAGTCTTGGTGATTTTGAATAATATTTACCAATTTATTAATCTTATTTTCTGTATCATCTTTTAATGCAGTAAATTTAGTTTGGTTGTTACATATATAATATGTCACAGCTTCTAGTGTTGAGATTGAATAACCTAGCATACCAAATTTGGTCATATTAGTATCATTTTCATCTTCTTTATAATAGAAGTTCTGTAAATAATATAAATGACAATGCAAATCTCTTATCTGTGTCCTATTAATAATTAATACAAATAAACTCAGTAAAGTGTCCGCATCAATAGGTATCGATTCGTTATTATTTGATTGCAAAGGTGAAGATAAAACTTGGAGAGTATTTGTTAATATTGCTGATTTTTCTTGAAATGAATTTGTGTTAGAAAATGGTGAAAATGTATTAATTGCTTGATTAATATTTTGCTCTAATTGTGTTATAGTCGATAAATTAAACTTGTTAAAATTTTGTGTATATAGATCTGTTTCTAACTGATCTATTGATAAACGATCAAGATCAAAGAATGCATTTGTGTTATCCTCATCTTTAAAATTTGTTCGAATCCTTCTCCAGACATAATTGTATACTTTTTGCTCCATGTAATCGTGTATTAGTCTATAAAGGTCTTTATCCAAGGACATAAATATGTTACCGTTCTTCATTGCTTCGTATGTTTGAAGAGCTATATTATGGAAGGTTTCTCCGACAGAATCTAACGGGAGTTCGTTATTATTTATGTAGTTAATTGTATCGTTAAATTTTTGGTTCCATTCTGGATACAGATGTAATAAATTTTGGAAATATGCTTTATTTCTTTGTGAAATATCTTGACTTAAGGGTACGATGCTATTATCTTGATCCTTTTCAGATAATTGAGTAAAATACTTATATTCAGGAGACCTAGCCAAGCGACTTGGGTCAATCAATGGGTAGTCAATGTGTATTAGAGTGAATCTATCACTCTGTAGATAGTCATTAAAGTTTTGTAAGGTCTCTATTCTTAGTACCTTACATTTTCTCGTAAAAGGAAAATCTGCAGTCATCATTATGTTTTTATTGAAGTTTATTATTAGTTTATTACTGTTTAATGTAGTAAATTCATGCTGATGATCCATATTATAAGGGTCAATCTCATAATTCTGATCATCTAATGATATGATATGAGAAGAGATAAATTTCTGATCGTAGTTGCAGAGCTCAGCTAGAGAGACAGTAGAGTTTGTATCTATGTAATTAAACAATACGAAAGAAGATGGTACCAGTAGAGCAAATTTACCAATTGATTTCAGCTTAGTAAACAGCTTCTTAATGGAGGTGTCATTAGGGTCGGGACAATTGAAGATTGTGTTCACTAGAGGATTTAAAAGGACTGGAAGGTGTGTAACGGCTGTATTTGTACCATCAGTTATCGGCTGGGATGTAGTTTGTGATGTGACTATTGACATAGATCATGGATGGATGCCCTAGCTGCTTGAATATCTGATTTCAAAGAGAAGACCATAACTTAAGTTCATTTTTTTCCCTCTCAAATGATTCTAAATTTTGATTTTACAAGCCTCTCAGCTCTATTTCAAAATTTAAAAAGTAAACAAGAAGGTATATATATTCTTATTTATTCATCTCTATACAATATATACTATGGAAAAAAATCTATTTAGTACTTTCTTTCGTTTTACTGGGGTTTAGTCCTGAATAATTGAATATTTCAACTAAATTGGAATGTTAAACGAAGAGATATGCAATAAAAGAGACGTAAAGACCAACATCGTTTGCCTACAAGGCACTAAGGTCATAAAATATAAATTATAGTACACGCAAGAAACATTCATGAAGTTGTTGAGGCTTAATATATAATAATTGCTTAAAATTTTTAAAGAAAAAAAAATCGATGAGTTGAAAAAATTCATGAATATAACAACTTAATAAGCAAAAGTTTTACAACTATAGCAAACAAATCATAACTCCAAATGGCTAAAGGTAAGAATAAGACAAAAGAAGGTGATTCTGGAAGCAGAACACATACTTCTCGTGGTTCAAACGGTCATCACTCGCGACAAAACCATAAATCTGCGGAATTCAAACATAACCATCAGGGCCAAACTAGTGGTAAGTTTCCTACCAAATTAGCCATGTGGGATTTCGACCATTGTGACCCTAAGCGTTGTAGTGGTAAGAAGCTAGAAAGATTAGGTTTAATCACTTCCTTACGTGTGGGACAAAAATTCCAAGGTATTGTTGTGTCTCCTAACGGTAACTCTGTTGTATGTCCAGACGATTTAGCCATCGTCGAGGAATTTGGAGCTTCTGTTGTTGAATGTTCCTGGGCTCGTCTAGATGAAGTCCCGTTTAATAAAATTGGTGGTAAGCATGAACGTTTATTACCTTACTTAGTTGCTGCAAACCAAGTTAATTATGGTAAACCATGGAGATTAAATTGTGTTGAAGCTCTGGCTGCCTGTTTTGCTATTGTCGGTAGAGTCAATTGGGCTACCCAATTATTAGAGAATTTCTCATGGGGTTTAGAATTTTTAAAACTAAATGAAGAACTATTAGCTATGTATCAGAAATGTACTGATTCAGCTTCCGTTAAGGCTGCCGAAGAAGCTTGGTTAGAGAAAATTGACCAAGAAACACAAGACAGAAAGCAACAAGCACAAGAAGCAGATTTATGGATGCTAGGAAATGTCAATAAAATGAACAAACTTGACCTAAGTGATGAAGAGGACGATAGCGAGGAATATGACGAGGAAGAAGAACCAGTTCAAAATGTTAGGTATGATGCTCTAGGGAACGCCATTGAGGAAGAAGAAGAGAGTGAAGAAGATGAAGAAGAGGTTAGATACGATGCTTTAGGAAATGTTATAGAATAATTTGCGTATGTACCGTATATATTGAACTTAGAAAGCATTATTATTAAATATTATCAAACTTATTGATCCCGCGAGATTCATATAAGAATATTAAATTACAGAAATTCAGTATAATAGTTTATCGAAGCGTAATGAAGAACAAATAGATCAACCAGCTATATAATGGACACTCAATTTGAGGGATTCATACCGATACATACGATATTTTACTCAAATTTCCATCCTACTGAAGGTTCTAAAGTTTGCTATCAGTTCCCACCAAACAATTTACAAAATTTTAATATAAACTTCAACTCTATAAAGAATTATATTATACCCAAAATGCAACTATGTCATAAACTACTAACGTTCAAATATGAAAATTATAGAATAGTATCATTTCCAGTGACAGTTAGCTCTTTGTCTTACGCTAGAAACTTTTTTAGTTTCAATTTTGTTTTCATCTTTCCCTATGACTGTGAAACCTCACCTTACGAACCAGCAATCGAGAGGCTAGGTAAAATGTTTAGAGTTCTAGAAGAGCAATCACAAATATTATCAATGGCCGAGAATGATCCTGTTTTCTTTAAAGACTCAACAGCCATTGAACAAAAGATTAATACAGATTTCTCAATTCAAGATATTATTATGAGAATTTATCAAGATTTAAATAATTATTCCGAATGTTTAATCCCAATCGATAATGGGAACACTATAGATATCAAGGTATTTCCTTTAATTCCTCCGCCTACCTCAGTACATTTATCTATTGAAGATGTTCCAGTCTCAGTGGTTAATTTAAATAAAATTATTGATCTAAATTGGGACCCAACCATGCTAAACATATTGCCTTTTATAGATGGGCTAAATAGTATCTCCAATATCTCAAGATTAAGTGATAGTGATTCAAAACTAGTCATTGAATGTATACGGCATTTGATATACTATAAATGTGTTGTGATCACAGATATATTCCAGTATTCAAACATCTATGCTTCAACAAGTCTGATAAACTTCTTTTTAACTGATCCAAAGACATCTTATGATTGTCAATCTTATGTAACATTGCCAAAAAGTTCAAACTTAAACAAACTACCTTTAGATAACATATCGATAAACGACGACAGTACTAATATTCTTTCCAAATCTCATAATAAATCAAATTCGATGTCATCTTCCACAAACTTATACATCAATAGAATGAAACCAATGTCAATATCACCTACAAGATCATCTATAGTGTCTTCATCAACATTATCGTTTTACTCACATAGAAAAAGATCAGAAAGTTCTTTCTCTAGCGATGGGAATTTTTTCCGTTCAAATGATAAATTCAACTATTTACCTACAAGATCAACTCTCTTTGATCTTTACAGATCTTTGAACCATCGTATTACCTTAGAAGATTGGTATCATCAAAATTATGAGACTTTAAATAATAATAATATAGATGTGAGAAGATTTATTAAGTTTGGTATTATAAAGAAAATTATCTATCGTGTTTATTCGTTCCCAGTACTGTCACAAACAAAGTTAAATGATGAAACAACTGATAAGAAGTTACAAAATAAAAAAGACCAAAATTTTTTACTTTCTACATCAGATATCAAATTTGATGTAGGTGATAAGATTCTAAACTCTATCTATAAGAAACTATCTAAAGTTTCATTTGAAAAGGATAATAAAGGGTTTAAATCTAAACAAAAAGATGAGAATGAATTAACCCAATTTACACAGAATGAAAAAATGCTCCTAATTGAATCTCTTGACAATTTTGAATCAATGGATACGATTTGTGTTAAATTGGGCAAGTCAAGAGCAGATATTGAAAAATTATTGAGTGAAATAGGTGAATATAAGATAATTAATAGTTAATAAATAAATAAAGTTGTTTATATTACTATCTACATATTTAAATTTATTTAAATTCTCGGTATCTTTGATTGTCTTTCGTCTTCATTAACTTGATGTTGTATCACCTTTCTTTTCTTATTATTGTCTGTAGGTTCCTGTTCATTAAGATTTACTGTAGTAGATACACCCAATGGTAACTTCTTTTTAGATGGGCTTTCGGCTGCCTGCAGAACCAGCGTTTCTTCCTTTGAGGTTTCTTCTGTATGATCAATATCATGCAAAATTGTTTTTATGGAATTATCTAATCCATTGATCTCCTGTATCGAATCCTTTGATAATATCATTGATTTTTTGAAATATTGTTTTAACGAATCACTCTTCTTTATGATATCTTCAAAGTTGTTATTTATGAGCTTATTCTCCATAATTTGGGTTTCTACTTCTTTATGATTCTTATTGCTGAAACTATCATTAATCTTAACTATCGATTCATTCATCGATTTATTTGACTTAGTAATCTTTATCTTAATATCATTAATGGAAGAATTCATACTAGTAAAGTGAGCGTTATTAATAGAATCACAATTGTTGATTAATCCTATGGATGATTCCCATTTTTCCTTCTTTGGCTTCAAGAATTTTAATTCTTGTTCAATGATTTCATTTGTAGATTTTTTCATCGAATCCTTTATCAATTGTTTATTGGATTCTAAATAAGTGCTTATCATATCCTTAACGTTCGATAATAATTGATCTGAGGAGTTTTCCATTATTTGCGAGGTTTGATTGATATATGAGTGTAGTAGATCCTGGTGATTATTTTGGAAGAATTCATCGTTTAAGTATTGTTTTAGGTTATTATATTCTTCACTAATATCAGATAAGTTTTCTGCAAGTTGATTATAGTAATTAGTTGCCATCTTTTGAACATTAGTAACGTTATCATCGATGCTTTTGAATAGAGTAGGCGTGTCCTTGAGGAACTCATCAATGCACGATTTATATGAGTCACGTAATGTAGTCTCCATCGATTTTAGTAAATTTATCATTTCAATTTTTAGTACATCTAGATTTGAATCTAGATTAAAATTTTCATTAATTCTATCAGTTTGGAAAATTTTTAGTTGTGAAATTAATTTATCTTGTAAGATAACTAATTGGTCATTTAATAGTAATTTAAACTTCGAATTTATGGATAATTCACGGTCCTTGAAGAACTTAATCTTTTCTTGCAACATATTTGAATTATGTTCTAGATTGCATATGTTTTTTTGCAAATTATTTTCTAAGTTTGTCTTTTCTTGTAAAGTTCCATGTAAATTACCAATTGATTCATTTAATGATGAAATTTTCAATTGTTGTGATTCAAATTCATTTCTTGAAGATACTTTTTCTTTCGTTAAATTATTGCATTGTGATTTAAGTGACTCGATTACTCTTTTAGATTCTTGTAATTCTGTTTTGTAATTCTCCATATCCTGTGTCAGTTCTTTATAATGTTCCTGTGACATGAATATACCATCCTTAGATTTTGTTGATAATAGATCTGATTTTAACTTCGATAGTTCTGTAGTTACATTTTTCAGTAGGATATCTTTCATTATGATGGAACCTAATTGTGGTTTATTCTTGATATTCTTAGCCTTTGAGGCATATTCCAATGTACTGCAAGTTTCCTCAGAGGTCATCTTAGCCGGTGAGATAGTTGCTATCAGTGCTGTTTTGGTGTTACCACCTAATGAATCCTGTAGTAATCTTGTCAATTTTGATTCACGGAAAGGAATATGAACATTTTTATCCGCTAATGAATTAATTACTCTACCTAGAGTTAATAAACTTTGATTAATGGACCCAGCTTCTTTGGCACGTTGGTTCAATGCACCAGATCTACTTATATTTTCAGAACCTGCTAAATCTACTAAATTCATCTTGGATAAACGGAATAAATCACCTTGATGGTTCTTATATAGAGTGATTGTGAATATCGTGTGAGATCTACTTGAGAAATCGTTCATTTTCGTCGATGCAACTTGTCTGTGTTTTAAACCCTTTTGAAGTAATCGTATCCCATCTTCCGCATTTGTGATATGGAATTCCTGTAAATTCTGAATATATATACTATTTTGATCCTGTGTGTTTGTATTTGAGGAATTATTATTTTCTGAAGTCGGCAGTGACCTTCTTGGATTTGGATTTGCGTGCTTTAGTTTCTTTCTCAGTAAAGTAGCTCTATATGAATTGTTACTTGACATCTTTGGAGAGTTATTCTTGGAATCCTTGCCATTTGAATCAAATATCCTTAGTTTCTTGAAATCTGGACTTGCTGTATCATCTAATAAATCATTTAATTCTTCATTGTATAATTCAATGAATGAACATTTCACCACATAATCGTTGTTTGTTGCTTTCAAAGTCTCGAATAATTTAAACAGTACTCTTGGAATTATACCAGCTTCTTCACTCAATTCGCAGTTGTATAAGTTTTCATCACCAGTCATTGTATATGTCTTACCCGTAGAGGTCATACCGTAAACTAGCATAGTACAATTGTAACCTTTGATGAAATCATGAAACAATGGTTCCGCTACATCTTGAAACAAATGTAACTGTGTAGCACTAGGACCAAACACTTTATCCACATGGTATGTCTTTGAGTTTAATTCTGCTGTGATCCCGGTCTCACCGGTGGTGTTTATTTTAACTTGATTTGATCCAGATGTATCTGGTACTGTTACAATAATAGCCGACTTTGCTTTAATCTCACGATCATTACGGCCACGACATCTTACTGCCACGGTAATATTTAGTTCGTCACCATCCTGTGACATGATTGTGTGTTTGAGTTTTGATTATTCTTAGATACATATAAAATTAAATGTTTTTACATATTGTTTGTTTTGTTTATTTATTTTATGTAGATTTTGTTTTTGTTTGTTTACGAAAAATAATATCAAAAAAAAGCGATGGGTATGATAATAAAAGCAAAAGACAGCCATTAAGAAGGTTTGGGAAACTACCAGAAGTTCTTTAAGTCCTTACCACCACCGTTGTAGATTAAAGCGTTTGGAGTGTCGTTTGGTAAGTCGAATAAGACGTTCTTGGTACTGTAGTTAATTAATTTTTGTTTTAATTGTTTTGGGGTAATTTCCTTGTTGTAGAATTGACTTGACTTTTCTGGTTGTAAGGATAAGAAGTAAGTTAATAAACCTGCGACATGTGGGGATGCCATGGAGGTACCTGATAGCATAGCGGTTTCATCGTTGTTTTCACCAATGTATGTAGATAAGATATTTAGACCAGGGGCGAAGATGTCAACACATTTACCCCAATTCGAGAAGTAAGCTCTATCGTCACTTAAAGTAGAGGCACCGACTGTGACAGCTTCTTGAGCGGAGGCTGGGGAAGTGTTACAAGCATCTTGGTTTTCGTTACCGGCAGCGACGGCGAAGTGGATACCTGCTTTAACAGCGGCGTTGACAGCTAGATCTAAGGATGGAGATTTACCACCACCTAGAGACATGTTAGCGGTAGAACCCTTGAATGTTTTCCTATCAGCTGTCTTCTTTCTTTCGATATGAGCCTTAGCAGCGAATTCAACACCCTTTAGAACATCGGACATTGAACCAGAACCGTTAGATCTTAGAACCTTAACAGCAATGACGTTGGCCTTCTTAGCAACACCGTAGTGTTTAGAAGCAATGGTACCGGCACAATGGGTACCGTGACCGTTCCCGTCGATATCTTTGTCGTTATCTGGAACAGTCTTACCCCAATGAGCTCTGTGTTCGAATTCTTTGTGATGGATGTTGATACCGGTATCGATGATATAAGCATCAACACCTTCACCAGCGTTATCGTCGAACAAGTATTTGTTGAAGTTACCTAGATTCAATGGGTCTCTATGAGAGATTCTAGCTAAACCCCAAGGGGCGTTATTTTGAGTGTCGAAATCGTTAATGTTAACTTCTGAGTCGTGCTCAATGAACTTCACTAATGGGTTAGCCCTTAGTATAACGACTAATTCAGAAGGTAAATGTGCAACATAACCGTTGAATAGGTTTGGAATTTGTAATGTGTCTAAAATACCCCCAAAGTTTGTAGTGGCAAACTCTTGCATGGCGGTTTGCTGTAGAGTCTCCAGATGGAAATCAATCTGGTTCTGCATAACAGTGTCCTTAAATACGATTATATACTTGTCAGCAATAATCTCAGTCTCTGGAACGTAAAGTGGGGCAAGCGTAGCGAGCCCATCTTTACGTTCCTCAGGCAACAACTGTTGCAATTGGTTGGCGATTCCTTGTGGGAACAGGTCTGGTAGGACCAGTGCAGAGGCAGAGCACAGGCCTGATAGTATGGCGATGGTTGAGAGTTTCATGATTGATGCTCTTCTTCCAAAAGTGGCGGCAAAAGAACAAACCCTTCTTCTTAAATCACACCTTTATATATAAAATCGCAATGAGAAACCCCTAAACCATTTTTTAAAAAAGCGATAAGAGACAAGAGGGGAATTAGTAACCGATAGAGATTAAGTATATAAAGAGACATTTTATCTGGGTTATAGAAGCTGTATGGCACTATGTGCTTGTTTACGTGTTATATATTTACATACAAAACTCTTTCATCCATCTCAACGAAAGGATGAGCCTTTCTAAGTTACGATCTTTAACAAATCCAATTCCAATAATATCCATATCATCTGAAGGTACATTATCAAAACTATCATCAATATCAAAATGTATCCACTCCTCGTTAATAGTATGATATCTAAAAATATATACGGGCTCGAATTGTTCACAATAGTTGTAATCGTTTGATTTATTCGAATCAAAGTCAACAAGTTCTGCATCTTGTCTAACGCTGCTATCTCGTTTTAAAAACTCTCCACTCTTTGGTTTATCTGCTAACATTGCTATCATTTCCTCTCTTTTATACCTATGGAGAAAGTCCCATAAAATAGAATCGACATGCTCAAAACTACATTTCTCAAACAAATCCATCTACCTATTGAAACAGGCAACTATCCCAAGAGTATATTTATAATCACTGCATATCTTGGGTAACTCGAAACATGTCTCCTTCTTTGGGACATTGGGATAGAAGACTCACACTGGGATGTACTCCTTGATAATATCGTCTTCTAGGTAGTTACTCATGATGAACCTGGCAGAAATGGCCTTGAGCATGTAGTTATTTAAAGGCATTTGAGAGTGTCTCAATTTCCATGCAAAGTAGAAACTGAATCTGATTCCTTGAACCATGTAGTAAGTTAATGGGTCCTCTCTTCCAGGCTTACAATTCTTATAGCATTTCATATCCCCCTCCTCCTGTTCAGGTGTATGACATGTCATTGAAGGGTCAGATTCAATATCCGGAACAAAAAACTCTGTAGGATCAATATTAGCCACCATGTTCTTGTAGTAGTAGTGGTATGCAGCATAACATGCTTTGAAATATTTGTATTCAATCTTATTTAAAATGTCCAGATATATTATGGAGTTATGGTTGTACTTGGTAATGTGTTGTTATAAAATGAATCTGAAAATATGGCCTATTAAATCTATCTTCAGACAGAGTGCTAGACCACTTTGTTCAGTATTTAAGTCTTTTGAGGTCTTTTTTATAATGTTGTGTGGTTTCTCTACTGCAGCGATTCACTGAAAAATTATGCTCTATTGGAAGATGATTATGCACTACATATACAAGAATACTAGTAGCAATGTCCGAGAGAAAGTGGAACAAGTAGTTTGCATACACTGGTGATGTTGCCAATTACAACATTGAGTATGGCGATTTCGAACAAGCGAAATATGGGGCGCTAGTAAGTGCATCGTTCGCAGCAATGGTGCTGAAGAACGACACCAAGTTCCTGGATTATGTGTGCGAGTCAGCGGTCTCGAACATGCTGATCAATGGTGCTGAGAATGAGTATTTTATTGATGAATACAAACCATTCTGGTTATCAGGCTATTCTACACCAAATTTCAAACAAGACGACTTTGGGAAGCGATTGATACGCAACGATGATACTCAACATAAAATGTAGAATACTTCCAAACCAACCTTCTATCAGATATTTGAATGAAAAAACTTCCGACAAATCCATCAATGAATTAATTGATACAACTTTACCACTATTATGATTAATGGTATATATGTTAGGTCATATTAGTTACTCTTCAATAATCACAAAAGTATGGTTCCGTGGTCTAGTTGGTTATGGCATCTGCTTAACACGCAGAACGTCCCCAGTTCGATCCTGGGCGAAATCAAATTTTGTTTTTAATTTTTTGTTAATGAACGCATATCTATTTTGTTAATCATAATAGATTAGTTACCTTGTTAATTTATTTGTATTAACTATTATTTTTTTATTTTTGTTAATATACAATATATCTATAGAAATTATTTACCAATGATCGAAAGAAACTAAATTTCAATAAGCAATTGTTAATTTATTATTTACTATATATGCAACGTTAAATCATAATATGTTGGCATACTTAAATCTTTCCGTAAATTAGGATATAAGCAGTTCTTGGATCAGCTCCATCTTCACCAACCTTTAAGATATCTTCGTTCTTTAATTCTGCGATAGTAACGTCATCAATTCTGTACCATTTGTTAGATTCCTTATGGAAAATATCAGCAGTGTAATGACCACCATCGGAACTCATACCATGATGATAGATGACACCTGTTAATTTATAACGTCTACTTTGTTCATCACCCTTTAGAGATGGAGACGATACAGATTCAACTGGAATAGTTAATTCATGACCATAATTTATCTTCTTCCTTATCTTTTCAATACGACCATTATAAGCATTGTAGTTAGTCATGGAGTTATCCTTATCGGTATTGTTAATAAATGAAAATCTCTTCAATTGGACCAATAATACTTGTGGCAATTTATCTATAAAAGTTTGTTTCTTTGCTTCAACATCACTGCCGTTTGATGATTTAAATGGTAATAATTCATATTCACTGAATTTCTTAAATGCAGTTTCTAGATCATGAACACTTGGATCGGATATGTCCAATTGAATTGTTTGGAACGGATCCAAGGTAATTGATTGTGATTCTTTGTTATTTGGGATATCCAAAACTGAACGGAATTGACCACCGAATAAGTTAGATATTGGAGATGGAATAACTTCGACAGTTCTCTTCGCAGCAGTCTTATTCTTCTTACCTTTCTTACTCGTAACACTAACTTCGTGCCATCCATTTTCGTCATCATTATCATCATCTATGGTACCGTATTTCTCAATAAAATTAGTTAATTGTGGAGAAGCGTTTTGCATAAATTCAGAATTCTTATAACGAGAAAGATTTCTGATGAAATAAATCTTTAAGTCCTCATCGTTAATACTTTGTAGGGTATTTTGAATTTCATTTTCAGATAGACCATTCATCGCAGATATTAATTCTTCATGTAATTGGTCTAATAAATGAGTTAAGAATTCTTCAGCATCTTCTTGGTGGCCCCATTGTAAATCTTTAAATTTTGGAATAGTTGATAAACTCTTGTAAAAATTGTCAGGTTTAATGGCTTCAGAAGCAGAAGCTGATTCTTCTCTTTGTGGTGTACTTTCCTTCTTTGTACTCTTACCCTTGACATCAGCGATAGCATCAGTTTCTTTCTCAAATGTTTCTCTGTCAAAATTAGTGTAGAAGTCGATGCATGCATCGATTAATTTGGTTGAAGAAGAACCAATTCTAGAGAATGAGTTTCTTGTGCTTAGAACATTTAAAATATCGACAAATGGTTTACAATATAGTAAGACTTGTAAAACAGAACTCATGAAACAAATGTTAGCTCTGTTGATAATACCTCTTGGAATAATTGATTTTAATGGTAAATTATTGTCACCCTCTGGGCCATTCTTCTTCAGGATATAGTTAACGTAATCTGGATCGAAGCACATTCTTAATGATAGGGAGCCCAATGGTTCAGCACCTTTTGTAGATGGTGGGATATATTTCTTGTCTTTTCTAGCTCTTGGTTGGTTATCATTTAATGATGAGGCAGAACCCAACTTTGAATTACTAGCTGGTCTACCCTTGGAAGCAGCTGATGATGCAATAGCAGACCATGATTTAGCAACAGGTGTAGAGTTATTAGTGGTAGGAGTAGAGACAGTAGCTGGTGATGATACTGTTGATATGGATACAGATTCTGGGGAAGAAGCTACAGTATTATTGTCGGATACCATCGATGGAGTCGATGAACCAGAGGAAGAGATTAATTCGTTTACATTTTTAGTGACTTCTTCAGTTTCTTCTTTTTTAGGTGGGCGAGATTCATTAACATTGGTTTCTGTTTCTAGAACCTTTTCAACTGGAACTTCTTTAGTTAATTCTTCATCCTTTGGTTTAGTTTCAACAGGTTTGCCTTTTTCTGGTTTCGTTCCCTCAACTTCTTTCTTTGGTCCAGCTTCTTTTAGTTCAGAAGCTTCTGTTGATGGTTTTGCTTGATGACGTTCTATTATACTTTCTTTTGTGTTCATAGACTTTAGTCTGATTTCATGTCTTCTGGCTCTAGCTTCGGCAAACTCAGTAGCTGTGGTATTAATAAATATTGGTAAATTCTTGCTTTGTTCAGCAATATCTGAGACATCTATTTTGGAGACATCAAATTTGTAGGGATCATAAGTTAAAGTAGCAGTACTTGTCTTAGCTGGTGTGCTTGCTGTTTGATTATTCGGGTAATAACTTTGACTTTGAGTTGGATAGTAAGCTTGAGACTTAGCTGGGTTCATAACTCCAGTGGAAATACCACTAGAACTACTACTACTGTTCCACTTTTTCTTAGAGGCCATGTTGGTTTGTTGAGGCATATTATTTTGGTACACAGCTTGGCCTTGATTCATCATCTTGAAGTTATAGTTTGGTTGCGCATACATGTATGGTGTTTGGTAACTGTACATTGGAACTGGGTTCTGATATATCGGAAATTGCATATTGGCATGTGGCATTGGTGGTGGAGACGAAGTCTTAGGGTACATAGAGTATGACTCCTCTTGATTATCCTGCATGTTCATCTTTAATCACTTAGTAATATGATTCAGGAAAACTGTATATATGGATAGAGGTGAGTCGTTAAAAACGTATGGGACTACAACAACTAGCGACGTTAATGTCTTACTAAGATTAATAAAAAGAATTTATTTCAATCCTAAAAGTTTCACTCTTTGTTGTAAAATAATTTTCCAATTTTGAATTTTTCAGTTCCCAATTTCCGATAATGGATTAATTTCTATAATAAATATATAAAAATGTATATATATATATGTATGTTTGAGTAGTTTGATGCCTTAGAATTGCAGACCGAATTCGTTAGCATACTCCTTACATATGCTACCGAATAGTCTAATACCTTCTTGGATTGCTTCCTTTTCGATAAAACTAATTGAGAGTCTAACAGATCTACGGCCCCAATTCCGCTCATCTCCAATGACTTCAAAGTTTGATCCATTAGCTAGGATGACTTGGTACTTTGCATTTAACCTCTCACCGATCTCTTGAACATCATAACCCTCCGGTAACGTTACCCATACAAAATAACCACCATGTGGTAGGACACATTCGGTGGCTGTGGGCATCCATGCTTGAATCGATTGTGATAGAATATCACTACGTTCTTTATATGTAGAGATTAACCGTCTTATGACTCTATAAACAGAACCATTCTTAAGCATTGTTCCTACAATCATCGAATTTAATTGTGATGGCGTACCACCTGATATATTTGCACCACCTTCAGATAACTGATAAGCTAATTTATGAGTAATTGTTTCATGGTAACCAAATCTTAAACCTGGTGCAATTAGTTTTGAAAAAGTAGCATTTGAGATAGTATTACCGTAGGAATCTTCCCCTAATGTATTCGTTTCTCTATCCAGATGAACTAATCTCTTTGGTGGTGTAGGTAGTGTTTCCTGATCTTCAGGCAATTCTTGACTGTAATTTAACAAATCGTAAACATCATCTGCAATGATCAACATGTCGTGCTTTCTAGCGATCTCAATTAATCTCATCTTGGTATCCATTGAGTAACTATGTCCACTTGGATTAGCATAAGTTGGAACTAAATACATCACATATTTGTATATTTTCTTCTTAATTGAACTTAACGGATTGTCAATACACTCTCTTGTGTCTATATTATTATTAGAATCGTTTTCTAACCTTTTTAATTTGCTTTCTAGGGCATTGAAGTCTATACTATCTGAACCAACTTCGTCGATAGCCGTTAATTTACCACTGAACCCAGCATCGATAAAACAGTTATTAATAAGGAAGTAAGTAGGTGAAATGATGAATGCTTGTTTTGTGAAGCCAGTGTGTGCAAGGGTAGTTTGCAACAACACATTCAATACACCATATGAGGCACCTGAATTTAAATTTAAACACTCCGGTCTAGATCTTGTTGGATAATCTAAAGGAAGTTTAAATGTCTTATTGTTAAGAAAGTCACATATACTCTCTCTAACCCAGTATGCACCTTCATCAGAACCGTATGTCAATGGATGTCTATTTGTTGTATCATCGTCATAATTTCTTTCATCAGGGGTCAGTAGTGCTGTGGTGGCTTCAATGATCTCTTTATTTGGTAATAACCTGTATGAAGGATGCCCTTTAAAGAAATTTATAGAAGCAGGGGCGTCCATACTCATATTTTCTATGTTATTATTAGTCTATTTGATTGAATATATATGCGTATTTACAATGATTAAAACTATCTTAGCTATATATAAAAGTAAAAATCGTTAATCTTAAATATTTTTCATTTTTTCAATCGATGAAATTTGGCATTTAAGAGATAAGACCTATTGGGAATGAACATGTGGTCGTCCCTGAATACCTTCGAATTGAATATTTGAGATTAGTTACGTGTTAATCCGATCTACTCGTAGTTCCTTGTTTTTTAAAATTGGAATAAACTCATCGTGCTGTTCTAAAAGGCTTGGAAATTCACGTATTTTGTAGTAGTAATCGGTGTTTATGATACCTTTAATAAATAATTTCGATGCTAATGGAGATAATTTTAACTTACCATTTCCTAATCGTTTTACAATATCAATTAAATGGTTTAATTGATACCCGTCGTTTTCAAAAAGTTTAAACAATATAAGCATTGTATCATCATATGGTAAAAGGTGATGATTTTGATAAAATCTTTCAAATAAATCTATCTTGAAACTCTTAGCGAACGAAGGTTGTAATAAAATTATATTTAGTAGCAGTGGTAATGTTGATGGATTCTTCACTTGTAATTTATTCTCTGAAAACAGAATTTTCATTAATGATTCGTTGGATGTATCATCCAGTAGACTCTTGGTCAAATATGAAAAGTCTCTAAAACAAAAATTGGTATTCAGAGGTACTACATTATCCATATCCTCGAGGAACACTTTCCATTTCTCTGTGAAACTCGTCTTGATACCAGTACTCTTGGAAAAACTCTCCACTTTCACTCGCAGTAACTCATACTGCCATTGTAAGAAACTATCATCCTTAGTGGATCGAGATGTGTTGTAAAATTTGTTAAAATAAAGATATATTTGTTCAGGCATAAAGCTCTTGTCCGCTGAAAGTGCTACATTACTCATTTCACATAGGGTTTGTGGTTTTATCACCAATACATGATTTCGCATCACATACTTGTACCATATATAGTCTATGGACTCTACATGTGCCCATTGACAGCTCCTTGACAAGTATACTTGTAAAAAGTTATAGTCCATCTCTTGCGTTGGAATCTTCCTTATTTCACTCAACACATCTCCAAAATTTCTATTCAAACATTGTAAGTATAACCGCTTCCTTGTGGAATCACTGAAGAACCGACTATTGACGTGCAATCTTAGCATTTTGATTCATTAGCTAGCTTTTCGTTCATGTTAATAACTATTCCCTTATGTTTTCAGCCTATCCGCAGTTTTTTATTATCATGAGAAACTGAAAAATAATTTTGGTATTAAAGAAATTATAGGAAATAAGGGAACTATCACCAGTTGCAATACCGATTAATAGAACAGACATATAGTACTAACAATGTTGCTTAGGTCATCTGTACTACGTGCGACTACACGTATATCTGCAAGAACGGTTGCTGGACCAGCTCTGATTAGTTCATTGTATTGGAAACCAAACAACAATAATATCTCTTCGTTGAGAATAAACAATTTCCAAGGTATTCGTTTCAAATCTACGGATACCATCGAACAGATGAGTGAAATTCAAAACCAGTTACCTTCTGTAGATGATATGGTTACCACTAGTTCCTCTGTAGTGGAACAAGCTACTCACGCTGTTGGTGAATTGTCTAACCAAATCGGATATCTAAATAGTATCGGCCTTGCACAATCATGGCACTGGCCTGCAGATGTTGTACAACACCTGTTAGAGTACGTTCATGTTTACACTGGGTTACCATGGTGGGGTACTATCTGTACTGTTACCATCATTGTTCGTCTATTGATGTTCCCAATATATGTGAAATCTTCAGATACTATTGCACGTAATTCCAAGATTAAGCCAGAATTAGACAAGGTCACCAAAGAATTAATGGCTACTACTGACTTAATTGAAGGTCAAAAAGTTGCTATGAGAAGAAAGAAATTATTAGCTGATAATGGTATCAAAAACAGATGGTTAGCTGCTCCAATGCTCCAATTACCTCTTGCAATTGGTTTCTTTAATGGTCTTAGAGCTATGGCCAATTACCCAGTAGATGGGTTTGCGAGCCAAGGTATCGCATGGTTCCATGATTTAACTGTAACGGATCCATATTTGGGTTTACAAGTCATTACTGCTGCTGTCTTAATGTCATTCTCTAGATTAGGTGGTGAAACAGGTGCTCAGCAATTTAGCGGTCCAATGAAAAGGGTCTTCCTGATTTTACCTTTAGTATCTATCCCTGCAACCATGAACTTATCTGCCGGTGTTGTTTTATATTTTGCAGTCAACAGTATGTTTTCAGTGACCCAAACTTTAGTATTAAGAAACAAATGGGTTAGGAAGAGATTGCATATTGCGGAAGTGGTACAACATCCACCTGCTCCTGGTGCGGCACAGAATAATGGTATATTTGCTTCAATTAAAGATAGTATGGCTAAATCTAGACAACAATCTGAAAGAAGACAATTAATGCAAGATCAGCAGAAGAAATTAGAAGAAGAAGCTAAAGCCAGAAAGGTCAATTCAAAAATTAAAATTGTTCGTAGATCGGATTTGAATAAGAAATGAATATAAATACTGACTTGTAAATAAAATTTTTAAGTAAAAAAGTATAACATAATAAAATATAATAAAAATAAATGTTCTTATGGAAAGTAAATGCATATATAAATAAATAAGGAAATGAATAATTAATAATCTATATTAATTGTTAGTCTTTATAAAATTATTTGCTTTTTTCAACAAAGAAATCACCTGGATTTCTGATAAAGTCTTGTAAAATAGATTGCACAGCACCTAGAATTGGACCCATACTACTGGCTAAATCATCTTGATCAATAAAACTCATTGAAAACACAATGGCCAAATTAGAAGCATCCATACGATTATTTGTAACATGTTGATGCACTCTATTCAAATGTAATACAATTCTCTTCATTGTTTGGTAATAACAAACAGGCAATTGCTTTAACAATGTAATCATTCTGCTTTGATAAACACCAGGTCCAATTTCGTTCGTTTTATAACTCATGGCTAGTTTAGTGAAGTCACCTACCTTTTCATTAGATAGTAATGAATCTGGTAATTCTCTCAAATACATCTTGAAACAACCCGCGATAGCATTGATCTCAAACCATCTATCATCTTCTAATGTAAATGTGTTATTAACAGCACCTTCTTCATCAAATGCATTCTTTAATGAATTAATACTACCAACTGAACCTGGAATTCTATATAGTCCAACTTCATCTAAACCACGTAGTTCAATTTCTTCTAGCAGTTTAACAACAATAGTAGGTACGATAGTTCCTTCTTTAGCGCAAATGTCTTCTAATGGGACACCAAATACCTTATTAAAGGTTTTACCCTTATATTTCTTAGAGTGGAAAGAATATCTCTTTGATGCCTTAATCATTTTAATCCAATCATGTAGATCTGCCGAGTTGACTCCCTGGATAGTGTACTCATGGCCATCCTGCATAATTATCTTAAACGAATTGGAATATGCTGGTATATTTCTATGATTCATTATCTCAACAATATTCTTAATATCAAAAGTTTTAATACTTAAAACTGGCTTTGAATCATTTATGACATGTCCGCTAAGATCAGGTAATAATGAAGATTGGATTACCTTTCTTGATTGTGGATCCTGTAAGGAACTGTTTAAGGAATAATTGGAGATTGAAGTATTGAAACCAGCGATAGAGAAAGGTCTTCTGAAGAAACCACCAAGTTTCTTACCAACACCGGTTGATGGTGTAGCATTCACAGACCCAATCGAGCCTCTATGAGGGATAGAGACTGCAGAATTTCTCTTATTACGGCTAGCGTTATTAGAAGATGATATTGAAACATTTGATGGAGTAGTATCAGTAGTTCTACTAAATTGATTTGAATGTAGATTCGAAACCAAGAGGGAATTCTTATTCTTTTGGCGATAAATATCTTGCTGTAAATGCGTAGCTTGCTTTGATTCATGCTCTAACACACGTAGACTATCCAATTTCTTTTGTTCTCTCCTAACCTTATCTATTTCAGCTTGTAAAATATTATTAAACATTCCAATTTCTTGGTAGTTATGAGTTCTAGCCTCAGCAATCGCAACTTCCCTAGCAGCCTTACGAAATAATTTACTTGGATCGTTGAATGTATTCATAAGAATATAACCGGCATGGCTAGACATCTTTGTATTAGACTTTGGTAATAAATCTAAGATATTGGAAATAATATTGTTGATAAACCTTCTCTTATCAAAATTAATTAATTTGGAATTAGTGATACTCATATTTGGAACAAATTGAGAGATATCTAATAATCTACAAATGAACCAACCTGGACAAGGAGCCAATAAACTCAATTTAGAATCAAACACATTATCAATTTCCAAAAATTTCTTAAGATGAATATCATCCATAGTATCCAATACGTCTGATATGAACCTGAATGATGGTGACTTATCCTTTACTGAATTTGCTGATAACATATCATGCGCAGCTTTCCACGTGAATTCGAAGATACGAGACTCCGGTGATACAATGGCATTTGAAATCGCAGTTTCAATAAATGATGGAACATGTGGAGAGATTGTATGTGGGTCATCTACATTGATAGATTCAAATAAGTCTAAACTAGCATTTTTCCACCTAGCGTAGTTAAGAATTTGCAACAAGACAGCACATGTCTCAGTTCTTGTGTTAACATTTTTCTTAGTATTTGAAATTTCTACTTTGAAGAATGCAGTCAATGAGCAATGTTGTTTAATTAATATTTGGATAGAATTAGGTAACATATCAATAATTCTGATTGCCTCCTTATTAGTAGCATCAGTAGATACTAAAGTTGAAATCCAAGTGAAAAAGTTTAATATTTCTAGTTCCTTTGATTGAGCAGATGCCGAATTAACTAAATTTGAAGATAGTATATTTAATGGATACGAGAAGAATGATGTAAATGACTTGCTTGATTCTAAATCTAATATTTGATAGACCAAAAACCACTCCTTCTCAGTGACTAAGTTCATCTTTTCTAAAATTAAATTATTCATTTGATACGTCCAATCGAGCATATCTTCGTATTTATTGTGCTTTAAGTGATGGAAATTTGAAAGTATAGTATCATCTAAGTGCTTGCTATTTAGTAAGCTTTGTAATTCTTCAAATGTTAATGATTTGAATGATTCAAGGGATTCTGTGATTTTTCTTTGTAATCTACTGATACCAACCGGTCTGTATAGTTGTTTTTGATAATTGGATTTAATATCATGGAATAGACGAACCAATTTATCTACAACCGATTCTACTTCTTCAATGTATTCCTTAGTACTTGTGCCTTCAAATTTAATTTCTTTAATTCTGCTTGGCCATTCCAAAGTTACTTCTTGTTCCATAACCTTTAAAATATCTAATAGAGTAGAGTTACATTTCAAATTATCTGTAAAGTCACTATAGTGATTAATAACTAAATGGAGAATAGCTTCTGCAGCACCAACCTGAATCTTGCCTAAGTACAGAGTATTTAAAGGTGTTCCTCTTGGAACCTTTACATCCCATACAGGGAATTGGTGATCATTTAAACTAGTTGGAGATGAATCTTTATTTGAATTTAACATTTTGGTTATGGTAACAGCACAACTTTTAGCACCAATGTATCTCTTCGCTAAGTTTTCTAACACAACGATCGTTGTTGTAAAACTCTTGTAGGAATTAAAAAATGTCTTGGTGAAGGTATCATTATCTAACACCAATTTTACAAACGCGTAATCTAGTAAACCAAATTTCTCGTTCTCACTTTCTTCTGTTGTTGTGGATGTTGCTCCCCTCTTTCTACAGTAAAATGCTTCTAAATCCTTAGTATCTATTAATTTTGAAAAGACATTTGCTGTTAATACTAATATATCAAAAAATTTCTCTAGCGTGGCTGCCTTCAGAACGATATGAATAACGGACTCTTTAAAGGTATCCGACGAGGATCCAATGTTGTCAAAGAAACTCAAGTTTTCGAGAGTTCTGCTCAATCTATTAGCGTCGCGAGAATCTCTTGTAGAGTTTGTATTTGAAAACGATTGTTGTGAGAATCTTCTTGGTGATTCAAGAACCATACTTGCTGGTCTTGATATTATTGTTTCTGTCTCAGCAGATTTAAAGACCACATCATCAGCAACATGAAACAAATCGGTGTCGATATTGAATACATCTCTAATAGATTTCATTAGAATCTGTTTCTTTGATTGCTTTAACATTAACTCCTTAACAGTAGGATCATCTATATTACCAATACCAGTAACTTGATTAATTTCTGGAGTACTTAAGTTTTTTAAAGTTAATGCACTACCCAATAAAGGACCAGCAGGCTCTCTTACTGAGATTGATCTTGATAAACGTGCCGATGATCTAGAAGGTGGGACCATGCCCCCTGGAGAATCTGCAGCACCTATTAATGATGACTTTGGAAATAGAGAATAGTTCGGAAATAATTCATTGAATAATATTGGTAAATAACTACCAGTCAATAATGGGCTTCTTCTAGAATTGATTTCCGAATATAGCTTTGGGTCAACTACGGGTTCTTCATGTAATAAACTTAATTTCATAATTTCTTCAATATTTAATGCTGGTTGAGAAATATGATATTTCCAAAATTGATAAATAGCATTTGAAGATTCATCATCACCATTATCAGTGGAGGTTTTATTTTCTTTAGTCGAATCATTTGCTTTAACTGTTTGCAATCTTTGTTCCCATTTGTGAAAAGCATTTTTAGTTCTGTTAATTTTCTTTTCTAAATATTTGAATTTTACGTCGTTTGGAAGATCATCTGCATGCATTATTAAGTCACCAAAGTAAGATATAACGTTGCCCCTAATAAATGGATCATTCAAGTTTGGTGGTGCTAAAATAAACACACTGCTTGTTGATTTTGACGATGTTTGTCTTCTATCTAGTTGAACGATTGTTGGAACCCAATCTTTAAATATAATCTTTAAAGTTGGTTCTGGTACATGTTGCCATGATGAAAAAATTCTAAGAACAGGGACAGAGCAAATAACAGTAGCAATAGCTAACCAAGATACCATGTCACCTAATTTTTCAAATTTACACCCCAATTCGACCCATCTAATCAAAATCTTAGCTCTTTGCTTAGATGTTATACGAGTTGAATCTGATGGGAATAAATGACAGACCAATAATCTACCTAAGAAATGTAAGTTTTCTTTATTGTTGAAAACCAATGGATTTAATATCAATATATTATCATTAGTATATTTTGATGAATATAGTAGAGAGTAATCCACTCTTGGTGCCCATACTTTATCGAACTTCAAATTTATCTTGTGAATTTCATTAGCTACTTCGTTAATATCTAATTTCAGGAATTTATTAAAATTTAGTATATCTTTCAATATTTGCTCGTTTTGAGTGTTATCGGCTACATTTGTCTTCGTACTATCTGTATTTGGACGAATGGATGCTGTAAGTAATGATAACTCATTATGCTTAGCAGCAACTAAAATTTTCAAATTATTTGAGATTTCATCGTTATGTAATGAGATGGTACTTAATAATGAAATGGTGGCTTGTAACATTTGATCATCTAGTAAAAACCCTGGTAAAACATCTAATATAGTTCTTACCACTAAAGCTAGTCTTTCAGTCATTTGTTCATCAGTTTCATATGATATTTTATAATATTGAGAAGCAGTACTAGTTAACTGTGATTTATGCTTGGTAAAGGTTAAACCGTATTGATTAAAAACCGTCAGGAATTTAATAAAATAATCTACTAAAGGCAATGCTAACAACAAATTAAATATATTACGTTGTTTTTTGCTTGTTTCCTTAGAATTGTCTTTACAAGTAGAAAAATTTGAGAACAAAATAGCATGACATAAACTTTCGACATCACCACCGATAATCATACCGTCCTTATCTAATTTTAGATTGGGATGTGGATAAACTTCACTCAAGTATTTTAATTCAACTGGAACAACAGCCTTTGGATCAACGTGTTCTGATAAAGTTTGATTATCAACTTTAGAAGACATACTAGATAATGTGTACCTAGAGTTTGATATTGTTGCTCTTTTGTTGAGTAAAGCCTCTGGTTGTAGTGATTGTCTTGATTGTATGCTTTCATTGTCTCTTGGAGTTGGATTTTGAATTTCATTTGTGATATCAAGAGGTAGATTTGGATCAAAATATTTGATATTACTGTTTAATCCACTTTTGTATAAATTTAATATACAACCTTTCAATTCTGCTCTATAAATTTTGTAATCCGGTACCATTATTTGAGTATCTAATAACATGCTACTTCTTGAGGTAGGCAAATCTACACGTGTTGTTGGATCACGACCTTTATTTGCATGCTCTTCATTTAAAGAATTGATCATATCTGAACCGAAAAACATACTTTCTCTATGGGATTGTTTTCTGTCACGTAATTGTTGTGAAGAATTATTGTGAGGCTGTTGTGATGGTTCTGTTGATAATATTTGACCATGAGATCTGTTAACCCAGTTAACTTTAAATATAGTTGTATCGTAATTATCATCATTTAAATGTACTAATACTCTTGAAATCGAACCCTTTCTCGCTTGTTCGGATAACGGTTGCAAATCTTGATTAATTGGTGGCTGATGCTGTTGTTGCAATTGTCTCGAATTTAATGGAGGGAACGTTTGATTATTTGGACCTGTATCTTCAATTCTATCATCCGAGAAATCTTCGTGTTGAGACACTGTTGATCTTATATCATCTGATAAAGTTGATTCGGTATCATCTTTCATAGTTGATGTAACACTTCTTGTTGATCTGGAATGAACATCCGAATTGTATACATTTAAACTGTGTCGACTTGTATTAGAGGTCTGATGATCCCTGGAAGATAGAGAACTCTGTCTCTTTGTTAGATCTGCAGGAAGGTGACCTGTTGATTTTGCACCATATTTAGAACTAACTTGACGACGACGATCAGAAGATACGCTTGAAGTGTTATTATTGCTTTGTAAATACTGAGATAATCCATTAATCGATTCTGGAGATTCTGTCAATGACGACGAGGAACGATTAGTTAATGAACTTAAAGATCCAGAACTCTTCCTCTGAGGATTAGATTGACTCTTTGAGGTCGAAGATTTCTTATTCTTGGATGACCACAGAAAGCTCTTCATTATCCGATGTGAAATTTAACAATCTATATAATATTTAAAGCTCCTATCGTATATGTAGTATATTAAACCCTCCTATAGTCTCTATGGTAGTTTCACTGTCTATTACTATGCAATGCAAATCTGATAAAAAACTATACATTCTTGCTTAACATTGCCTTATTTGGTGTTTTATTTTCCTCTCTTATGGATTATTATTTTCTTTGGTCGTTTTAAATGCCACGTGATTTTAAAAACAAAGATTTGAATTGGAAGAGTAATTTACTATAAATAGAATAAATAAGTATATATTTAGGGTTAATTTGTTGTTATAATGTTACTGTACACTTGTATTATTCAATATGATAGCTTATAATGACATCTTGGCTAACTTTAGAACAGATTCCTTGGTCTTGGCACCACCGATAAATCCAGCGGAATGGATGAAAATACAATCTGGAACACCACTCTTTTCACTTAATTCTTCATCTCTGAGGCCTCTTAGGGATTCTGGTAAACCCTTTCTGAATTCAAAAGAGCCAGAGTTGACTGGGACAGTAGAGATTCTCCAAGCACCACTTGAGTCGGTGAATAAGACAAATTGGATTTGATTTTCAATACGTAGATCCTTTTCGATTTCGTATAAATGTTCCTTCCATGGACAGAATTGGGTGAAGATAATGATCTTACCACTTGGGTCGACATTCTTTCTGTCTTTAACAGCCTCTTGGACTAAAGCCTTGGCTGGTAACCAGGATAAACCGTAACCTTTAACTAAATCAACAAATATTTCACCAATAAAGTTACTGGCTCTTTGGAAACATCTGTCGAAATCGTCGGCAGAGTCACTGTCGTTCCAGTTTGGATTCATACCAGAGATGATACCTGGGATAGTAGTAGCTTTTTCGTTGAATCTTGGCTTGATATCAGTACCCTTAACATCGTATTGAGAGATACCGTTATCGTTGGCATCTAAGGCTTCGACGAATTGCTTGTAGACTTTTTCAAAAATAATGTTTAAGTCACCGTTGCTGACTTTACCTAGTAAAATGGTACTGATAATGTCTTTACCAAAATGCTTGAAAACTAAACCAGCACTGGATAACTTGGTCTTGTATCTGTTGGAGAAAGTTTCCATGAATTCACGTTGATGATGATCAAAGTACTTAACACCATCGTATTTAGCACTGACATCAACAACAATATCGCTGGCATCCCAGTCTTCAGCGTTTCTGGATCTAACAAGCTTGGCGTCCTTGAATTCAGGTAATAATCTTAACATATATACCGCTAGGGATTCATCGGCATGGAAAGAGCCGGAGTGAGTACAAATTTGTTTGACCATCTTATCTAACTTGATCTTCTTGACACTAGACATCGATTGTTGATCGTTTCTTATAACTTGTTTCAATACACTCATCGCTATATCTAATTACTTTAATATAATTTTTTAAAATTTTTATATTGAGAGATTTACCGGTGAATTTGTGAAAAACTATTAAATAAATAGATGAATCTAATAGGAATATATGTAAAAAGTTGTCCAAAACACGACATTACTAGACCCAAGCTGTTTAATAATGGTCAGAAGCAGGAGAAATTCTTTGGTGCAAAACATTGCATCACAACCCAATGTCCTGGAGACACAAAAGGTGCCGGAGTTTCTAGATGATATCTATCTTTTTGAAAAATTACAGAAGTTGTCTTTAAGCATAGACTTATCTGGTGAAGACTCTAGTTCATCGGCGGAAGTTGTTGGTTCCGAATCTTTAGACTCTAATTCTGATAAATATAATTCTTATATCGAATATCAGGGTCAATTGCAGGGTAGTTTAGATGAATATATTCAAATTTTGGATCAAACCAAGAAAATCAATGATCAATTAACTTTAGCAATTGATAAATTTCATGAGATATCTGTCGATACTGGCCATTTTATTGATGATACCAATTTATTATACAACTCACGTAAAGAATTATCTACTTTGGCGAATGCAATTCCAGCATACTTACGTTATTTTGAGAATTTGGATCCTATCATGCGTCGTTTAAATCACGCTAATTCCCCAAATATCGTGTGTAAGGATTCTTTTAGAACACTCTTAACTAACATCGATAGTTCTTTAATCTTTTTAGATTCTCATCCTGATTTAGTAGATGCTGAAACTTACAGAATTAAATTTAAACAATGTTTAATTAGAGCATGCGATTTAATTTCCAACTATTTAGGTAATCTGTTGAGACAAATGCACAATGAAATTCAAGAAAAGGATATTATGGCTAATGAAAATACTAGAGAGGCTTTAGTATATAATAAATTTGCAACTATTGCTGAGAATTTCCAAAGTCAAGTCATTGAATTGGTCAGAAGAGTTTTAAACCCAAGATACAGTAGATATCACGATGAATTAAATTCTATCCTACATGATTGTTTCATTAAGTATTTTGAAGTTAGAACCAAAATCTTAAATCCTATCATTTGGCTACAATTAGATACTACAATAATCAAGGACAAAACATTTAACTTGGTTAAATTTGTTCAAGACAATAAGACACTTTTCCAACAGTTATGCAGCAACGAATATGATTTATTTATGAAATTCTTTTCAGAACAAGAAATATGCAAAGACAAAGTCAATCATTGGTTTATTAGACTATGCGATCCATTATATATCACTGTTGGTACAACGTGTATGAGAGAAACACATATTAATGCATTGTGCGATTCATTGATCTTGTTTGCTCCATTCTACGAGTTTGAAGAGAATTCAGAGGAGTATAATAAACATTTCAACCAAGTTAAATTCGATAAAGTATTCAATCCTGTTGTGGAAAGATTACAAAATCGTTTAATTGATAGAGTCAAGACATACATAGATCAAAATATCACTCGTTATACACCAACAGCCGATGATTGTATGATCTCTAATAGAAAATTAAAGGTAAGTAACGAAGAAGAATTCGTTAAGATATATGTAGAAAATTATCAAAACAACCCTATAGATGAATTTACTGAGGCTAATGATCAAAATGATGGTAACTTAATATCTTCTTATTACGTTCCATTAATTAAAGGTTTAGCACTGTTATTCAAGATCTTCGAGATGGTTATCCCTGTTGTATTTGATCATTTAGCTCATCAAGTTGTCCACAGTTGTATCATTTCGTTAAAGAAAGCATATGAGTTAGTTGCATTGAAAGAAAATTCAAATACATCTGTCACAACTGATCTAGATCTAAAACTTTTCTACTTAAGAAACTTATTATTATTACGTGATGAAATTCAAAATTTCAACATCAAATATACTTTGAATACTAAATCATTAGAGTTTTCAAATATGCCAACTGCCCTTAAATCGTATAAGTTGGGCACTATGTCTTTGTTTTCATTAGCTAAAGAATTAGTCCCTAAAGTTGTTAATAATATGGTTGATGCTAGAATTGAACTAGTTCAAGAACTACGAAATATTATAAATGATTTCACCCACACAGCATCCAAGGATATTCTTGATGATTACTTGAATCTCATTGAAGACAAAGATGTCTCCTTAGTTGAACAAAACGAAAAGATGAGACAGAATGTCGAGACGAAGATTCCAAGGCTTTATACTCAAATTTGCAATTCCATCACAGATAAAGAAATTGCCAACCATTTAATAGACGCAATTCAGGAATATTGTACGGATGAATATGCCATATACTACAATAATATCACTGAACTAGTAGAGAATGATGAAGGCCACAATATTGTCAAAAGCGAAATTGGTGAATTGATGTATGTTGATGTTTTCACTAAATTTTTCACAAAGTGTATAGATGATATTCGCGATTTAAAAAATTAAAGATACAAGTAAAATATACATACATATATACAAACGTTTATACAATATAATGAATATAAAACCGAATTAAAAAGAATTAATTGATGATACTAGAGGTATGAGATCACTTCATGGTTTCAAAAATATAAAAGGAATACTCCGATACGGGGAGTCGAACCCCGGTCTCTACGGTGAAAGCGTAATGTGATAGCCGTTACACTATATCGGAATAAAAGTATTACAATGATAGTTCTAGACTTCTTTGTAATTAAAGTAAATTATGTTGTAATTTTAGAACAATAACTCAACAAGGAACATCTCGTTTCATCTAATTTTAAATTCTTTATTAAGAAAAATATGGTTTATGAATATATAAGATTAAATGTAATTGCTATAGGATCTATAAATAGAATTTTACCTAAAGAAATGGGTGAATTGCAAGCTATCGTGATGTATTCTCATCTCTTGTTGCTTAAATTTGTTTAATTCCAATTTAATTTCGTTATTATGGAAATTACCCAACATTTCATTGGATTCGTTGTTTTGGCCAACCTCTGCGTTTGCCCTCTTGTAATCTGTGGTTGAGAAAGTCTCGTTAACGAAGATCTCGTTAGAGAAATTGACTGATTTTATCATGGATGATTCATCGAACGAGAAGGCATTAATTGAATCGCTATTGTTTGAGACAGACAACGAAGAAAATGAAATTGAATTTAATTGTGAGTTTATTGTAGTATCCGATGGTGAAGTGTTTAAATGAACTTTATTCCATCGTTTCTGTAGTCTTGAGTAAAATTCATCTCCTGATTGTTGAAGTGGAATGGATAAGAGGCTTAGATTTTGGAATTCTGTTATATCATCCATACTGTTGTCTATGTTTGATTCCTTCTCCTTTGCTAGGATTTTCTTGAAGAATGAACCAAACCTCTTTGGTTTCTTCTTATCTATAGTACTTGACGTTGTAATTTTAATCTGTGGTAGTAATACCGGCATTGGTCTATCCTCGTAATTCATAGTCTTCTTAAACTGGTTTCTTGGTGTAAAAGCTTCGCCATTTGGGAACGTAAATGAGCTCTTCATTTTCCTCCTTTGAACCTGATATGGAGTTAAATGTTGTTCTTTCCTCCTCGCGATAGAATCCATCGAGTTGTCATTCTTCAAGTTCATGTTGTTAACGAAGTCGTAAGGTGAGTCGCATCTAACTCTTCTTAAGGAAGTGCTCATCTCCGAAATATCTGATACATTCACACTTTGATGTCGCTGGTGATGATGATACTGTTGTTGCTGTTCCTGGTGTGGTTGTTGCGGTTGCAGTTGCTGATGGCGATGGTGGTGTTGAGGCACATGAGCATTTATCGTTCTATTCCTCCTTACTGTGCTTCTATAGCGTTGAGGTTGCTTTGGAAAGTTCTCTATACTGAACTCGGATTGGTACTGAGCCTGCCCGTAATTATACGTATTACTTCTACTTATCATCCTTGACTCTCTTGAATTTATATCCATAATAGGATAGTATATATCTATATAAAGAAGCGAATATCTAGAAGTTCAACAGCTATATATATGAGTAGTTTCCTGTATTAATACAATGAAGTAGGAAGAAATCCTCGTTTAAACCATAGAGATGCAAAGTTCTTTATGTAAGATAGATGCGAAAACGTAATTTCTCTATACGTTACAGCCACAATATAAACAGTCTAAACAATGAACCCCCGTATCTATGACTATTTTGTCTACAGCCAGCCGAAACAAGAATTGGCTTTAGGTTCTAAAATTTTACTAATAAGAGACCAAAGGGGGTTTAGAAACGAATGAACTCAAAATGAGTCGCAGCACTAATTCCCTCTTTGGGGCAATATAAGTCGAACTTTTGATTATTATTGCGACTTATTCTAAAAGAGCAGCACGTTAATAAATAATTATTCGTTGGGTATGATATTAGCTGGTCTAAGACAAGTTAATATTTAAGTAATATATAGTACAAATGAGATAGCTTATTCGCTGTCTACTGGTAATTCGTCTACTTCTGCTGTTTCTGTAGCACCGCAGACATTTTCTCTTAAGAAATCAAATTTCTCATCAGTCATTATAGTCTGTTTCAGGACATCAGCTGTGATTCTCTTAGAACCCATTTCACGTGCGACATCCCCACTTCTCTTCACTAGCATTGCTACAAAGAACTCTAATGATCTACCTGCTATCACAGGCGTAGCCTGTGATACCTTCCCTATATCTTCATCAGTCTGCATTATCTTCTTAATCTTAGCCGGTGGGAAATGTGTCTTTATCCTATCGAAAACAGAACCCAGCTCAGCATCTGAACCGTCCTCAGCCTTAACCTCAGGCAATGCTCCTGCTTGCTCTAATGATTCCATCTTTTAATTGTATCCTTCCTTTATTCGTTCTTATCCTTCTATAAGCTCATCGCATCCGATTTTTCACCCAATTCGCTTCGCTGTTTATATACAAAAGCTTGTTATAATAGTTGAAGAAAATTTAAGAAAACAAAGGATCTTCTTCGGGTAAAAAAAAATTTATATGTGCGATTAGATTAACGTGGATTCCTTTGACGTTTCTTTAGTTCGTCGTGATTGCGGAGCCATTGTTGTTCACGTTTATCTTCCATGCGTGCCATTCTACTTGCTTCTTCTTCTTCTGCAAGGATATCCATTTCGTTGGTTTCCATGTCGTCTTCGTCGTAGTCCTCGTATGCTCTGCGTTTTCCGTTACGGTTGAACATTGCCCAGATTTCGTCTCTATCGTAGCCGGGGTCTGTATCACGGCTTTGGTAATGTTGAGTATCGTCTTCGTCTTCTTCGATGAAGTCGTCGAGGTCCGAATCACGCTCGTCGTCGTAGTAGTTGTCTTTTGGTTTGCCGTGTTTCTTCTGTAACTTGGCTTTAATACGATGGTTAGGTTGTGCGAAGGTATTCTTTGGTAAAGAGATTCTGACAGGTTGTTCTTCACGGTGTAATGAGTTTGGTCTTGTCTTTTCAATTGGCGGTGTAACCATATGTTGTCTGTTTCTAGCTTTGAAACCAGGCTTTGTGATCTTCATAGTTGCCTTTGACATGCTTCTCATTTCAGGCTTAGCTGATTTTGGCGTAGCATTTGTGTCTGCTTGTTTCATTAACTCATCAAACGACATCTTCTTTAATGGTTCATGTCTAACACCAGCTTTGGACGAGCTTTGAACATGACCACCGATTTTCTTCCTGTACACTGTAGAGATATCACGCTCATCATGATTGGCTTTCTTTCTAGTACCATCAGAACCACCATTAGAACGCGGTCTTCTCGCTACTTTCTTCTTCGACTCAGGAACACCGTTCTTCAACCGCTCCTTCTGTCTAATCTCTTTTAGTCTCTTCACAGCAGGATCCTCATCTCTAATATAACGCTTTGGTAGTAATGATTCAGATGTATCTTCCCCGGTTCTCTTGGTAATGCAATCAGATTCGACACGGTATGGCGTCTGACCCTTCTTCAATTGTGATAGTTTCGACAAGAAACTCATCTTTATCCCTCTGTTGCCTTCTATAAATCGGATATTCAGCTATCTCTAACTTTCCTTTAACTAATTTACCTCTAGAATGCTTCTATTTTTTTTTAAGAGCCATTATGTTAAAGAAATTTGTAACGCTTTGTTAGAGTCACGTGGATATAATATTACTACATACTTATATATAAGTTAAACTACAACTCCATATCGTTCATGAAGGCGCCATATTCGTCATTGGCATCTTGGCCTTCGGATTCAGATTCTTCAGTCATTGATTCGTTCTTTGCTGGAACCATGAATCCCCCTGGTGCGTCGTCCTCTTGACGAGGTTCTATCACAGGGTCGTTGCCGCGACTGATAAAGAACCCGCCACCTAACACTTCTTCTTCTTCCTCCAACAGAGGCTTCTCGTTTATAATAGTACCGTATGTTGCGTTTAGATCGCTCTTGATACGTAACTTTGTCAGTAGCACTCTCCATCTTTGCAACGATTCTAATTCTAGTGCCCTTTGTTTATCTACTTCTAACGAATACTCAACACCATCGATACTGGCCTCTAGGGCTTCTCGGTACCAGTTTGCAACCACTACACCGGTAATGGCTGGTTTAGCCTTACGACCACGTTCAAATTTGAAACCTGTTACCGCTGGGGCAAACTCGATATTTATAAACTTAGCAGCTTTTATCGCAATGGAACTCTCCACTAGACAACAATTTGCAGGAATCATGGACGGTACAAATACCTCAACATTACCGAAGGTGTTCTTCTGTATTTCACCAAATGGCCAGGTTGCTATTGTTGCTACATACAACTCTGTATCGTCTTCACAATACAACCTCTCCTCAGTCTCCTCACCTTCTAACATCTGCAATGCTTTTCGTTTAACAATTTTCTTACAACGAGCACCAGCTTTTAATATACGACCTTCGTTATACCATTGCTTACCACTCTTCAGATCCATAATATTCTTACGTTCATACACTTTTAATGTCCCTGAGTGCTTCTTCTTATTGCTTTGAATCTTCAAATAGCCACACTCTTTACAACCTGGTTTAATTATTTGGTTCTGTCGGATATCCTTCTCAAGAACATAATATGGATGGTTTTTCAAATCTTGAAGATTATCAGGCATACCTTCATCGTTATCTCTTTGCAAAAAATATTCATCCTCATAATCATCAATTTTGGTTCTTTTTCTTTTGTGTAATGTTCCAATAACCTTTGAGTACCAGTTAGCACTCTCTGTATCCTTAGTGATACGTCTCTTTCTAATCTTAGCATTAAACCAACTAGTATAACGACGAGTAATATCACGACAACCATTTTTTCTATCGTACCCAATCACGTAACGTATTTGGTTTCTCCTACAGCAAGCTGTACCATGGGGTTCCAATTTTGAAACATGTCTTACTTGTTCGATAGTTTTGAAATTTAAAGGGTCAATTGTGATCCATTTTTTAGTAAATTTATCCCAGACTTCACACCAAAATAATGGGTATTTAATCATATCATCGTACGAATCTGGGGTTTTATTAGTACAATCATTCTTCAAATTTGAAAAATCAGGCGGTTGACAAGAGAAAACTAGTCTTGCATTGACGTTGCACGATCGTAATAGTGCGACAAACCCTTGTTGAGCAAGATCCCTATCACCTACACCTTTCAGGACCTGTCTGATGAACAGCTTCTTTGATAAGTATTTGGAATGGTAATTCTCAGGTGATTTTGCTATTTCATCCCAGTCTCTCATGTATAGGCCAATAGAATTATTATATTTTGTAGTGAGACGCCAATGCGTCTTCCAGATCTCCATACATTTCTTTAGACCATCTAGTAGTTTCCGACTACTTCTTAGTATCAACTCATTATCCTTTTTTGGATGTAGTAAACTTAAGACATTATCAGGTACCAGTGTATTTAGTCGTTTTATAAGTTTTGGGTTATTCAGCCACTCGTTACGAATAGAACCATGGGTTATTAAACATACTAAGTAGAACATATGTATATATTTCCTTCTTTTTCTTTCTTCATTGCAGCAAACATTTCTTGGTGCTCTTGTTTTACCATTAGTTTCTGTGGTGTTATTCTTATTAATAGTGATAGAAATATTACGAATTTCATCGACATCGGAAACATCTTCAAACTCATCGGAATTGAAATCATCCTCTTGCTCAGATTCAACCTCTAATTCCGGTTCCGGTTCTGATTCTAATTCACTGTCAATAATCAGTACTTCTTCAGGTTCAGAATCCAAATTTATAACTTCCTCCTTTTGAGTAGGAGGAGATGCACGATTACGACGATGCCTCTTTAAGGGACGATCATGTACGGTTTCTTCGTCCTGTATTTTCTTCTCATGTACCACATGTCTTATAAGATCAAAGTATTCTTTGGGTAAATTATCATTCATTCATCCGTTTAGTGCTTTATGCGATGTCTCTTGCAGTGTGATATGTATTATGTAATAATTTTTTAGAGATGCGATTAAATATATTAAACGTAAAAATTTCTTGAAGAGTCATTATATTAGTAAATACGTATTGAAGTTAGTTTTTGATATGGTGTACCTCATCCAGTAGTACATCGAGGTAATCGTCTTTGATACGGACACTTTCCTTTAGTGGCATATCTTTTAGTGAATCGCATAACATTTTCAAGTACTTGTAATTTGAACCACTTGGACCATGAGAAGTTGCAATAACATTAGCAGTATCCTTAATATCTTCTGGACCAACAAATGCACCGTTGTTAACGGTACCTATGTACACAGAAGTAGTTAAAACCCTTCTTCCTGTGACCTCATCGATACGCAGTTGATCTAAAGATTCCTTCAGTTCAGCCTCTTGTTTTGGAGATACTTCTAAATGTACATCTACCTCATGAAGAGTATAACCATTCTTTTCTCTTACATCTAGATATTCCCTAACAGTAGACACATAATCAGATGGGATGTAATACACCACACCAAGTGTGGTTAGGTCATCAGCTTCCACTGAGCACAGGTCAGCGTGTTCATATTTCCTAAAATCAGTTTTGAATGCATCATTACTGATGATCTGTTCATATGGAATCAAAGTAGCAACTCTTCCTGGAGATTCTGGAGTACCACGATGATCAGATGAACTCTGCCAGAATCTTCTTACAAAACCATGAATAATAGCCGGAACACGATGTGTGTAATGAGGAGGAGGTTTATAGATTAAAGATCCGTAGCCTAGGATCCAGATACCGTTGTCAACAGTCATTATCACGATATTTTTTGTACGTATTGTAGTGTATTGAGTCAGTAATATCTTTTATGATTTACAACGGTTATATAATTAAAATAAGGTGCTAACAATCACGTGATATAGAGCGATATATTGAAAGAACTCGTGAAATAAAGGTACTATTGTTCCTAAGGGATGGATACTCGTGGGTTGTTGGAATTGGGGAAATATATTGATTTGTTTGAAACTTTTATAATTGATAAATTAATATTCTAATTTTAAATGTACTATATATCTACAAAACAATTAAATATATAAGAATTTGTAACTACTCCATATAATAATATACAAATATTACGAATTATATATATTAAATCTTGAATTCACGTGAGAGTAGTCCTATATGATGTAACATATAAATACACACCATAGTATTAAACTTTGCAAATGTCAGAGATTGAAATTCCATAATTTATCTAAAACAAGTCAAAAATTCTGCAATGAAAATATAACAAAGACATAACTTTCACATATAAATCAACTGGTATTCATTGCAACAATGCAACTTAACCTAGAATCCAATTATACTATGCTATCAATCTATAGGTTTCATTATATCCGTACAAAGCGAGCTTATTTTATTGTAAATAAATTTTTTCAATATTTTATTTATATAGAGAAAGTTTTTTTTGTAATTTTGTTTATCTATAGGATATATTTCTTGGGACTGGCTGTTATAGGTGGAACAAGTTGAAGTATCGCAATTTGTTGAGATATGTGCGATTATGATGTATTAGAACATTGGTAGTGCTGTGTGTATGACTGTACACGAATTTACTGTGCTGTATATGTGATAATGTTCTTTTTGGTACATGTTCTGCTGCTGTTTTACTTTGGTTGATGTACTTCAATTCACTGCATTTATTACTGGCAAGTTACAATTGCAAAAATGTCGAATTAATAATGGAAATGGATACTTCTGTTGGTTGTTACTTCAGTAGAGCCTGTATTCATTCGCCATTATCAGGTTGTGCACGTTGTACTACGATTACACAAACCTTCTGAACTCATATTTGTTAAAATATGACAATGAGATCACTATAACGTGTTGTACTGTCTGCTATATTACTTTTATGCTGTGCTGTAGTTATTATATACGCGTATAATACGTGCAACATGGAACAATATGCTATATCTTTCCTAACCTCGATATATCATTACATTTCATGACATGTATTGGATGATATCGTGTCTGAATATTTACCAGATGATTTATAAACGTCTCAGACGATTATTAAATCGATTCCAACTCGGTATACACGTCGTATAATACACAATCGCCTAGTGCCGCCGCATGTCCCCAGATTTAACCACTATATAAGGAAATTATTATGATAATTGGTATAAGGCTATACCATCACAATAATGCCCACAAACTGCTCCTGAGCAACATCTTGATAGTACTAACGTCGTAATCGTCTCATTAATCTATAGTTACCCTCTTTACCTCTGTAAATCTTAAGAAGTAATATTTTTTTTCTAGTGAAAATGTTATCGACTCTTTTTCAAAACATCACAACATCTATTGAAGAACAAAGCTAAGCTCAGTTCGTGTAAAGAAAGCCAGGACACTATTGCACCATGGCTATCAAGGACAATATACCTACCGAGATACTGGATAACCCAGAACTTTACGGTCTGAGAAGATCGCATCGTGCAACTGCAACCCAGCACACTACTTACTACGAAGACGAAGAAGACGAAGACGAAAATATAAAGAAATCTAGAAGATCAAAGAAACAAGATACAGAGGCAGATTTCGATGATGATGGCGATGATATGGATGACAACGAAGAAGAAGATTTTCTTAATGATGACGATGATGACGATTATGGTAATGCTAAGAAACCTAAGAGAACCACAACCTCAAAGCCAAAAAATAGAAAAAAGAGACAGGAAGAAGATGAAGTTGAATTACCAACTAGATTTTCTTCTCGTCAAAATAATAAACCAGTCAATTACAACATAGATTACTCAGATGACGACCTGATTGAATCTCAAGGGGAATTATCAGACCTTGACGATTTAGACGGCGATGTCTACGATCATGAAGCTTCGATGGCTCCTGCCAGTTACGAAGAAAATTTGCACTCAATTGATATCGTAGTAGATCATAGAATCAAAGAAGGCACAGATGAATCTGCCTCAAAGCAAGTTCCAACTCTAGATGAGTGTAAGAAAAATTATGAATTCTTAATTAAATGGACCGATGAGTCCCACTTACATAATACTTGGGAAACATATATGTCCCTAGATCAGATGCGTGGTATAAAGAGATTAGATAACTATTGTAAACAATTCATAATCCAAGACCAAGAAATCAGATTAGATAAATACGTTACACGTGAAGATTTAGAAGTTATGGATATGGAACGTGAAAGAAGAAACGACGAATTAAAAGAATATACTCACCCAGAAAGAATTATAGATACTCAACGTATCTCTTTAGATGATGGTACCTCACGATTACAATACCTAGTGAAATGGTCACGTTTAAATTACGATGAAGCTACTTGGGAAAATGCAACTGATATTGTAAAATTAGCTCCGGAAGAAGTCAGACACTTTCAAAATAGAGCAAACTCAAAGATGCTACCACAATTCTCAAGTAATTATGGTTCTCAAAGACCAAGATTCGAAAAATTAGTTAGCCAACCATCTTACGTTAAAGGTGGTGAATTAAGAGATTTCCAATTGACAGGTATCAATTGGATGGCGTTCCTTTGGTCTAAAAATGACAATGGTATCCTAGCAGATGAAATGGGTCTAGGTAAGACTGTTCAAACTGTTGCTTTTATCAGTTGGTTAATATACGCAAGAAAACAAAACGGTCCTCATATCGTTGTTGTACCATTATCAACAATGCCAGCTTGGCAAGAAACCTTTACTAAATGGGCTCCTGATTTGAATTGTATTTGTTACATGGGTAATCAAGGATCAAGAGATACCATTAGAGAATACGAATTTTATACCAACCCACAAGCTAAAGGTAAGAAAAATATCAAGTTCAATGTACTATTAACCACTTATGAATATATCTTAAAGGATAACGCCGAATTGGGTGGTATCAAATGGCAATTCCTAGCTGTTGATGAAGCTCATAGACTAAAAAACGCTGAATCTTCATTATATGAATCTCTAAACAATTTCAAGGTATCGAACCGTTTGCTGATAACAGGTACCCCTTTACAAAATAATATCAAAGAATTAGCTGCATTAGTCAATTTCTTAATGCCTGGTAGATTTACTATTGATCAAGAAATTGATTTCGAAAATCAAGATGATGAACAAGAACAATACATTAGAGATTTACAAGAAAGAATCCAACCATTTATCTTACGTAGATTAAAGAAGGATGTCGAAAAATCACTACCCTCGAAAACAGAACGTATCTTACGTGTTGAATTATCAGATGTACAAACTGAGTATTACAAGAATATATTAACCAAGAATTATAGAGCATTACAAGCTGGATTAAAAGGTGGTCATGTTTCTTTATTAAATGTTATGTCTGAATTAAAGAAAGCATCTAACCATCCATATTTATTTGACAACGCTGAAGACCGTGTGTTACAAAAGTTTGGTGACGGTAAGATGTCTCGTGAAAATATTTTAAGAGGTTTAATTATGTCATCTGGTAAGATGGTATTATTAGATCAATTATTAACTAGGTTACATAAAGATGGTCACAGAGTTTTAATTTTCTCACAAATGGTTAGAATGTTAGATATCTTAGGTGATTATCTGTCTATTAAGGGTATTAATTTCCAAAGATTAGATGGTACAATCGCATCTGCTCAAAGAAGAATTTCTATTGATCACTTTAATGCTCCAGGATCTAAGGATGATGTTTTCTTATTGTCCACAAGAGCTGGTGGTTTAGGTATCAATTTAATGACAGCTGATACTGTTATTATCTTTGATTCCGATTGGAATCCACAAGCGGATCTTCAAGCTATGGCTAGAGCTCATCGTATTGGTCAAAAGAACCATGTCATGGTATATAGATTAGTTTCAAAGGACACTGTTGAAGAAGAGGTCTTGGAAAGAGCTCGTAAGAAGATGATTTTAGAATATGCAATTATTTCCTTAGGTGTTACTGATGGTACTAAGTATAGAAAGAAGTCTGACCCAAATACTGGTGAATTATCTGAAATTTTGAAATTTGGTGCCGGTAATATGTTTGCTGCTAATGACAATCAAAAGAAGTTGGAAGATTTGAACTTAGATGATGTTTTAAATCATGCTGAAGATCATGTCACTACACCAGAGTTAGGTGAATCACATCTCGGTGGTGAAGAATTCTTGAAACAATTCGAAGTTACTGATTACAAGGCTGATATTGATTGGGATGATATCATCCCAGAAGAAGATCTAAAGAAATTCCAAGACGAAGAATTAAGAAGAAAGGATGAAGAATACGTCAAAGAACAACTAGATATGATGAACAGAAGAGATAATGCTTTGAAGAGAATCAAGAATAGTGTTAATGGTTCTGGTACTCCTCAAGATTCTGATGAAGAAGATGAAGGTACTTCCAGATCAAGAAGAAGAGCCAGAGCCAATAATTTGAATGCCTTCGGTGAGAGTGAATTCCGTGCTCTATATAAGGTTGTATTGAAGTATGGTGACTTAACAGATATGTTCGAGACTCTGATTGCCGATAATACCCTACCTGTAAGATCTATTGATAAATATGAAGAGGTTTATGCTGATTTAATGTCAACTGCCAAGGATTATTTAATTTCCGAGGAAGCCAAGAGAACTGAAATTTTAGATAAATTGGAGAAAGAAGCTAATGATTACAGATTGAAATTAAAGACAGGACAAATTTCCACTGAAGCACAAGAAAAAGAAAATCCTTTAACCAGATTAGCTGCTAAGAGAAAAGAGAAGAAAGCTGTTCTTTTCACCTTCATGGGTGTTAAATCATTAAATGCTGAATCCTTAAAGAATAGATCAGAAGATTTGAAATTCTTAAAGAAGTTCATTCATGATAGATACAAAGAGGATCCATTAAAATTCAAGCTCGACGGTAAGAATCCTAAGCCAGTTCAAAACTGGAGCTCTAATTGGAACAAAGAAGACGATGAGAAGTTGTTAGTTGGTGTTTACAAATACGGTTATGGTTCATGGACACATATCAGAGATGATCCTTTCTTAGGTTTAACCGATAAGATTTTCTTAAATGAACCTCAAATTGGTAATTCCAAGAGTGCTGCAAGCACTACACCAGCAATTGGTGAAATAGGTCCAGATGGTAAGCCTCTCAAGAAAGGCAAAGGTATCACTGGTTCCTCCAAGAAGGTTCCTGGTGCTATCCATTTAGGTAGAAGAGTTGATTACTTATTAACTGTCATGAAGGATGAAAGCAAGGAGAACACACCAAGCGTTGGTCCAGGTAAGAGTACCAGTAACAGTATTGCAACAGGTAACGATTCCGATAGACTACCGACTGCTCCAAGAAAGAAGAGAGTCCGTAAACCAAACAGTGTAGCAGACAATAACAAGAACACCAGAAAGAGTGATTCATCAGCTGTAAAACGTCAAAAACCATTACCAAAGGGACCAGCACCAAAACTTGCCAAGGAAAATGCCAATGTCCCAGCTGATCGTGAGAAAGAATACCAAAGCATGGACGATGACGAATGTAGACACCGCATGGGTGGTGTTCGTGTCGCTCTAAAACGTCTAAGACGTGGCGGTAAGGGACTAGAACGTAAGGAATGGGCCAACATCCTAAAAACAGAACTAACAAACATCGGTGACTACATCGAAAGAGAGAAATCCTCATCAACAAAGACAAAACCAGAAACCCTCCGCAAGCACCTATGGTCCTACGCATCAAACTTCTGGCCTGCACAAGTCAAAAGTACAAAACTAATGAACATGTATGATAAGATCAAGGGCACAAAGGAGAACACCACTGCGTGAATCCCACTGCCTAGACACAAATATAAACACCTCTATGTATACTAGTAGTTTCTAATAAATATATTTATTATTATTTTTAATTATTCACACGTGACCAAAATACGTAGAAAATGACACAAAACATCACTGAAAAATTTTCGCTTCATTTTTTTTTTCGTCAAATTTTTTTATTGCAAGCGAGTGTAAGTTTGTGAAACTTTGTAACCTCTTTACCACTTTCATCGTTTCTAATGTGGGTTTCTCAGTGGCTGTAGTATCATGTTTTGGATGGATAGTATATGTTTTTGATTAGTTGTAGTTTTATAAATTGATTTAGTTTTATTTATAGTTATTTCTTGTTTAGTTTTTAATAAAAGTGAGCTGTCTAGTAACTTCGTTTATCTTCAGAACAATCATTAATATTTAAGCCCTTTGGTCATCCCCATAAGCCCAGCTTTAATATTAGTAGTACATTATTTTAAAAAATCCAAAAAAACTTAAAAAACTTTTCAAAAATAAAAAATCATACCCAATAGATATGTCTGACATCACTGATAAGACTGCTGAACAATTGGAACAATTAAAGATCAATGACGATCAAGAAACCGCTCCAACCTCTACTGGTTCCGCTGATGACGCCGAAAAGAACATCCAAACTTCTTTATATGTTGGTGACTTAGATCCATCTGTCACTGAAGCTCTATTATATGATATCTTCTCTCCAATTGGTTCTGTCACTTCCATTCGTGTCTGTCGTGATGCTATCACCAAGAGATCTTTAGGTTACGCTTACGTTAACTTCAACGATCACGATGCTGGTGAGATTGCTATTGAAAAGTTAAACTACACTCCAATCAAGGGTAAGTTATGTCGTATCATGTGGTCTCAACGTGACCCAGCTGTTAGAAAGAAGGGTAACGGTAACATCTTCATTAAGAACTTAAATGAAGATATTGACAATAAGGCCTTATTCGATACTTTCTCTGTTTTCGGTACCATCTTATCTTCTAAGATTGCTACTGATGAACATGGTAACTCCAAGGGTTTTGGTTTCGTTCATTACGAAGAAGAATCTGCTGCTATGGAAGCCGTCGATGCCTTAAACGGTATGCTATTAAACGGTAAGGAAATTTACGTTGCTCCACATTTAACCAGAAAGGAACGCGATTCTCAATTAGAAGAAAGCAGAGCTAACTTCACTAACGTCTATGTTAAGAACATTGACTTAGAAACCACTGACGAAGAATTTGAAGATTTATTCGGTAAGTACGGTAAGACCACTTCCATTGCTTTAGAAAAGACTCCAGAAGGTAAATTAAAGGGTTTCGGTTTCATTAACTACGAAGATCACGAAGATGCCGCCAGAGCTGTCGATGACTTAAACGAAATTGACTTCAAGGGTCAAAGTTTATTTGTTGGTCGTGCTCAAAAGAAGTTCGAACGTTTACAAAACTTAAAGAAACAATACGAAACTACCAGATTAGAAAAGATGGCTAAGTACCAAGGTGTTAACTTATTCATCAAGAACTTAGACGATACTATCGATGACGAAAAATTAAAGGAAGAATTCTCTTCATTCGGTACTATCACTTCCGTTAAGGTTATGACTAACGAAAACGGCAAATCTAAGGGTTTCGGTTTCGTTTGTTTCTCCAGTCCAGAAGAAGCCACTAAGGCAATCACTGAAAAGAACCAACAAATTGTTGCCGGTAAGCCATTATACGTTGCTATTGCTCAAAGAAAAGATGTTAGACGCAACCAATTAGCTCAACAAATTCAAGCTAGAAGTCAATTAAGATACCAACAAGCTACTGCTGCTGCCGCTGCCGCCGCTGCTGGTATCCCAGGCCAATTCATGCCACCAATGTTCTACGGTGTTATGCCACCAAGAGGTATGCCATTCAATGGTCCAAACCCACAACAAATGAACGGTGTCCCACCACAACAATTCAGAAACGGTCCAATGTACGGTATGCCACCACAAGGTGCCCCACAAGGCGGTTTCCCAAGAAACGGTGGTAACAACAACCAATTCTACCAACAAAAGCAAAGACAAGCTCTAGGTGAACAATTATACAAGAAAATCTCCGCCAAGACTTCTGACGAAGAAGCCGCCGGTAAGATCACCGGTATGATCTTAGATTTACCACCTCAAGAAGTTGTCTCTTTATTAGAAAACGATGAATTATTCGAACAACATTTCACTGAAGCTTCCGCTGCCTACGAATCTTTCAAGAATGAACAACAACAAGTTGAACCAGCCCCATCTGCCTAAATTTTTTAAGTTTGGATGAACTGTTTAAGAAGTGATCCTTTTTTTAAATCTCCTCTTTTCTCTAAATCCTTTCTTTTTTTATTAAAATTTAAACCATTTGTTCTACTATTCCTAAACAACCCCTTCACAATACTTCCAATTTCATCTCTTTCTCTTTTGTGTTAATTCCCGTTTCCACTTAAACAGTTTTAATTTTACTGTTAATTGTTTTTGTATAACTAGAATTTCTATATTATTTACAAGTTTATTTTAAAAGAAGTTTATCTTTATATTAAAAATTCTATTACTTACTATATAACATTAGTATCTATTTTATTTAAAAGTTTACTTGTTTTGTTGATTAAAATCACTGCTGAATTCCATAAATAACTCTTATTCTTTATTAATGCAAGGAAACTTTAACCTTTGACACAATCAATCATTGACAACGATAATTTTCTTCCTATGTGATTAAACTCCGCCAGTTTAAATCTCAACTTTTTCAAATTATGAAAAATGAATGCCCTTTCTAAAAAATATATATAATAATTTAAAGACTTTTATATCTCAAAGAGAAACAGAATCATAAATACCTTCTAGGACGAATTGAATTGGATTTATTTTTGGTATACTATTCCTTACTAATACCTGTGGTTACTTTTTTATTTCTTTCAAGGCATTTTATATTTCATATTAAGTGTTTTATAAGCAACTTTTTGCTATCGCGTCTATAGTTGACTCATTTAAACAAACTAAGGAAAGGAATATTTACAATTACGTTAGTTTTTACCATCATAACTTTAGATTCTACAGTTTTTATTTTTCCTATTAATATTTTTCATACAACATGTCATCAAATAATAAGCGAAATACAACTAATCCATTCGAAGAAACTTCCACGTCTCCAATAGATGATGAATTCAATTTTGATGAATTAAATGATACAAGTAATGGTCAATTCGACCTATCTCAAAGTTACGACAACCTATCGATAACTAGTAGTAAAAATGACGATCATTCTTTCGAAGCTACTCCATACTTGGGTAAGAACAACGCTACTGCAACATTTGATGATATCGCACTGGATAACTCACATACAAATGATGATAATAAAACAAAGAGAATGCGTATGGGTACACAAAGAAATAAACACGGTACGCCTGCAATTGGTAGGGCCAAGACCTTAAAATGGGCAAGACAGAACTTCATTAATCCAATTGAAGAATTTGTTAGAGATGATGAATTCGAAGATGAAGCTTCTAAAAATCGTGCTGACGAATTGAGAACAATTTATTATAATATGTCTTTACCAGAAGAGATGTTAGATGAGGAAGGTAAACCGATTCAAGAGTATACTGCCAATAAAGTTAGAACCACTAAATACACTCCATTAACTTTCTTACCTAAGAATATCTTATTTCAATTCCAAAATTTTGCCAATATTTATTTCTTGGTATTAAATATTTTAGGTGCATTCCAAATTTTTGGTGTTACAAATCCAGGTTTAAGTGCTGTTCCTTTAGTTGTTATTGTCATCATTACTGCTATTAAGGATGGTATGGAAGATTCAAGACGTACTGTTTTAGATCTTCAAGTTAACAACACTCCTACACATATTTTAACTGGTATTCAAAATGAAAATGTTTCTGCTGATAATGTTTCCTTATGGAGAAAATTCAAAAAGGCCAACTCTAGATTATTGTACAGATTCATCGAATTCTGCAGAAGTCGTTTCACAGAAGAAGGTAAACGTAAACGTAACATGCGTAAACGTAATCAACTAAGAGCCCAAAGAGTTGCTGCTACCAGAGGAGATGCTCCTCGTGGTTCCTTAGATTCAGTTGGAAGCTATAGATTTTCTGCTGATTTAGGTCGCGCATCATTAGATTACACTAATGACAATGATTTCACTCAGAAAAATGGTATCATGGATCGTGCTTTACCTCCAAGAACTGACTGTAAATTTGATAAAGGGTTCTGGAAAAGTATTTGCGTAGGTGACATCGTTCGTATTCATAACAATGATGAAATCCCAGCCGATATTGTTCTATTATCCACTTCAGACGCCGATGGTGCCTGTTACGTCGAAACTAAGAATTTAGATGGTGAAACCAACTTGAAAGTTCGTCAAGCTCTTAAATGTAGTCAAGATATCAGAAGCTCAAGAGACATTGCCAGATCTAAATTTTGGATTGAGAGTGAAGGTCCACATGCCAACTTATACTCTTATCAAGGTAACGTGAAATGGGTTGATTCTAAGGATGGTGACTTAAAGAATGAACCTGCCTCTATTAACAATGTTCTACTTCGTGGTTGTACTTTAAGAAACACCAAATGGGCTATGGGTATCGTTGTCTTCACTGGTGGTGAATCTAAGATTATGTTAAATGCTGGTGTCACACCAACTAAGAAATCAAGAATCTCAAGAGAATTAAATTTCTCTGTCTTATTAAATTTCTTATTATTATTCATCTTATGTTTTATCTCTGGTTTAGCTAACGGTGCTTATTACGATAAACATCCAAGATCAAGAGATTATTTCGAATTTGGTACTGTTGCCGGTAGTGCATCTACCAATGGTTTTGTTTCATTCTGGGTTGCTGTTATTTTATACCAATCGTTGGTTCCAATTTCGCTATATATTTCTATTGAAATTATCAAAACAGCTCAAGCAGCTTTTATATATGGTGACGTTCTTCTTTACAATGCAAAACTAGATTACCCATGTACACCAAAGTCATGGAATATTTCTGATGATTTAGGTCAAGTTGAATATATCTTTTCAGATAAAACTGGTACTTTAACTCAAAATATTATGGAATTCAAGAAATGTACTGTGAACGGTGTATCATATGGCCGTGCTTATACTGAAGCCCTGGCTGGTTTAAGAAAAAGACAAGGTGTCGATGTTGAAGAAGAAGGCCGTGTTGAAAGAGAAGGTATTTCTAAGGATAAAGATATTATGATTGATGATTTAACAAGATTATCCGATAACTCTCAATTTTACCCTGATGAAATTACATTCGTTTCTAAGGAATTTGTTCAAGATTTAAAGACTCAAAGCGGTGAAGAACAACAAAAATGTTGTGAACATTTCATGCTAGCTTTAGCTTTATGTCATTCTGTTTTAGTTGAACAAAATAAAACTGATCCAAACAAGCTAGATATTAAAGCTCAATCTCCAGATGAAGCTGCTTTAGTAGCCGCAGCTAGAGATATGGGTTTCAGTTTTATTGGTAAGACTAAACGTGGTTTAATTATTGAAATTCAAGGTGTCCAAAAGGAATTTGAAATCTTAAATATTTTAGAATTCAATTCTTCTAGAAAGAGAATGAGTTGTGTTGTTAAGATTCCAGGTATGAACCCAGATGATGAACCAAAGGCTTTATTAATCTGTAAAGGTGCCGATTCGATCATTTATTCTAGATTAAGTACTAAGAACGGTGATAACGATGAAACTTTATTAGAAAGAACTGCTTTACATTTAGAGCAGTATGCTACTGAAGGTTTAAGAACATTATGTATTGCTCAAAGAGAAATTTCTTGGGCTGATTATCAAGACTGGAATGCCAGATACAATGTTGCTGCCTCTTCTGTTACGGACAGAGAAACTCAATTAGATAAGGTTTCCGATGAATTAGAACGTGATTTGGTCTTATTAGGTGGTACTGCTATTGAGGATCGTTTACAAGACGGTGTCCCTGATTCCATTGCTATCTTAGCGGAAGCTGGTATTAAATTATGGGTCCTAACTGGTGATAAAGTCGAAACTGCTATTAATATTGGTTTTTCATGTAATTTATTAAACAATGATATGGAATTACTGGTTATTAAGTGTGGCGGTGATGATGTTGCAGAATATGGTAACGATCCTGCTTTAGTTGTTGATTCATTAATTTCTAAATATTTACATGAGAAATTTGGCTTATCTGGTTCTGAATTAGAATTAGCTGATGCTAAGAAAGATCATAGTTTCCCAACTGGTAATTTCGCTGTTATCATCGATGGTGATGCTTTAAAAATTTCCTTAAGTGGTGAAGATATTAAACGTAAATTCTTACTATTATGTAAGAATTGTCGTGCTGTTTTATGTTGCAGAGTGTCTCCAGCTCAAAAGTCTGCTGTTGTTAAACTAGTCAAGAACTCTCTGGATGTTATGACTTTAGCCATTGGTGATGGTTCCAACGATGTTGCCATGATTCAATCTGCTGATGTTGGTGTTGGTATTGCTGGTGAAGAAGGTCGTCAAGCTGTTATGTGTTCTGATTACGCCATTGGTCAATTCAGATATTTGACTAGATTATTATTAGTTCATGGTAGATGGTCATACAAGAGACTATCCGAAATGATTCCAGCGTTCTTTTATAAGAATGTTATTTTCACCTTAGCATTATTCTGGTATGGTATTTATAATAATTTCGATGGTTCATACTTGTACGAATACACTTTCTTGATGTTCTACAATCTGGCCTTCACTGCATTACCTGTTATCTTCTTAGGTATCTTAGATCAAGATGTCAGTGATACTGTTTCATTAGTTGTTCCACAATTATATCGTGTTGGTATCTTAAGATTGGAATGGAATCAAACCAAATTTATTTGGTACATGTTTGATGGTTTTTATCAATCATTGATTTCTTTCTTCTTCCCATACTGTGCTTATAAGGCTACCATGGTTGTCAGTAGTAATGGTTATGGTTTAGATCATCGTTATGATGTCGGTATGATGGTTGCTTCGATTGCTGTTATATCTTGTAACTTATACATTCTATTACATCAATACAGATGGGATTGGTTTAGTTGTTTATTTGTTGGTCTTTCCTGTATTGCTCTATTCTTCTGGACCGGTGTTTGGTCCAGTGTTTTAAGAAGTCACGAATTCTTCAAGACAGCATCACGTCTATATGCATCCCCATCATTCTGGGGTGTTTTTTTCATCGGTGTCACATTCTGTCTGTTACCAAGATTTACATGGGATTGTTACAATAAATTTTTCTATCCAAAGGATGTTGACATTATCAGAGAGATGTGGGCTAGAGGTGATTTCGATCAATACCCAAAGGGTTACGATCCAACTGATCCAAACAGACCAAACATATCTAAGGGTCGTAAGTTCGGTGAAGGTATCACAATGGACCACTTATTCAATGGTTCTAATACATCATCACGTAGTATTGTGACTGAAGAAATTCCAATGAGATTTATGAATAATGAAGAAGGTATACCAACCGGTTTAAGAGTTGGTTCCGAGGAACAACCCACTACACAAGGCCGTAAGTCCAGACAATGGAAGAGATCTCCAAAGGAGTCTCAAGACCTATTGTCCTCTCCAAGAGTAGAACAAGACAATCAAGCTGAGAACCCATTCACTGATTTTAGAACTTCTCTACATAGAACAAGAACAGAAATGCTACAGACTAACGCATTGGATAACAGATACTCCGTAGATAGAGCACGTGTCTCCCTAGATCTTCCGGGTGTCACCAATGCAGCCTCTTTAATCGATGGTAGAAAGAGCATGAACCGTCAAAGATAAAAGAAGAAACCACTCCCCATATAACTACAATGTAACCTATATATAATTTAAAGTAAATTGAAAAATAAAAGAACGCGACGCGTAAATATATAAATAAACGTCTCAAATGATTAATCTATTTTTAGATTAATCATTATAGCCCTAAAAAGGACCCTGATGTAGTATACGAGTACAATTCCAAAACATTCATGTTAAAATGTTGATACCATCTAATCCACAGGTATCACATTATTACCAATCTAGATAGAAACAAAAACAAGCAACCCATTGCCCCTTGTGCCATATCTGTTGCTGCATAAAAGACAGCCAAAAAAGATTATCCATTATGCTCCGGACAGAGGAGGACAAAAATCCCGGGCTCAAAAATACACTAGGCTCACTTTTTCAAACCACGCTAGGCTCGCGTTTTTAATTCGCTAGGCTGAAATGTCGAAATCTTTAGGCCGCACTCTGGGCAGCAATGGCAGAATCCATTGTAAAATTTCTTGTCTAAAATCCCAAAGGACGGGTGCAACGCCCGTCAAATTTCCTGCCGGGATTTTTTATGGTGGGGTATTGTTTGATGTGGGCTTTCGTGCTGTGGGAGTATGGTGATTTGAAAATAAGGCAGAGAGGTCAATTTTATATGGGATTTAGTTTGTATTCTTGATAAAGAAGTATAGTAGTTTATTACTGTTTGAAGAGTCAGATATAGATCAAAGTGTAGATATACTTTTGATATATTGATCATATTAAGATTGAAAAAAAAAGCATTGTTCTGTTTGATTATTAAACGCTTTAAGTCATTTCAAAAGTATAGAATCTCGAATAGAAGTAACTCATGAACAAATTGATTAGTTTTTAATATCGTATTTTACCATTTATACATTCAAAAACATACATTATAAGATACTATTATTAAAAACTTCACTTCCAAATACATATTTTATTTGCTCGTTTTACTATGCCAAAACCGTCCACACAAATACCAGGGTCTCTAGGGACAAAGAGTCCCGGTACTGAATCGAATAATAAGTGGAAGATTCCACATTACTATAAGAGACTATCTACAAGTTCGAATACAAATCTCCAACCTTGTGGTTCAAACTCTTTTAGTCCTGTAGCAAACAATAACGCATCACAAATGTCACCTGCTGTAGAGAACATTAATCGTTCTCCAAGTTATAGAAATATGGTTAGTCCAAAGAAAATGATACTCGAAGATAATAACAGAAAGGCATCAAGGTCCAAGAAGAACGGTAAAAATATGGTCTTTGTTAATTACACAGTTCAAGAAGATAACAAAAATCAACAGAATAACAACAACGACAACAATAACTTCATGAACAAACAACAGCAAGTAGTGCCGACGGAATTCATACCACCAGTGGTACCACATGTTAAGCCAACTGCAAAACAGAAGTCGGCTAGAAAGAGAATGTTAAAGATTTTTGGATCCTCAAAAGATAGTTCCAAATCTGTTTCAAAACCAACTCCATTAAATAGATCCATATCAACTCCAACATTAACAAGTGAAGAAATGGTCATGCCAAGTTCAAAACCTCAAAAGACTGCAACACCATCGAAAAGATCATATGGTTCTATATTGAAATACGGTAAACTACGTTCAACATCATCAGCATCCATTTCTACATCTTCAAAATCCAACACCGCAGTGAATACAAGTTTTGATGATATGATGAATGAAGTGGTTCCAATATCAACAAACACAAAACATACAAGCTATTCAAACTATTCAAACTTATCACAATCATATTTGAACGAACCACAAATGAATGTAAATGTAGCAAATATTCCATTATTCAACTCTTCCAAATTACAAAATATCAATCAAGATGCAAAATTGGATATCTCATTAAAGCAACAACAACAAAATTTAAAAGAGTTTAACTTCAAAAATTCTCCAATAATAATGAATAACAGCAACAATAATAGATCTGTAGCAAGTTTAAGTTCCATTAGTGATACAAAGTTTCAACCAACAACAGTTTCTCCAGCATCCAACAATACAGTCGGTATCAGTCCATCTGCAGAGTTACCAATGCTGAACACACACGAAGAAAATGATGCCTCCGTGGCATTCAGTAAGATGTTCACCAAGAAGAGACCAAGTATCACTGATTCCATGTCATCTGCAAGATCACCAAATCAAACTAACACAACCGCTAAACCAAACAGTGTATCAAGTGCAATGGTCTCCATGACGAATACGTTCTCACCAATGAGAACTGTTTCTCCAGCAAGACCAAGATCTTCTACAAGAGGCTCTTCAAGTTATCGTTTATCGCGTGATTTCAGCGCATTAAGTAATGTGGCTGATGGCCCAGAAACTAACGTATTAAATAACGATTCCTATTTGGATACCCAATTTGTTCAAAAAATGGTACCAAACAGTTCATCAAATGCTCATAGAGTTGGTCACAGAAATAAACAAGATTCTGTTTCTGACTTATACAGACAACAACAACTTCAACAGCAGCAACAGATACTTACTTCCAATTCAACTTCAAATGGGTTTCCTGCTACATCGCCATACTTTACACCAAGTTTCACGATGCCAATATCTACTCCTACTTCGTCTACTCCAAGTGCAGGTGATATAAATCAATCCAAATATTTCAATGCAAATGTTGGTAATACAAGCGTGAATTCAAATGGTTATCTTGATATGAGCACTTCAAATGATACAGGTAATAACACATTGGTAGAATTATCTGATACGCCTACTCCATTATCTGATATGCCTGCTGTTCAAGGTATCCCAAGGGATTCTCCAATTAACTCAGTCTCACCTAACATTAGTATTAAAAACTCAAGTAAGATGAAACAGAAAATGATACCTACAAAATTTAATGATGGTATTGAAATACTACAAGTTCTACCAAATGTCAGAAGTACTAGCAGTAGTAGTGCAATGGATTCAGTCATGACTAATTCTATATCAACTACTTCTTCATATACTATGACAGGTATTAATCCTGATAACGTTACTCTCCAAAACGTAAACAATGAGAAGTTAACTTTAGTTAATACTGGTCTGGGCTTAAGTGATGTTAATTTGAATCATTTTGCCAGTGATAATCAACAACAACAAAGTCAACAAATGAAGAATAATAATGTGAATCCAACACTTACTAGTAACAATAATCATAATTCGAGCTTTGCTGATGATCAATTGGTCCAACAGATGTACATGGAATTTGATTTTGAAAATCCAAGTTCATTCTTTCATGAGCAATCAAAAATATTGAACCCAGGTCAACAACAACCGCACAATATGGGTGTAGTTCAACATAGTCCTGCATTAACTTCAGTTGCTCCTACATCAATATCTTCACCTTCTACTATAGTGTCACCAAACCATTTATTCAATAATCACATCGATAACTCAAACGTCACGATGATGAACAATAACAACAATATGGATAATCAATATTCCAACTTTGATAATTCTATTTCATTTAATAACATTAATACAAATGGTAATATCAATGGAAATAATGATAACGACAATTTAAATACTTCCTTCTATTGAAATAATTAAAAGCCAGTCTTTTAAAAAAACTCCCCCCCCCCCCTTGACCCAGAGCAAAAAAACACAATTAACCGACGAATCCTATAAAACTTTCGTCACTTCTTTCTTAATTTCAGCTTGGTATGAAATCGAGTTCTAAGTTCATTTGCATATTGCATAATTTATAGTTCTTTTATACAATAAGATAATCTAGCATTACAAAAAAAAAGTATTCAATAAAATGCATATGTATAATTTAAATCTAGTTTATATATTTTGGAATAATGGTATCCGTGATATAGGTTAGAAGTTGATCTTCTGTACCTGTAGGGTTATCAAATTGCCATATAATAATATCATCATTCATTTTAGTCATCCATGGGCCTGATTTTAATTTCAGTAAACCCAATATCTTCTTACCATCAATTAATGGTTTCAAATTATGAGAGTCTTGTAAATTTTGTTCAATGATGTAGTTGTAAAAAGTTTCGTAATCTTGAATTGTTTTCTGTTTTATGGCAGCGTCAGTAGTTTTCAAGTACATGTTCATTAATGAGATATAATGAGCTAATTCGTAGTTACCATTGAACGATCTAATGAACGAACCTAGATCAGATCTTTTCAAAGCATTACGACCCTTCGTGATGAATGTAGAGACCTTTTCATCGTAGAGAGTCACGGCGTCAACACACTGTCCTAATAGAATAGCGTCAGCTTTAGTCATCTTTAGACCTTCTCTAACGATACATTCCGTTAGGGACATGGTATTGTTTGCTTTCTTCTTTGGCATAGCAATCACAATAATACCAGTCATTGGTAATATTGCAGTACCTAGAATATAATTCTGTTTCATATTTGAGTTAGCATCTAACTTGCTTTTCAGTTGTGGAACTTGATCTAAGAAAGCGTTGTGTTCATTCCAGAAATTGAACAAGTGATCATTCAAGATGTTATCGTTATAGATATGAGTGATCTGCGAGTAATTAGGCAAATGAGCCTCGTTATACTCCATTACTGATTTATTGTGATGCCAAAAGAAAATAACGTTATCTAAATGAGCCTTTTGTATCAAATGCAATGCGATATTTGGGTTTGGACCATTCAATATCTTTTCCATCTCCGCACCGATACGTTCCCTTGAAATCTTGGAGTTAAACGCAACATTGATCTCATGAGCACCCATCTCTGTGAGTACGTTATCTGCGATGGTGAAGTTAAACCTTGATGCGAATCTAATCAAACGAAGCGCTCTCAATGGATCATCCAAGAAAGTTTGTCTTGGAGGCAATGGAGTTCTGATGATCCCACTTCTTAAATCCTTCAGACCTCTCTGAGTAAAATCCTCAATGGTACCTTCTTGAATATTATAGAATAAAGCGTTCAACGTAGCGTCTCTTCTTAAAGCATCTTCTTGTGGTGTACCAAACTTCACAATTGGTATTCTAGACAACTCTGTATACTCTTCCGATCTCAAATTAACAAAATCGATCTCCATATCAAATAACTTCGTAGTGGTAGTCTCCAGATGCTTTGATTTCTCAGGGTTCTTATCGATCTTATGGATCGAATGCGGTTTAATCCCATACTTATCATAATTGATGGACAAATAATCGTTCAAACCGAGTGCAAACTGTTCCCCAGTCATAATATTAATCGCAATATCCAAATCATGCGACCCCTGACCCAACAGCTTGTCCCTAACCCAACCACCCGTGATCCTCAGAATCAGAGGCTCCACAGGATGGTGCAACTCATTATACTCGCACGTGTAATCCTTCAGCAGATCACATATCTGGTTTTCCCTCGCCGTAAGCTCTACCCTCGGCATTCCTGTCATAATATTCCTGCAATACGTACCTCTAAACACTAAACTCGCCCGTCTAAACAGCATATAACCACTTCCACCAAACCTCATCGCAACTTCATCAACCTTCTTATATAATCAATATCACAAAAATTTTTCACTTTTTTCTAAAATTTCAGAAACAAACCCTAACCATCAAAATTAGGTCTTCAAATAAGGGGTTGGAGTGGCGAAACAAGGGATTTTCAAAACTCATCGCAAAAAGCGTAAAATTTTGGAGAGAGAAAAAAAAATTTTCCTTTAAGGATCATAAGGAGGGTCTTGTTTGATTGATAAAGTTGATAATAAGTGAGTGTTAGTGGGATTTTGAAGTGCTTTTTGGTAACTGAAGAACCCTTATTTAACATCTGATTAAAATTCAATTATACTAGTTGTAATATTTGTAACATATTAAGATCAATACGGTAGATTATTAAAATGAGTTATGTGTCTCCAGATATGGTTGAAGATGGCGTACCGGTTTTTAAGCCTACGTTTGATCAATTTAAGGATTTCTATTCTTATATGAAGTCTATCCATGAGTATGGGATGCAAAGTGGGATTGTGAAGGTGATACCTCCACAGGAGTGGTTAGATCTCATAGAGGTCCCTCCTAGTAGTGAGACTTTACAGATGATTAAGATACAGGCGCCTATACAGCAACATATTACTGGGAACAAAGGTTTGTTCATGGTTCAGAATGTTGAAAAACACAAGACTTATAATATGATCCAATGGAAGGATATTTCTCACGATTATACGACGCCAGAGTCGCAACAGTCGAAGTCTAGTAAGATTAAGTTGAAGAATTTTGAAAAATCGTTTGAATTAGAGGATTACGATGAGTTTAAGAAGGATTACAACGAGGAAAACTTGGAGCAGTTTGATGATCCAGAAAGAGTCGCATTCCTGGAGTCCTACTATTGGAAGACTCTGAACTTTACTATGCCGCTATATGGGGCAGATACTCCAGGGACTCTATTTGATGACGATTTGAAGATATGGAACGTTGCTCATTTGCCTAATATTTTGGATTATATGGATGAGAAAATTCCAGGGGTCAATAACTCGTATCTTTATGCCGGTCTATGGAAAGCTTCCTTTGCATGGCACTTGGAGGATAAAGATTTATACTCTATTAATTATATCCATTTTGGTGCTCCAAAACAATGGTATTCTATTCCACAAGCATATCAGCAACTGTTTTTCAATTTCATGAAGGATCAGTTCCCAAGTGATTACAAGAATTGTAAAGAATTCTTAAGACACAAATCGTTTCTTGTGTCACCAAAATTATTAAAAGAAAATGGTATTCCTGTCAATAAAATTATTCACCGACAACACGAATTCATGATCACGTACCCATACGGTTACCATGCAGGTTTCAACTACGGTTACAACATCGCAGAATCCGTTAACTTCGCAACGGATGACTGGTTGAATATAGGTAAAAATGCAGGTACTTGTCATTGTGTAAATGACTCTGTTAATATTAATGTTGATAAGTTAAAAGTAAACTGGGAAAATTCGTTGAATGGATTAAATAAGAATAAAAATTTTACCGATTTATTAAATCATTCTTCACAAGAATTACAAAATATCGCAGCAATAAACAACACAAAAGAAAATTCAGCGTCACCACTCTTTCCAAACATAAATTTAAACTTACCTAACATGTCTCTAAGATCAACAAGTCCAAGTTTGAACCAACCAATGAGTAATCCAAATCAACCAGTAAGTCGTGTTTCGTCACCTTTCTTATCAAGAATGATGGATCTATCAAATATCATCGAACCAACTCTAGATGATACAACATTAAAGAGAAAATTATTGTCCCCACAACCTTTACCTCTAAATGGTGGTGGTGGCTCACAAATGAATAAACCTCCAATGAACAACCAAATGATTAACACCCCCTTGGCTCCATTAGCGGTAAGATCATACACTGCTCCATCATCGGCTCTTTTTGATTATAATGACGATAACCTGTTAGCTTTAAGTTTAACCTCAATGGCAAATAGTGGGAATTCATCCCCAAGGTTAAGGAAACCATTGTTGAATTCTCCTATTGATAATTATGGTAACCCATCAAGCAATAACTCCTTAAAACCATTATTCTCATCAAACTTAAATAATGGTAGCACACATCAATTAGCATATGAAACTGTTCCATTATCTACTTCTAACAACAGGTTATTAAACAACAGTATCATGAATAATATCAACACAAACTCAACTCTGTTACAATCATTCCCATCAAATTATAACATGTCATCACCATCTGCAGTCCCATACATTAAAAGACCAAAATCTTCAAATATTGTAACATTAAATATATCAAGAGAATCTTCTAGAAGTCCAATTTCATTAACACCATTAGACAATAATGGGAACCCAAACCAAATGTTACCAATTAATAATAACAATTATAATAACGGCAATAGCACCAGTCTTAAATATTCATCATTAAATCAAATTGAAACTCACAACAATAAAAATCCACTAGAGTCTGGACCAATGCCAGTTGCTAAGAAACCAAAATTCTCAAAAAGATTATTATCTTCTCCAACTTCAGCACTGGCAACTACACAACCAATAACAACTACATTAATATCCTCAGAATTACAAGGTTTAAATGATCCAAATGACATCAAAAAAGCAAAAGTCCAAGGTACGTCAATTATTCACCCACAACAGAGCAAGTTCTCCGAAGAAGAAATCGTCGTATCTAAATTTGGTAAAGTTTACATATGTCAAGAATGTAAGAGACAATTCTCTTCTGGTCATCATTTAACAAGACATAAAAAATCGGTTCATTCTGGTGAGAAACCATATTCATGTCCTAAGTGTGGTAAAAGATTCAAAAGACGTGATCATGTATTACAACATTTGAACAAGAAAATTCCATGTGTTTCAAACACTGGCAAAGAAAATGGTAATATCTCCTCAGATATTAAAGATGAATCTCAGAATATCTCTAGTGTATCACAAAGTGACCTTATGAGTGAACCAAAACTCGAGGCTCAACCTTAATCGATAACAGAACTCTCCATTCCGACTATATAATTTTTCTTAATTCATATATAAATATATATATGTATTCTTTCGTATCATATATATGTCAAACTAAAACAATAATAATTAAAAAGTTATATCTCTCTATAGATTATTTATTTTTTTAACCTCCGCAATAAATTTCTTTATAAGGGCACAAAAGAAACATATCACCTTCTACACCTTGAAAACTAAGAACAATCTCAAACAAGATAAAATCAATCATGTCTACACCATTAAGATTGTTACTGCTCGGTGCTCCAGGAGCTGGTAAGGGTACCATAACAAAAAAACTTCAAAGTTGTATACCAAATCTTACCGCTATTGCATCTGGTGATCTACTTCGCCAAGAGATACAATCAGGTTCCAAACTTGGAATCATTGCCTCGAAATATATCGCACAAGGTAAACTGATCCCAGATGGGTTAATCATCTCATTACTTACAAACCATATGATTTCACTTACAAAACAAGATAGTAAGGCGTCCTGGATCCTAGATGGATTCCCAAGGACCCTAACACAAGCCGAATCATTGTTTAATACTTTAACCCCAAGGAATGAAAACCTAACAAAAGTTATCGAGTTAAATGTTCCAGAGTCTGCCATCCTAGGTAGGATCCAAAGTAGATGGATCCATGTACAAAGTGGAAGAGTTTATAACTTAGCTTATAACCCGCCACAAATTCCAGGTATTGATGATATTACCGGAGAACCATTAGTGAAGAGAATTGACGACAACGAAGCAACTTTAACTAAACGACTCAAGGAGTACAAAGAAATGGTAGCTCCATTAAGAAACTACTACAACGGTAGAGGAATACTAGACGTCGTTGAAGGTGAAACCTCTGATATTATCTTCCCAAAAGTATTAAACTTGCTAAAATAATGCATTGCACGTGATCGAAATTTGAACCTTGAAAAATTATATATTGAGGATATTCAAATAGATGTAAATATAAAATAACAAATTATAAGCATATATAATATATAACAACTGAAGAAACTTATAACAGGAGTTTCTGAGGTTGAATCATATATCTCGAGTTAATTGATATTGGCTAGTTACTTATTTTCAGTTTGAATAGTTATCGTTGAAATAGTAGTTCCAAAGTGCATTAATAATCATGAAATTTTATATCGATGATCTACCAATATTGTTCCCATATCCTAAGATATACCCTGAACAATATCAATATATGTGTGATATCAAGCGTACACTAGATGTAGGTGGTAACAGTATCTTAGAAATGCCTTCTGGTACAGGTAAGACTGTCTCTTTGTTGTCCCTAACGGTGGCATATCAAATGCATTATCCTGAACATAGAAAGATTGTATATTGTTCTCGTACTATGTCAGAAATTGAAAAGACTTTAGTCGAATTAGAAAACTTAATGGATTATAGAGCTAGGGAACTTGGTTACAAAGAAGATTTTAGAGGTCTAGGGTTAACCTCCAGAAAGAATCTATGTTTACATCCAGTTGTCTCTAAGGAAAGAAAGGGTACTGTAGTGGATGAAAAGTGTAGAAGACTAACAAATGGTGTCAATAAGCGTAAATTGGAAGCTGATCCAGAAGCAGATGCAGAATTATGTAACTACCATGAAAATTTATATGAGATGGAAGTTAGTGAATATTTACCAAAGGGTGTCTATTCCTTTGAAAAATTAATCAAATATTGTGAAGAGAAAACCATATGCCCATATTTTACGGTTCGTCGTATGATTTCACTCTGTAATATCATCATTTATTCTTATCATTATCTATTAGATCCAAAGATTGCTGAAAGAGTCTCTAATGAAGTTTCAGACAACAGTATTGTTATCTTCGATGAAGCGCATAATATCGATAACGTCTGTATTGAATCTCTATCACTTGATTTAACAAATGATGTTTTGAGAAGAGCAACAAAGGGTGCTAATGCATTAGAAGACAAAATCGCTGAGGTACGAAAAATCGATTCTAAGAAATTGCAGGATGAATATGATATGTTAGTTCAAGGGTTACATACCAACGAAATATTAAGACCGGAAGAAGAATCATTTGTTGAACCCCCCATATTATCGGAAGATCTGTTAACAGAAGCTGTTCCTGGTAATATCAGAAGAGCCGAACATTTTGTCTCATTTTTGAAGAGATTGATTGAGTATTTAAAGACAAGAATGAAGGTATTACATGTCATTTCAGAAACACCAAAATCATTCCTACAGCATTTAAAACAACTAACATTTATTGATAAAAAACCTCTGCGTTTCTGTTCGGAACGTCTATCGTTACTAGTAAGAACTTTGGAAGTGTCAGAAGTAGAAGATTTCACCGCATTAAAAGATATCGCTACGTTTGCAACGTTAATATCTACATATGAAGAGGGTTTCCTATTAATTATCGAACCATATGAAATTGAAAATGCGGCAGTCCCTAATCCAATTATGAGATTTACATGTCTAGATGCATCAATTGCAATTAAACCTGTTTTTGAGAAATTCTCATCAGTTATTATTACATCGGGTACTATTTCTCCATTAGATATGTATCCAAGAATGTTAAACTTTGAAACTGTCTTACAGAAATCATACGCAATGACTTTAGCTAAGAAATCTTTCTTACCTATGATTGTTACAAAGGGTTCTGATCAAGTTGCTATTTCATCTAGATTTGAAATTAGAAACGATCCAAGTATTGTCCGTAATTATGGTTCAATGTTAGTTGAATTTGCAAAGATTACACCAGATGGTATGGTTGTTTTCTTCCCATCATATCTATATATGGAAAGTATTGTCTCAATGTGGCAAACAATGGGTATTTTAGATGAAGTTTGGAAGCATAAATTAATCCTGGTTGAAACACCTGATGCCCAAGAGACATCTCTAGCTTTAGAAACTTACAGAAAAGCATGTTCCAATGGTAGAGGTGCTATATTATTATCGGTTGCTAGAGGTAAAGTTTCAGAAGGTATCGATTTTGATCATCAATATGGTAGAACAGTTCTTATGATAGGTATTCCCTTTCAATACACAGAGTCACGTATATTAAAGGCACGTCTTGAGTTCTTAAGAGAAAACTACCAAATTAGAGAAAATGATTTCTTATCTTTTGATGCTATGAGACATGCTGCACAATGTCTAGGTAGAGTCTTGAGAGGTAAAGATGATTACGGTGTTATGGTGCTAGCTGATCGTAGATTTTCTAGAAAGAAAAACCAACTGCCAAAATGGATTTCACAAGGTTTATCTGATGCAGATTTGAATCTATCAACAGATATGGCCATCTCCAATACCAAACAGTTTTTAAGAACAATGGCACAACCAACAGATCCAAAAGATCAAGAAGGTATTTCAGTTTGGAGTTTGGAAGATTTAGAAAAATATCAAAATGAAAAACAAAAAAAAAAAGTAGATCCACATGGCTCAGTAGTGGACAACGAAGGTGATATTGAGCTGAATTGATTAGCCTTAAATACTTGCATCATTTAAAGAATATTTTAACCATAATTTCTTATATAAATACCGTAATATAAAAATAAGCAGAGTATTTATCCAATTTTCATTTAAGTCATAGAGTTACTATTATTATTATTTTAGAATATTTAATATTAAAAATTATTTAAATAGTAAAGTGGTGTTAAATAGTTATAATATGTATGTCACAATTCAACGGACTTCTATTTCTAGTGATACTTCTTTATCAGCATCTAAATAAGAATCACAGATACACCACATACTTAATGTGTGTTTACCAACTTCTGGAACTGAAAATTCTAACTCATAATCTTGTTGTTCTGCCTTTAGAGAAACCTTTTTTATAGCATACAGTTCTTTGTTCGATAATTCACCAATGACTAACCACCAATTTTCCATTTTATCAAACGGATATCTTTCAGATACAACATTGAGATTTTCGGGTTCGTCATCTCTCGAGATCGAGACAGTGATTGTATTTGGCTCACCAACTCGTATATCATCAAGATTTGAAAGAGTATATTTCATCTCAATATTTGGATAATTATTGATGAAATTAGCTACCTTGGCTAACTTCTTATTTTCCATTGTTAATATATCCTCACGATCGTCGTCCTCTAATGCCATAATATCATATACTGTCTCAATCTTCTTCGTGGAACATTTAGTTAATATAGTTTGATCGAAGTAAGGGACTTGAAGTAACGGAGAATCAACATCCCACATGGCTTGACTAACCATCTGCGATACATCCATAGCAGTTGTAGAGTTTAGATAACCATTGGAAGACAGTATATCAACTATTGTATTGATTAACGGAACTATCTTTAGCAATATAAACTTCAAATCATTCTTAAACTCAAATGATAATTCAATCCTAGAAAAATAAGCTTGCAGAAGAGTGAACACTTTCATACTGCTTGAATTTGCTTTAGAAGTATCTTTGAATTTAAGTGGTAGAATACTCTGCAATTTTGCAAGCTTGGAAAAATCATCACCTCTTAATGCAATATCATTAAATTCATTTGCATTTGATAATATTTCTAAGAGATCTCTCAAAGTAGAACTTCTTGAAAGATTATTAATGAAGTAATGCATAGTTAAAAAGTTAACATTATTATGCGAACTTATTAAACAACTACCTAAAGGTGAAATTGATTCTGGAATACTATCTGGGCCATCTTCATTACTGTCAGACTCATTCGGTGGGAGAACCTCAATAAGAGGTACTTGGGATAGGTCATTAATAACAGATTCTACTAATTCTGTTAAGTAGGCAGATATACCATACTCAGTTGTATCTTTAACACCATAAAATGTTGGATTGGCATGTATACGGCGGTAAAAATAGGTGTATGTAATCCAGTCCACACAATCTTGTTTGTTTTCAATAATTGAATTACTAATTTCACTGATGAAAGCGTCATGTAAATGGAAATACATATAACTTTCGGTAGGTAATGATTCTTCTAAAAATTTTCTATAATATGGCTTGGCATTTGATGTTGTAAATATCAATACATTCCCTAGTTTTTGAGATTCTTGAATTCCTCTAGATGTCCCGACCATTTCTAATAGCTCATTAACTCGATAATTGACATATTGCATTTCGCGATTATCATAGAAATGGGTAGAGAGTACTATAACTAAATCTGATTTTGGAGAATTGGAACAGCAATCTTTTGCAGCAAGTAAAAATGACAACCCTCCAACTTCGTATAATTTTTCAATAATATTTCTGTCCTTCTTATTCATATCTTTGTAGATAAACCCGATACCATTTTTTACTAATCTCTTCAACGAAGGATCCTGAATCTGAAGTGCATATGTTTCTAATGTTTCTTCATCAACTCTATTTAAATCCCATTTTCTCCAGTTAGCATGAGTTAGCAATTGAATACCAACTTCTATGCATTCTTTACGGAAAGGTAAAAAGATCAAAGGTGTTGGTTCTTCAGATGAACGTTTAAAACAAAATTCAAATGCTTCTTTAACCATAGATGGTGTGAAAGTATGTTGATTTGCATTTTCAAATGATTCTAAATGAATCTTTAGTGGCATTATTCTGTATTGTGATGAATAATTAAAAATATTCTCCTTTTTGACACCAATCCAATCAGAAAAGTCTCTCGCATTTGATAAACTGGTGGAAAGAGCGATAATACGTATACTTTTCTCTAGCTGTACAGAGATAAACATCATTCTTGAGACAACATTTTCGTAAATAGCACCTTTAGTACCACAACTTACATTATGTATGTCATGGAATATTACTAACTCTATTCTCTGTATGTTCTTTCTTTGTCTCCAACGACGAGATATAACATCAAACTGTTCTGGCGTTGCAAGAACAAGGTGATTTTCGGCTATTGTTCTCAAATTAATGGATGCGTTTTCTCCTAGTTTGCCAATTGCTTTACCACCTGCTATTTCAGAAAACTTTTTAGTCCACAGTTTCAATAAACGGTCGATTCTATCCTGTGATGGACAAACAAATAGGGCACGTCCTTTATTTTGTCTCCAATGATTTAATAATGATAGTTCAGCCAGGGCAATTTTACCTGACCCTTTTGGACAACCAATAAATATGTTTTCGTTGTTGTTGTATACAGCTTCGAAAACGTTCGACTGGATCTGATTGAAGTAATCAAAATCGTATACTTGACTAAATCCGTCTTCTTGTAAGATACTAGTACTAATGTTTGACATTTCAACCAATTCAGTCGGAATTGGATATTTTTTAGGTAATTTTACAATATCTAGGTTGACAGTAACATGTGCTTCGCTATGAAACCATCTTTCAGATAAAACTGATATGAAAACATTGGGAGGTAAACGTTTTTGTTGAGCAGGTGATAACTGTATCGAAAAATTGATTACCTGTCCTAGATGAAGCGATTCTTGCCTAATTAAAATTGAATCAGAATATAATATTTCGTCACCGTTGATATCTTCAACTAAGAGCAAGAATGGTTCCGCAAATCCATGTAATTTAGGATCCCAAATCCAATCCCCCACTATCTCCAGTTCAACATTCAATAAGCTTGGTGTGATTGGCTGTATTCCACATTGTAATGTTAATTTTGGAAACCTTTGAATCAAATCATAAACCATTTTACCATGTTTTTCTAATCTAATAGCATGACCAACCTCAGATGGTGAAACTAACGATAAATATGATTGCCATGGTAAGTTTGAAGATTCTGTCCTTTTAATAACTTCCAATGGGCAGTTTTTAAACTGTCTTAAAGGTGAATTCGTGATCCAAATTCTCTTGTCAATCGATTTACATATGTTCAGTAGAGCTTTCGTAGGACCCGACCAACCTTTCTTTAAACACAATTCAAACATCGCTCTGAAAAGTCGACCTGCACTTTGCTGAATAAAAATCATATCAGAATTTAATGCAAAACCATCAATCTTTAAACTTGAAATATATACCTGGAGTAACACGTTTACCTTAGCCAATGGATCAGATATATCACTTTGAATTGGTATAGGAACCTTAGAATAAAGTTCCTTCATTTCTTTCATTTCTTCAGGTCTAATCGAAATATATTTAAATTCATCAGAAAGAGTAAATATTCTGAAAATATCAAGTGTAGTAGTCTTTTCATTTAATTCGTTGTTGAAGGTGCTCATAGAATCATATTTTATATAGAAATACGAAGCAATGCGACCTAACTCAGTTGCCTGTACCAATCCATATTCTCTGTTATAAACCAGTAGATTCTGACTAGCAAGAATATGGAATGCTGTATGAATTAATTTTTTCCTCAATTCTGTCAAAATTGGATCATTTTCAATATCTGAAATTTTGTATAGTTCAGGAGATGTTAACATTCTGACATATAGGTAGGTATAACTTAACCAATCGACACCGTCTTCTATTGATTTTACTTTACCAGATACAACTTCAGCATTAAGGTTGTTTACAAGATTAGAGATAAATTGGGATTCAATAGGTAATTGTTGATTGAGCACAGCTAAATAATACTGTATATCGGATTGACTAGTAATGATAATACCATCACCGTGTGTATCATAACGAGGTCTACCAGCTCTACCTAACATCTGAAGTACATCCTGTGGGGAAAGTCTTTCCCATCCACCTTTCTCAGGAGAATAAATGTCAGTACCTTTAATGATAACAGTATGTGCTGGCAAATTAACACCCCATGCTAAAGTTGCGGTGGAAATTAAAATCTTAACAACACCATCTGCAAAAAGATCTTCTGATAATGATCTATCACTTCTTGATAGACCAGCATGATGAATACCAATACCATATGTAATAACCTTCTTTAGATTAGGATCTCGCACATTTTCAGCTTCTGAATTTAATATTTCTTTTGACCCAACCTTAGAGTCTACAATTGTGTCTGTTTTATCGGATTCAATAAATTTAGATTTTAACCATTCGGCTGTCCTAGCTGTTTCCTTTCGTGAATGAACAAAAACAATTATTTGATTTCCCTCAGAGACAGATTCCAAAACTTTATCATAACAGGCTTCATTCATCGCATTCAATTTTTTCAATGCACCTTCAACCTTGATACCACAGAACTGTTGAGATAGTGGACATGGCCTATATGAAGAATCAAAATAAAAGACACTTTCTTTAGGAACTCTTAAAAAGTTAGCAACATCATTATAATTTGGTAATGTGGCCGACAACCCAACAAGCCTTGGTGGATTGCTTGATTCGTTTTTCCACAAAGTTCTAGCTACAATACTTTCTAGTACTGGACCTCTTTCGTCATGCAACAGATGAATCTCATCGATAATAATCAATTTTACTAGCTGAGTAAACCATGATTCATCTGATTTTCTTGTTACAACATCCCATTTTTCAGGTGTCGAAACTAAAATTTGTGTTTCAGCAATTTCTTTTCGTGTAAGCCTAGAGTCACCTGTTAATTCAGCAACTTTGATACCAAAATGCGATAGTCTTCTTTGAAATTCTCTCACTTGCTCTTGAACCAAAGCTTTCAATGGAGCAATATAAACCACCTTTATTTTACTTAGATTAAATTTCTTTGTTTCGTCGTTATAGAAATGAGAAAGGGCACGAAGAACAGTAAGCATAGCAACATTTGTCTTACCTGCACCAGTAGGAGCACATAGTAATACATTATTATCGGTCTCAAATGCTGTCGGAAATACCTTCGATTGAACTGCATTTAGTGTATCAGTTTCACCACTTGGAAAAGCCCTTCTAGCCCATTCAGGTAGCGATGATATTGGGACCAAATCGTAATCAATAGTAACTTCTTCGGGTGCTGGAATATGTATCTCTTCGTAGTTTGGTTTAATTCTCTTAAAAGAACCTTCAGGTAGACTAACCTTGGTAGTAGTCATTAGATTTGATCCTTGATCAAACTTAAAAGTTTCTAAATCCAAGATTTCTATGTTATCATTATCCTTAGTTAGTTTACTTTTCTTTGACGTAGTATCAGTTTCTGGTTCCTCCGTTAACTTTCTCTTGGATCCATTTTTAGAGTCTTGCTCATATTCTCTTACAAGACTTTTTAGACCACATTCTACCATTTCTTTTGTTATATCTTGTACTTTACTTGGGTCACTTTCAGATAATCGTAGACCCCATTTTATTCTTAACTTATTTTCTACAATAAAATTTATAACTGATTTGTCCTTAGACGTTAAAATCTTCGATATATTTTGCTTCATAGATTCGTCATCTGATTTATTGTCCTTCAAAATGTTTATTATGTCTGAAAAACTAGGAGTCTCTTCATTGTTTAACTTTAGTAAATCCACTATATATTCCGTACTGATCTCAGAAAGTAATGGTACATTATATGGTAACCTAGAGATCGTAAATGTATCTTCTTTATTGCTGGGAAGTAAACTTTGTTCGAGCTGTATTTCAGTATTCTTGTTATTATCTTTATTTTCTTCTTCTTCTTCATCATTATCCATTAGTACCTCTTGCTCTAGGTTATTCAATTCTTCTCCATTTTCTTCTTCATCACTATTTGCTAAGACGTTTATAATATCTTCTTTAACATCATCTGTAGCCTGTTTCCCAAAATCTGAAATTTCTCGAATTAATTTAAACAATTCATTAAAACTTGATTGATCAATGTCTAATTGAAGATCTTTTTGGATTGACTCTCGTTTCTTATCTATGAGGCCATCGGAATTATCATCATCTGTCTTCAATATATCTATAAGTAAGTCTGCAGTTCCAACAATTACATCATGAGGCATATCGTTGCCCAGTAATTTAGTCACCCACTCTAAAATTCTCGAGTAAATTTCAGTGTTTTGTTGTGTTGTTGGATAATACTTTAATCTTTGACCATTTGTTGGCCCTAGGATAGTAGAATTATCTTGAATTCTCCAATTGGTACTAATATTTATGGATGTTTGTTCTTGGATATCTGTAACTTTGTTAACATCCTTTTCCGCTAACTCTCTTTCATCAGTACCTAACGTACTATGAACTTGAGATCCCATTTCCTTTGTTGATATTCTACCTTTCATAGATTTTGGTTGTGATAGTTCCGCATCTCTTAACGGATCTGTTCTAACATTTTGAAATCTTTTATCTGTCTGTAGTACTTTATTAGACATCTCATCGTAACGATAGATTTCCTTAATTTTAGATGACCTTTCATGTTCATCATTATCCTTTTTTTCTGTCATTTATCTCTATGTAATAAAGTTTAGAATTATCTAGGTTGTATATTTTAAATACTAGCTTGACAAACCTCGGAAAGTTGTTAACTTTTAATTATTGTTTCTCTTGTTATTACCTATTTAAATTCGATGCTTTATTATTATTTTAACTATTTATTTTTTCAACTTCGTGAAACGCGATTCACATTATATACTATAATATATATGTCAAATTAAATAATCTTAGGTATATATATATGTAAATATTCTATTAATATGAATTTAGAATCTTATAAATATATATATCTGGGTGGTAACCTGTTAGATAGATTCTATGGACCAACCTAATTCAGAAAAAGGTACTGCACTTCGATATAGTTTAAGTGCATTAAATGATCAGATTACCGAATTATCCAGTTCTAAATCAATTTCAGACGTTGCTAAGAAGAATAGCAAAGTTTCACAAACTGTCATTCGAAACAACAGGATTAAGATATCAGAAATCAATTCTAATAATCTCAGTGACGACATTCCATGGTTTCAGAAATATGAACCAAATACATTAGTAGAGGTAGCAATTCATAAGAGAAAGTTATCAGATGTGCGTAGTGCTCTAGAAGCGATGCTATCCGAGAAGGATCATAATAAAGTTTTGTTACTTACTGGTCCAAGTGGGTGTTCTAAAAGTACTGTCATCCACAAGTTGGCTGATGAATTGGTTCCACTATATAGAAAAAGTGGATCTATGCTAACTCTACGACAAAACCATCAAAAGGAACACAACGTTATAGAATATCATAATGATACAATAATTAATGGTTTAAACCACATGGATAGTTTTCGTGAGTTTCTAAGGGAAGCGAAATATAAAATAGGATCTAATTTGTCTATTATACTAGTTGAAGATTTTCCTAATGTATTTCATAATGAAACAAGACGAGTATTCCAGACTGTGTTGCTTGAGTGGCTATCTGGTCAAGAAGATAACTTACCTCCATTAGTATTGTGTTTAACTGAATGTGAAATTGAGAATGATGGTTCAAGATTTAATGCATTTAACATTGATAATATATATACGGCAGAAACAGTTTTGAATAGAGAATTACTTAATCATCCAAAATTACAAACAATAAAATTCAATCCGATAAATATGTCATTAATGAAGAAGGTCTTGAACAATATTGCATTGAAAGAACACGAATTATTAGAAGACAACGGTAAATGGAAGCTAAAATCAGGTGTTATAGATGAAATATCAAAATCAAGTGGTGATATTCGATCGGGTATATATGCATTTGAATGGTGGGCAAAATCACATAGCGATCTTAAATTCATAACAAGAAAGGAATCTACTTCCTATTTCCATGCGGTTGGTAAACTCATACACGGCTCAAAAGACATCGAAGATGACAATGAAATGATCAACAATTTAATTGAATCAACTAATGGCCTTTTATCTAACGATAATTTCAAATTGGGTTTATTAGAGAACTATTCTTCATTTGACAAAGGCAATTTTGACATTAAATCAGCTACGGATATCATTGATGCATTAGGTGAAAGTGATATAATGGGTTCCTCGCCAGAATCATTAGAATACTCCGCTAGAAAGGTTCGTTATACGTTTAATCAATTAAAAGGTGAAGATCATCATCATGGTAAATCTAATTTTCCAGTTGATTGGAAAATACAACGTTTGATGAATGAATTTAAAATTCAAAGTGACGATTATTTTAACGTTTCCTTGTATAAATACAACACAGTACCGTTGATGAAAGATATAGTTCTAGATTATAGTTTCTATTCACCTTTTATTAGAGGGCTTCGGAATTATAAAAAGAAAGTTTTGGTACATTATTCAGATACGTTACGAGATCCAGAAAAGAAGAAACTACGACTACAATACAAAGAAACTTTTGAAATAGATGAAAACATTGATATTTTAAATAGAATAGGTGGTAATATAGCATCCATAAATTCTGATCAATCTATAGTAGCTTCGGATGATAATGAAACAGATACTAAGAAATCAGTTGAGAAATATCAAATTGACAAGAATTCCAAATTAAAGAAACTAATTCAACAAAAACAACAAGACGAGTTAGGTTTAGATGAAGGTGACTTTAACGATGAAGACAAAGCTATGTTGAATGACAACATTATTGATAGTGATGATGAAAATATCGATGATGATGATGATTCATTTTATGAAATAGTCTCACAAAAGAAGCTAGAAGTTAAACAAGAATTAAAACCTGATATTGATGAATCGTTATCAGATTCAGACCTAGAAATGTTTTGAAACACTACATTACTTTATAAAAAAAAATTTATTCTTGCATTTATCGTTATATAATTTTATTTTTAATTCGAAACATGTCTTCCATACCCTTTAAAGTATTGAATGTGTTACAGTTTCTTGTTAATTGTTATATTAAAATCTTACTGAAGTAATCAGAGTCCTCCTCTAATGATTCCTTTATGATATCTAAACCACCAAGAAATTCATCATTTATATAAATTTGAGGGTAAGTAGGCCAATCTGAAAATTGCTTCATACCTTTTCTAACGACATCGTTTCTTAACACATCAAAGTAACCAAACCTTACTCCGTTTTCTCTAAGAATATTAACCAATTGTCTGGAATATCTACAACGTGGCTCAGTTGGAGTACCTTTTATGAAGATCATAACCGGAATTGCATTTATCAATTTGGATAGATTTATATTTAATTTTTCAAAGAAAGCGGCATCTTCTTCTTCTTCAAAGACTTCCTCATCAACACTACTACTATTTTCTGATCCATTAGATGTTATGCTATTGTTTCTGGATTTTAATTGGCGTATATCATTTTTACCAGATTTTATGGTTAATAATGTTTCAGAACAGTCGTCTAATGAGAACACGAAATCTTGAAGCTCAAAACCAGTTAAATGCCTTATAATGTAACCATTTCTTACAACCACTAAATATGGAGAAATCGAAACCTTGAATAACTTGGTTAACTCTGAATTAATCTCGGAGTTTATAAAGAGAAAGTTGATAGTATCTTTTATATATTTCAAACTTGATTCCCTAATTCTGTTACTTATGTTCTTACTGTTATTATCATTGTTTGAATAAAAAAACAAAGCCAGTATCTTATTCTTACATTCTGATGATATAACATCTTCTAGATGTCCTCTATCTAAGATCTCCACTATGGACATGTTTAGTAAATCACTTTTTTTTCTATATATATATATACATATATATGCTTATATAATTTAAACAACCACAAGAAAGAAAAAAGTGCATGAGATCAATGTCATATATATATTAACTCTTCTAAAACCTATCAATAACACCCACCTTTTTCCCATAGGGTGCTGAATAATCTAAATTTAAAGGTGGCTCTATTCAATTTGGGTGCTGTTTGTAGGGTGTTTGCTTTAGTAAGACGGGGAATAAATCGGCAGGCACAGGAGACGCAGGAAATAAAATTTGAAAATTTCAAGTTTCAAAGAATGCCGGCAATATTGATATTGGCCAATGAGAAGTAAGTATATTAGTAATAAGTAATGTAAATCACTCATAGGCGTGTAGCTAACTTGTAGAACGAGTTCCAGGATACTGTAATGATAGATTCCTTTGTTAGTTCAGGGTGTAGTGCTTGTATTTCTTCGATGTGTTCGTCAAGGATGTCTTTTTTGTCTTTGTTTTGTGGTTCCTTCAACCAGGAATGGTAAGCACTGCATGATTGAAGGTAACCCAAGTAATCGTTAATCGATATGTTTCTTGTCATTAGGAATGAATCATTACCTTGTAATATTTTCTTGTCCGGACCTCTGGCGTCTTTTGCTTCGAAATATTCTTCTGTGATATTGTAGAACTTACTCTCATCATAGTGAGAATCCTTAAGCATGTTTCTTAATATGCTACGGCCTGGTTGCTGCCAATATGGACCTAAATGATTGTCGCCGCATAATAATTCGTCCATCATTTCGTCCAAGTCCGGATAGGCATCAAATATATGATCACTATAGCCCCAAATAGCGATGGTCCCGTCCTTACGTAATCTTTTGGCAACATTTTGCTGGAAGTTATCAAAGTCAAACCAATGGACACACTCAACAGCAGTGATCATATCACACTTGTCTTCCTCATTATCAAAGAAAGAGAAATTATCATAAGAAGATACATGAAATTCTACTTTATCGTATTGAGCACCCTTTTCGTTCTTTATCTTCTTAGCAATATTAATCATAGTTTCCGAGATATCAGTACCAATAATGTTATGGAATTGTTCGAATTGATCTGCCATTTGGAAAGTGGCTACACCTGGACCACATCCTATATCGACTAATGAAAATTGTTCACCCTTATGGTAACGTTGTAGAAATTGGTACAATTCCTTTGGGTATGAAGGTCTTGACTTCATATAACGGTCTGCATCGAAATCTGCTGACGAAAAAGCTGACATTATTAGCTTTGGGTACTGTTTTACTTCTTAATTGTGTTTAGTATGTTCATATAATGACTAACCTTTTATATCTTTAGTCTTTATATATAAATTTCGGGACAAATGCACCATCACGTGTATTCCCTGTCATATTTAATATGAGTAACATAAAGTAAATATTTCGATAACAATATGATTACTGGTGTTATTAGATTGTCATGTACATATTACAACCTTTGGAATGATTTAACGTGTTTCTTTAGATGTGTAGATCCAGAAATAAAGCCAATCTGGAAGGAACGACGTTTTTACTACAAGTTTTTGAATCGTTATTTGTTTTTAAATATAATATCTATTAAAACATATTATTGAGAAATAGTTTCAGATAGAATAAATAAACTTTTCAATTAATTATTTTCTAACTTTAACTATATCAGCTCAGTCGATTTGTATACATTTTCATAAGCCGAATATGATAAACTTGGAAAAAAAAGTTCGATGAGCAACTATTTCAACAGTTTAAATCATAAAACATACAGAGTATAAACTAACACAATCAAGCATGTCAGCTGTATTTGAATGTTCAACTTGTCAGGAGACAAATGCTGCCGAGCCAATGATGAAACATTTGGCTTCTGTTAGACATAAAACAGTTAAAGATATTACAGTTGATGAAGAAGTAGCCTGTGAGGAATGTCAAAATAATAATATCCATCAGTTACAGATTATTAGATTTGGTGGTGATGATATGGTATTGTTATGTAACACCTGTTTCCAGAAAATATATTCTGGTATTGAGAAGCCATCAACAGCTTACTCTTTGTCTAATGGTACTCTACTAAAATATTGGCAGAATTATTTAAAGGTAAGAGACTGTTCTTGTGCACATTGTAGCAGTGACTCGAATCTAAACGTCGATAATACCCAATATGTGTTATGTGATAAATGTTTAGAAAGTTACCCCAAGAAGGACAAGTTTGTATCAGAAAGAACAGGTAAATTCTTATTCACATTATTGAAAATTAAAGAACCTTCTGACAAGAAGAAAAGTAACGGTAGAAATATGGGTAGACGTAAAGGAAGAGGTAAAGACAGTGGTAAAGGAAGAGGTAAAGGTAAAGGTAAACCTCACGGTAAGCCAACTGTTGAAGATGAAAAAGATACTGAGATTGGTATATTAGACAAAATTAATGCGGCTGGGTATGCCAACAAGAAACAAAATACAATTATTGAGAGTAGTACGTCGTTGAGTCTGAGATCCTTCAGTGGATTTAAGGCTATTAATAGTGATACCAATCTAGCTTCTAATATGAGAAAGAAAACTGGTTCCGACGTAAGAACTACCAAGAGTTCTACCATTATTAACAAATCCGGTAAATCAACAAAGACTTCAAATAGTGCTACTAAGAGTAAGCCAAATAACAGAGAAAGATCTTCAAACAAACAAATCGAAATTACCTCCCGTATTACTACCAAAGATAAAAGAGGCAACACCAAGAGTTTTTCGTTGAATACAAATGATACTAGAGGAAACAACGATTCGAGATTCAAAAAAGACGTATTGAAGCCTAATGGTAAACCTGTTACTAAAACCCGTGATTCTAAACCAATACTTCAGAAGGATACTTTGAATAAGAATTCAGAGAAAACAACGTCCAAGAAGATACCATTACCAGATATCAGGAAGCCATCTCCATCTGATACCAAGAAACAGTCGAAGGATAACAAGAAGTCTATAAAGGAAAATACAAGATCTAAGGAACCTAAAACGGCCCTGCCAAATGATTCTTCAAAGAAGAATGTTAAAGGGAAAAGTTCAGACAAGAAAATAAAAAGATCAGAATCAAATAGAAATGGAAACGAGTCTAAATCTAATAAAAAGACAAACACTCCAGAAAAATTTAATATTGTTAATTCTGATGAAGTTGAAGAAGGTGTACAAATTCAAACTTACATTAATAAAAAATATGAACCTCAATTATCATTCCCTGATTTAAAAACTTACTTGGATTCTTTTTCGCATGCTATGTTCCTTGAACAGAAGATTGAAAATACATTTATTCATGATTTTGATATTAGATGGCCTTCAAAACAGAAAGAGATTGCATTTGTAGTTACTTTTCAATCCAAAGACAACGAAGAGCTAAAGAAACTAATTATGCCACATTTAGTAGGTAAGACTAAAAACCCATTCAATGAAAGACAACCATTGATCTTTGCATCTCAAGATGAATCAATGGTATGGTATACATTTATTAAGGAGATGAGAGAAGAAAGCAAGAGCATTGTTTTATTAATAGAATTATTCCCATGGAACAAACTTGCTTTACCTACAAAACTAGGTTCTGATATCATCAAACTATTACCTGTGTCTAATCAATCGAGCAGAATTTTCTTTGCCATGACACGCATCAAGAATGAAAAGTTTATCGAGTTATTATTAGGTAACAAGAAAATGAGAAAGATTAGCTTCAATAATCGTTTAAAGTTTACAAAGGATGTTTTCAATGATTCTCAAAAGAAAGCTATTGAACATGTATTAAATAATTCAGTTACTGTTATTCAAGGTCCACCGGGTACTGGTAAGACATCCACGATTGAAGAATTGATTTTACAATTAATGAAAACTTTTAATTCGTTCCCAATTTTATGTGTTGCAGCATCAAATATTGCTATTGATAACATTGCTGAGAAATTCATCGATAATGAAATGGGTATTAAAGTCTTAAGAATTGTATCTGACAGAAAAGAATCGCAATATGATGAGAACCACCCATTAGGTAAGATTTGTTTGCATAATATTGTTTATAGATTATTGCCACCAGATATACAAGAACTTGAAGGTAAGATGCGTCGTTTTGGTAAGAGTAGTTTATCTGCAAGAGAAGAGAAAAACTTGTACAATACTAAGAGTCAAATTACTAATCAAGTGACACAACAAGCACAAATCATTTGTACTACCAATATTACCGCTGGTGGTAGACAATTAAAAGTGATTAAAGAATTGCCTGTTGTTATTATGGATGAATCTACACAATCATCCGAGGTCTCTACATTAGTGCCATTATCGTTACCTGGTATTAAGAGTTTCTTGTTTGTTGGTGATGAAAAGCAATTGAGCAGTTTCAGTAATATTCCACAATTGGAGATGTCATTATTTGAAAGAGTCTTATTGAATGGTACATATGGTGATGCCGAGATGTTGGATACACAATACAGAATGCATCCAAAGATTAGTGAGTTCCCAATCAAAGCATTTTACAATAATAAGTTAAAGGATGGTGTTACTGCTGAGGATAAAGCATGGCCTGGTATCAAATATCCATTATTTTTCTATCAATGTGACAAGACAATGGAGACTCGTGGCTATAATCGAGGCGCCAGTGGTGACCAATTCTCACGTGGTGGGTTCAGTTATAATAACAGTGGTGAATGTGATGCGATCATCGAGGTCATATATAAACTAGTATTGGATAAGAAGGTTCCGTTGAGTAATATTGGTATCATCACTGCATATTCTGCCCAAAGAGATATGCTATCTGATAAGTTATCTAAGGATTCGTTGATCAACCCAAGCGGTAAGAACATTGTCGTTGAGACAGATGAAGATGAATTTTTAAGTAAGAATTCATATGCTGGTCGTGACTTACAATCCCATGTAGTGAACATTGTGAACGAGTTACACATTGCCACGGTAGATTCGTTCCAAGGTCATGAGAAGGAGTTTATAATATTTTCATGTGTGCGTAATAATAAAGAGAATAAAGTTGGTTTCTTAGCTGATCGTAAGAGATTAAACGTAGCGTTGACAAGAGCCAAGAATGGGCTTGTCATTGTTGGTAACAAGGATGTTTTAAAGAAGAGCCAGAGTATCTGGACCGACTATGTAGAATTCCTACAGAACAAGGGTGTGACGTCTGATACATTAAGTGATTACTAATTCAAATGTAAACGCAAACGACGCGATCGACCTCAACTGTATACTATATAGATAAAAAGTGTACACTATACTACAGATACACTGGGGATATCTCACAGCCATGGCTCACAACCAAATGACACACCACCGGGAACTGTTCATCCATTGATAAAGTTTCCTATATAGAAAGATATTTTGGGTCGCCGCGTTACAAGATTAAAACAATCCAACGCGGTAATCAAGACAACCATATACAACACTAGCACCACACATACACATACACAAGTATATATAACAACGTCAATTGCTTACCCAGACCCACGTTATATATATATATATATATATATATATAGCTCAGCGGCACATCCACCCAGCCACCCGGCATCCTCTAATATATAATCACGAAATACGGATATTACCCAGCCTTTATTTCTACAAAATTTCAGAATTTCTGTGTGTGTGTCTTTTTTTGTTTGCGTTAGTCGTCGATATAAAAGAAAACAAGCGATTGTAACAGTTGTAGTTTGAATGACACTTATATGATAAAGGAAGATACACACATATATATACAATACAATGTCATTAAGTCGTGAGGATTCTGTTTATTTAGCTAAGCTTGCTGAGCAAGCTGAACGTTATGAAGAAATGGTTGAAAATATGAAGGATGTAGCCTCTACAGGTCAAGAATTATCTGTTGAAGAAAGAAATTTATTATCTGTTGCTTATAAGAATGTTATTGGTGCTAGACGTGCTTCTTGGAGAATTGTTTCTTCTATTGAACAAAAAGAAGAGTCTAAGGAAAAATCAGAACATCAAGTTGATTTGATTAGAAACTATCGTTCTAAGATCGAGGAAGAATTGACTAAGATCTCCCAAGATATATTGTCAGTTTTGGATAACCATTTGATTCCATCTGCTACTACTGGTGAATCAAAGGTCTTCTACTACAAGATGAAAGGTGATTACCACCGTTATTTAGCTGAATTCTCAAATACTGAAGCTAGAGATGCTGCCACTAACGCTTCCTTAGAAGCATACAAGACTGCTTCTGATATCGCTACCACTGAATTACCACCAACTCACCCAATTCGTCTAGGTTTAGCCTTAAACTTTTCTGTCTTCTACTACGAAATCCAAAACTCTCCAGACAAAGCTTGTCATTTAGCTAAACAAGCCTTTGATGACGCTATTGCTGAATTGGACACTTTATCAGAAGAATCTTACAAGGATTCTACTCTAATAATGCAATTATTAAGAGATAACTTAACTCTATGGACTTCAGACATGTCAGAATCAGCACATGATGAAGAAACTAACGATAATGATGCTCAAAAATAATCAAAACCTACATATTCATTCAACACTCGTTTGTATATCTTAAGTACTGGAATACTATATTACCTATGTCAATTCAATATATCACCTATATGTAAATAATTCTATACACTTACTCTCTTATTACCATTCTATTCTTTGATTCTTCTTTATAACGGAAGTACATTGCCGGTCTCGGACTGCAATTTTCAATCAATAAAAGTTGCAAAAAATTAAAAAAAGGTCAAAAATGAACAAAGAACAGGGATCATCAACAAACTTCAAAAGGTAGTATAATTGAACAAACACACATACGCAAATCAAGATGCTCTCAGCTACGTTAAGGAGCAACAGATATTGTGTCACACCATCTTTAACAAAATATGTCTCTCTAAGACATTTAGCTACAACGGCTCAAAAACCAAAGGAGACTTCAACGACTACTCAGGACTCAGATGTCGTCACAATTAACTTACCGGAACATTCTTTCGAAGGTTACCTAATTGACACACCACCTTTGACGTACCAGACTACTAAGTCGGAATTGCTACAAATGTATAAAGATATGGTCATTATCAGAAGAATGGAAATGGCTTGTGATGCTTTATACAAAGCAAAGAAGATTAGAGGTTTCTGTCATCTTTCTGTCGGTCAAGAAGCAATTGCAGTTGGTATCGAAAACGCAATTACAAAAACTGACTCGGTTATTACCTCATATAGATGTCACGGTTTCACTTACATGAGAGGTGGTACTGTCAAAGCTGTTCTTGCCGAATTGATGGGTAGAAGAGCAGGTGTATCCCACGGTAAAGGTGGTTCCATGCACTTATACGCCCCAGGTTTCTACGGTGGTAACGGTATCGTCGGTGCTCAAGTTCCATTAGGTGCAGGTTTAGCTTTCGCTCATCAATATAAGAATGAGGACGCTTGTTCTTTCACTCTATACGGTGACGGTGCTTCAAACCAAGGTCAAGTGTTTGAATCCTTCAACATGGCCAAATTATTCAACTTACCTGTTGTATTCTGTTGTGAAAACAACAAATACGGTATGGGTACAGCAGCTGCAAGATCTTCTGCTACCACAGAGTACTTCAAACGTGGTCAATACATCCCAGGTGTTAAAGTCAATGGTATGGATATTCTTGCCATTTACCAAGCCTCAAAATTCGCTAAAGAATGGTGTGTCTCCGGTAAAGGTCCATTAGTTCTAGAATACGAAACCTATAGATACGGTGGTCACTCCATGTCTGATCCAGGTACTACTTACAGAACTAGAGAAGAAATTCAAAACATGAGATCCAAGAATGATCCAATTGCAGGTTTAAAGATGCATTTAATCGACTTAGGTATCGCTACCGAAGCTGAAGTTAAGGCCTACGATAAATCAGCAAGAAAACACGTTGATGAACAAGTCGAGTTAGCTGATGCTTGTCCACCACCTGAACCAAAATTATCCATTTTATTCGAAGACGTTTATGTTAAGGGTACTGAAACCCCAACATTAAGAGGTAGAATCCCAGAAGATACCTGGGATTTCCAAACAAATGATTTTGCTAACAAGTACTAGTTGGTAATAACTACTGTCTATATCGTTATTATTCAATATATATTAACTATTCCTTTACTATTTATTTTCTTTCTTAGAGAAACATTTACATTTTTAGCCGCTGAGGATCTCTCTCATATGGAGTGTTTTTTTAATATAAAAGGACCTCTAAATTAAACAAACTTAGATTTCGGGATCTTTATATACTCTTGCAAACATTTGTATATTATAATAGTTTTGATATGTCCACTACTGTTGAAGTGACTGAAGAGGTCCAAGGCACGAAACCAAGTAATATTATTGGTGTTGAAGAATTACAAAATTATGGTATTAATGCATCAGATTTACAGAAACTAAAAGCCTCTGGGATATTCACTGTTAACACAGTTCTATCGACAACAAGAAGACACCTTTGTAAGATCAAGGGTCTCAGTGAAGTTAAAGTTGAAAAGATTAAAGAAGCATCGGGAAAGATAATTAAAGTTGGTTTTATTCCAGCAACGGTACAATACGATATTAGAAAACATATATTTGCTTTATCCACTGGTTCGAAACAATTAGACTCTGTTTTGGGTGGTGGTGTCATGACTATGAGTATTACTGAAGTATTCGGAGAGTTTAGATGTGGTAAGACTCAAATGTCACACACATTGTGTGTCACTGCTCAATTGCCTAAAGAAATGGGTGGTGGTGAAGGTAAAGTTGCTTATATTGACACAGAAGGTACATTCAGACCTGAAAGAATTAAACAAATTGCTGAACGATACGATTTAGATCCAGAGGCTTGTTTGGAGAATATCACTTATGCAAGAGCACTAAATAGTGAACATCAAATGGAATTGGTGGAACAACTAGGTGGAGAATTGAGTTCTGGTGAGTATAGATTGATCATTGTTGACTCAATAATGGCAAACTTTAGAGTCGATTACTGTGGCCGTGGTGAATTGAATGAAAGACAACAAAAATTAAATCAACACCTTTTCAAATTAAATCGTCTTGCTGAAGAATTTAATGTTGCTATCTTTATGACAAATCAAGTTCAATCTGATCCAGGAGCTTCGGCATTATTTGCAGCTCCTGATGGTAGAAAACCTGTAGGTGGACATGTCCTAGCACACGCTTCTGCTACAAGAATATTGCTAAGAAAAGGTCGTGGTGATGAAAGAGTAGCTAAATTGCAGGACTCCCCAGATATGCCAGAGCGTGAATGTGTTTATGTTATTGGTGAAAAGGGTATTATTGACTCAACAGAATGAAACTGGTTTAAATGTGTTTATTTTTAAAATAGTATGTGTAATCTATAAAAAGAATAGTATTAATATTAATAATTGTTGTTTAATTAACTATTGCTTCTTCTTGAAACATATTTTGGCCATCAATAGCATCTTCAGTATCTATATCACAATCTCCGTCAGTATCTTCTTCATCCAAGTTATTTGGATCTTTGTACTGAATGGGATATATTAAATATCTCCATGGGTACTCAAAGAATAGTTCTCTCTCTTTTAATAACTTAAAATATCCATACCTATCGATGTTGAGTAAATAATGTAAGATATAATCTATCATACCGATAAATCTTTTCAATTCTTGAAATTCTAATTCTCTTGGAAATTCTAATTCTGTGCTGTCTTCATTCTCTATCATGAATTGGACGACATCATCCTTGTCATATCTACTTTCATAATCATAAGCTCTGAAAAATGGTGGATAATCAATTTGCTTACCGTCATAAAATTTTGAAACTTCACTTAGATCAATATTAATGTCATTATCTTCAATTGGCAAACCAGGTGAATCTGCTATGTAATTTTCATTTATTGGGCCTAGCAATCCAATTTCACGAAAATCATCACTAACATCATCATCATCATCGTTAATGAGTGTCCGAAAGTGTACATTATGAGGCTTGATAATGATATTATTATCGAAGCTTACATCAATTGGCTTTCTTGATTCAAAATTTTCATCTTCAATATCAGATGGATATTTCTCTAAAGGATAACTGTATACTGGTTTTAAACTCCTTTTAACTCTCGGTTTTTGTCTGTTGTCATGTTGAATAATATTAAGAGGATGCATATTGTACTATCTTTGAGTGGTATCCCATTGATATATAATAGGCTACTAACATAATATGATTGATCGATTTTTATGGCAAATTCTGGCAACTTTGAAGTTCTGACGTTTGACATATTAACGACATCGAATTGTTTGGAAAGTACGCCATATATTAACAATCGGTAAGTTCAAGATGATTTATCTAGGACATTACTCGATGTCATTAAATTATCAATGTAATCCTGTAAATATTCATTTTCTTGTTTTAATTGTTCACAGACCTTCCTTTGTTCTAGTGTTTTATTCCATAATAAATCTAAGGTACCCTTCAATAATTTAGTTTCAGTAAATAGTTTTTGGTCTTCCGATATAATACCAGAAGTAACTCTACTAGTTGGCTCTTTTGTGACTTCGAGATGTTGTTCAACTTCCATTGTACTTGTATTTGTATTATCTTCTGATTCTGACATTACAATCTGTAAAAAGCTTCTGATTTATTGATTTCAGGGAAACGGGAAAATCTTACTTGACTTAAGGAACTTGTAATTGTCTAATGGACTTTTATTGAATAAAGTTCATCAACTTTTGATTATGCAAATATATCAATACCTTTGTAGTATTCTCTCTACTCACCAATAGAAATACTAAAAATAATACTTTTTCAACCGTAAAAATAAATAAAAATAGATGATCTCTAGCGGGATCGAACCGCTGATCCCGGCGTTATTAGCACCGTGCCTTAACCAACTGGGCCAAGAGATCATAAATTTGTAATATTTGTGTCATTAGAATTTGATGTGATGTATCCACATATTTAATAGTGGAAAACACACGAAATGAGATAACAAATTGCTATGGGTAAATATTATTAGGATGGTGGTAAATACATAGAACTCAAAGTGTGATACAACACAATTTGGTTCAGTATTTGAGAAAATAGACCCATAAATAGTTGTGTATTTTCTATTATCAAACAGTTAATTTTCTCAATTACATTATATAGTTTTTCACATTACTGTTTACACTTATATGCTTTAAGTATTCACGAGAAAAAAAGTGTTAATACACAGTACAGTGTCTGTATTATATGTTTACTATATATGAGGCCTAGTTTAGATTATCTAAAATAGAATAAAAAATTGAAACTTGATATACCGAAATAACTCAACAATGACTAAGTAAATATACAATAGTAGAAATATATTTTATTGAATAAAGTATATCCTTACTGTACTCTATGGTCACTTTTTAAGTCAACTCTTCGAATTATTATTTATTATTTATTCACAACGTTGTAAATTTACATTTTAGTCTTTCAAATATTAATTGAATAACTAAATATTATTATTATATATAAATCATGAAACGTTAGAATAATCACTACCAAAGTTATATATAAGGAATAATGTATTAAGATATTTGTGTAAAACATCCATGAAACGATAAAGATCATATTTGTATTATATGAAAAATGAAAATTTATAGAAGAATCAGTATTAAATTAAATATTGTAAAAGGAATATATATCTATTTAAGCAATGATACAGGCTGGATCCCAGAAGACACCCTTGACAATGTAGTTATCTTTCTTTTCGGAGGCAGAGTCTTTTTGAGAAGCAGAGGTAGAAATAGTAGTTGGTTGCATTTTATTTTATTTAGTTGTTTGGTGAATGTATTTAGTTCAATGATTTTCTATTATTTATAAATTAGAAGATATAAAACTAAATCAATCAATCAATGAATATAACTCCTCTATTTATACCTTTCAAAGCTTCAATAAAACAGGTTATTTAATATTATCTTCTACCTACTTATGTAAATTGAGCTGCTTCACTTATTTTCTTGAAACCATGTAAATTTCCTCTTTCGGCAATTACAAGCTTATATTAAGAGCCTCAAAAATTTAAGATCTGCAGGAAATTAAGTAGGCTAGTGTAAGTTACAAGTTTCATTAGTCTGTACTTGAAACTATCCAATCGATATTTACGTTTTATCTTAACAGTTGGAAATTAAGTTTTTTTTGTAACACTGATCTATATGAGGTAAACATCGTGTATGGCTTCATAAGGAATAATAATCAAATATTTTTGCTTAATTAGTATTATTAAGAATTATTGCTTGTGAAATGTTTATTAAATTCTATGTAAAAATCTATCTAAAATGTGCTTGAGATGAAATAATGTTTAGAAAATCTATATCTAATCAACCTTGATAGAAGAGTAAATCTTTCTGACAAAGAACATAGAAGTGATGAAACCAATAGAACCTGTGACTAGACAACATAATAATGAAATAATTGCTGAGTAACCAACATATAGTATAATAGTAGTAAAACCACCTAATTTGAATTTGGTGAATAAGATGGAATGGACGAAAACGTAGATTGCACAACCAACACCACCAACAATGAAACTTCTCCAGTGCCATTTCCAATTTTCTAGACATAAGGAATGGTAGGTAATTAGAATGGTGACTAATGAAGTAGTTAAGGTTAATAGTAGGAAAGAGAAGAATAAGAATCCAAACATGTAGAAAATCTTATTAAACCATAAACTTGAGTAAATGAAATATAATTCAATGGCGATAGAACCGAATGGGAAAATACCAGCGATTAGTGTAGCTGGAATAGTTTTTAAGTACCATGGTTGGAATGGAATTTGTCTAGCGATTTGATTTGTCTTAGTAGGATGATCATTCCAAGTACATTTCTTGTGAGCAACTAAAGAACCAGCAACAGAGGACGGGACAGAGAAAATAACCCATAAGAAGAACATAAAGAATAATGTGCTTGCTGGAATAACATCAGAAGAGTGAACGTAAAGCAAGAACAGATTCATTATAATCATAACGGCAAAGATAATACCTGGAACAAATACTGGAGTTAAATACATATTAACCTTCCAATATGGACCACCGAAGAACTTGTAGACACCCATGGAGGTATAAGAACCGACGAAACCAAATAGAGCATAAAGCATGAACATGACTGTAGCTAAAGAACCTCTTGAACTTGGAGATAGGAAACCTAATGCAGCAAAGAAAATACTACAGGCGATCATTAAGAATAATTGAGTACCCGAACCTACAAGGACAGATAATAATAATGATCTACTTGGAATACGGAAAATATCACCGTGACCTAATTTCCAACCAGCATCTACTTGGAATTCATCATCTAGATTTAGTTCATTGTAACGAGCGAAATCACTTTTTAGGGCCTTTAATAAAGAGTGAATAACAATAGATGATAGTAGAACAACAACAATAGAGAAATTAATTAAAGAATACCATTGGATAGTTGGATCGTAAATGTGTAAGTATTTATCCCATCTTGTAGCCCAGACAGTGTCGGATGGAGTAAATTTGACGGAATAGGTAAAGTAAACTTCGTTATCTTTTTCTTCATCTAAAATTAATGGCTTACCAGTGGTGGTACAAGCACCCGGAACAGTACGTTCAATAGAAACTGGATTGACGGTGACACCGACAACACGGAAGTCACCTTCCCCACGGTCATGGTATTCAATGCTAATATCATAATGGTTAACGAAATATGGTAATTCAATACTCTTAATCGTTTGGATATTCTTTGGATCACGGGCATCTAATTCTAAACCTTCGTTTGTAGTAGTTTTCTTTGGAATTGGTTTATTATTACCAACTATTTCGACAACTTCGACATAACCTAATTCAAAACCTGCACCGTAGAAATCAGTGTTAGTTTTACTATCATGAACAACTTCTGCAGCTGGTAAACCATCGATAAGCCAGTTTTGGAAGAAACCATTCTTAATTAATTTATTGATGAATTGGGCATCCTTACCTGGAATAACACTTTTACATAAAGAAGTACATTCTTTGTCTTGTAACATTTTAATGTCAAATGGAGAGTTGTAGATTCTGTCACCAAAGATGATGGAACCTAAGGATTCTGGTTGTTTCTCTATCTTTTCCGGTTGACAGAAGTGAAATCTTTCGTAATAGTAATCATAAGAGTATAGGTATCTTTCCTTGTCACCCTTCATAGTCTTCCCTTCATCATTTTCGTGTTGGTAGTACATGGATGGAGATAAATGATTAACCAATAGGGGGATTTCATCGTTTTTACGGTATGTAGTTGGTGCTACACCCGGCAAGTAAAATGCTTGTGCTAGCGATGTGCATAAAGTGAGCACTACCAGTAGTTTTGTCATTGTTATGATGCAATATAAATGTTATAAGCTATAGAGCTAACTATTTCAAATAATGGTATCGAGGCTATTTGTCTGTTTTATCTCAAGAAGAGGCTTTAATATGATCATCATCTATATTTAAATCCAATAAACAAAAACGTCAAAATTTCGAAACAAATTTTTCAGAAAATTCCGCAAAATGCTTAACTATGAGGGTAATAATAATTAAATAGTTCTGATTAAAGAATATTATATATTGTGTTCTATATGAGTTAACATATGTTTATATATATTTATTTTACAATTTTGAGAGTTTAGAATTAAATATATTTCATTAGTTTCTCAGGTGGGACAGTGTCTATCATTTCGTTCTCGTCAATACGAGGTGTTATTGTTTGGGAATTTGTATCGTCATCTCTTAAAAAAGTGGCTAAGATTACACCAACTAGACCCAATACTGTAACAGTACCCAATGCAAGTGCTAGACCAATCAAAACAACAAAACCTCTACGGATATGATTCTTGTTGTCATTATGCTTTTTCGGTATTTGGGATGTTGGAGGTAATGTAGTTGTAGTGGTACTATTTGGATTTTGTAATGGGAATTGGGAATTAGAGTAAAGAGATGTATCTTTATTGATAAATGCAGTTAGATGTTGGTTATCCGAACTAGAAGTTTCTAACAGTAAATACGGAATCCATTCTTTATAATTGTACAACAAAGCCTGAATATTACCATATTTAGAGTCAAAGAATTGTCCTTGTAATAGTAAACTATCACTTGTTATAGTATCTCTCTTAGATATAGTGTTCTGAATAGAGACACTACCAGCACTAGATATTTCACTGGATGTATTAGTATTAGCAATATCAATTTGACTCCATACTTGATTTTCAAAAATATCAATAGTGTTTTTACCCCATATAATGATCTTGTCGTTATCAACAACAAATGAATCTATTTCTTCGGTAGTACTATTACTTCTTTTCAATGGGCGAAGCTCAAACTTCAGTAAATCTAAAGTGGCTAATGTAATAGATGAAGTATTATCAGAATCAAAGTTACCTGACATTATTAGATGGGTACCATTATAGAATTGTAATTGGGTGATAGTACCACTAATAGAACCATTGGCAAATGAACTCCATTCATTGTCTTTATAATTATATAAACATAAACCATCACAATTTACATCGGAGATAGTGAAATTACCACCAATCATTATGGTTGAATTTGATGGATAGTTAACTATTGAGTTCACTTGAGATCCGGAGTTTAATGTCAAATCTTTAATGGTATCCCCCGTTGTTGTGTTTAGAATAGATACTTGAGCATTCTTACCTGAACTTGAACCAGTGCTTACTACTAATAAAGTTTGGTTTTGAGAGTATAGCATGGAACGAATAGTGCTGGACCAACTCTTAATGTTGTTGTTGTTACTATTACTGAAGTAAATCATATCCTTACCATTGCTATTGTATGCATAAGCCGTTGATGATTGATTTAAGTAAAGACCCATATATGGTTCAATATTATCACGGAAGTTTATTTTTGAAACCTTATTGCTATCATCTATACTGATAGAACTATTTAAATTACCATAATCTGATTGAGAAACACCACCAAAGAAAAGGGTATCACTGTTTGCATTTTGGCCAGCACTCCAAAGTGATAATGAAAATACTGAACTGTTGGAGACACCTGATGATGATGAAACGTTGAAAATATGTTGGTTATCCATAACTAAAAACTCAGAGTTACCTAAAGTAATATTATTAGCTTGACTTACTGAAGTACTCTTCAAAGAGTTTATACTGCTGAAAGAACCATTATAAATAATATTGTTAGATTGATCATTTGATATATCGAAACCATTTCCAAAGAAGAAAACACCTTTAGAGTAAGATGCCAAGCCTGATACAGAACCTTTAACACTTAGGTCATTGGTTGAACTCACCTGTAGTTTATTGTCTAATTGTAGATTAGAAATACCTTGCTTCGAATCAGCAAGTAATAAAGTATTGTTGTTGTATAGTGCAACAAATACAGTAGTATTCTTAGAGAATTTGTCTACTGTGTATTTGACGATTGGATTTGGTGCAATTCTGCGGTTTGAATTATTGAAAGATGAAGTAAAATTAGAAATTTGATATTGGAATAAGCCATTTAATTTAACTGGTGCATTTGAACCATTTTTACTGCTAGTGGTATTCATCATGTTTAAATCTTGGATGTTGACACTGACTCTGTCGGCCACAACTGTAACTGGTGATGTTGTGGAAGAAAGGCCAGAAAGATACGCTAAGGTAATTTGACAAGATGAATCTAAATAACCGGAGTATAATCTATCATACTTCAATTGATCATTATTTTGATAAATTTGAGTATTTGAGATTAAAGTAGTATCATTGGAGTTCCAAACTGTAACGTTAACTATACCTCTTGTGGCACATGTACCATCCTGAGCACAACCTGGAGTATATAAATCAATGGAGTAAAAACCTGGGAAATCTAAGTTAATATCATATTTTACTGTAGGAATTGAATCTTCGTTTGGAGTAAAATAGGTAGCAATATAACTTTGATCAATTTGACCTTGAGTCCAGTGATTACCAGATAAAGTAACAGATGAAGTACTGTCTATGTTATCACAACTCTGTTGATTCAAGGTATTGTTAGCGAAACCATCAAACGAGTTTTGATATAAGTTGATACCGGCTAAACCAACATTTGAACCAAATGAACTTAAAGCGTTGAAAGTTAAAGATGCAACACTAACTAAATTAACAAAGGCGAAATCTTGGAAGTCTGAAGACCATTTTAAAATTGTTGTGTTACCATTTAATAAAGTAAAAGTACTTGAAATGTTAGCTTTATTTTGAAGTTGATTTTCTAAAGTTTGTCTATTGAATAATGGACAAAAAGCATCACAAAACTTGATATCACCAGAAAGTGGATCGATATAAGTTAAATTCATAATACTATTAGATGGTTGTGTAACAATTCTAAATGAAGAAACTTCATTATTTGAGTTTGGAGAATTAAATATTCTAATCTTTGTTGGTGCAGTATTATATGGTAGTTTACATGATAATGAACCTGCAGCGCCATCCATGGACCAAGCTTCATTGTCACTATTTGGACAAATAAAATCACTAGAATCAAAAGTAGCACCACCTTCAATGTTCCATGTAGCTTTCTTTAATGGAATTAATGGATTTAATTCAATAGTAGATAAATTTTGACCATATAAGGATGAAATATTATTGTAACTGGAAGAATTAATGCTATTTATTAGTAAAGTTGGTTCATCTAACGTCCAGAATTGACCAGAAAATAAAATATTATCGTTATTCAATTTAACAATTGAATTAACTGTAGAATTTTCACCAAAACCTACGAATGGTAATAAATTTGTTTTGTTTTTTGTTGAATCCCATGTAGCAATACTGTGACCTTTTGTGGAACCATTGGAATATGTGAAGTTACCACCAAAGTAAACCAAGCTATTATCAACAAAAATGGAATCTATGGTCGTTATTGAACTGTCAAATATTGGTTTACTAGAGAAATCTGTTAAATTGTATAAGATTTGTCTGTTTAAATTTAAATTGGCAAAATTACCATGACCACTTAAAATAAATGAATCACTACCGAACGGTACAATTTTGTTAATCGCGGCACCGTCATCTATATTGCCCTCTAATTGAATATAAATATCATCTGAGTAATATATTAGCTTATCTTTTGTAATATCCTTTGTAAAATTTTGTTGACCTGAAAATGTATAAAAAGATAAATCATCAACATTTCCTAATATCTGTAAAGTATCACTGCTCGACGAATCTATCGTTATACTTGGCGTACTTATCTGTTTTATACCTAGACTCTGCTCAATATGTTGCAATTGCGATGCCTGGGATACTCCCACTAGCAATGTCAACGACTGTACCAAACTAGAGTATAGCATGTCGCGTTCTATGGTGAATGTATTTTATGGAATAAGCCCTTTGAGTCTCTTGTTCAGACTTGATATATATATATATATTAAACTATTAAACTGTAAACAATATATCAAATTGTATAGAATGCGTTTAACGATTTTAATGCAATAACAATACTTTAAATTAATTTACCAATACTAGTAATTTGATTGATTAAATGTATCAGTATTTATTTTTTTCTTCAAGCTGCACAAAAAAGGAAATGGGTAAACAATCAATTTGAAATTTCGTTGATGGAAAATAAAATATATTGAGTCAAGAGTAAAGCCATTTATACAGCGGTATGCAGGTTCCCATGGTGATTGTATCTTGGCGAGTTGACGGGTTGTCAATGCTGTGTTGTGCTTAAATGCTATTTATATATATTTTATATGTATTACATCCAGGTTTGGTATCCGAATCTATTCTTAGTGCACCATTCGGTGCCGTGTTCGTAGTAGTCCTCTCTGCTTACTCTTGCATTCTTATATAGATCTGTGTTGGCCATGGTGTTCATGGCTTTCCAGCCAAACAATGTAGCATCGCCGTTCGGTATAGCGAGCCTGCACGTCCAATCTGTTGGTAATTGTCTTTGTACTTCACTGACTAGTCTAGTACCAAAATGCGGTAGGTTGAAGTTACCACCTGTACATACCATATTACTTACCATCAAGGGTCTGATTACCTCAGGTAACATTGAGAGACTCTCTAAGATGGTCTCGACGATACCGGGTTTTAGTAGTTGTGCAATTTCTGGATGGAAGAAAGTCTCGGGAATAGAGAACAACTCATCCTTTAGAACAATAGTCTGTGCGTTCTCTGGCATAGACTCTTTCTTGCGATCAGATACATAGCCCATAACACTTGTTTGGAAATCTGGTAATGCATACTCTTTGGAGTTTTGATCTTTGTGTTTAAAACTATCAAAATATGAAAGTGGAGGAATGAATAGACACTTTTCCTTGATGTTATTTACTAATATAGTTTCATCCATCATATTATAATGTCTAAATGACAAACTTTCCTTTAGTAAACCATTTAAGAACCTACCACCAATATCTAACTTCTTAACTGCCTTGTAGTATGGAACACCTCTAATAACTGGAATAATCCAGGTACAGTCAAATCCAGAGTCTACCACCAACTGATAATCCTTATAAGCGTTCTCACTTTTCTCTTCGTCTCTATTTGTTGTTGTATCTTCATCTTTACCTGATAATATATGATAATCAGATGGCGAACTAAATGGTATAAAACCAGCAATGTTGCTCTTATACATACTTCCAAATTCATATTCCTCAAATATTACTTGGTCAGTATGCTTACTTAACTCAGGGATAGTCATACACGCTTCACTTACTACTAAATGCTTACCAGCAGTATCTTTTATGTCAAAATCTTTAAACTCTTCGGGGTTATACAAACAATAATCCCATATAGTATTTTCTAGTTCCCATGAAACCAGTTGCCCTTGCTCATATGGTCTAAATATAGTAGCAGAGGATATATCTTTGATATTTTTCACTTGATTCGAAAGGTATGAGATACCATATTTATCTTTAACAAAACTATTGAAAGCTCTATGTGGTAATGTGCCTTTTTCAGAATTCGCGAGACCAAACTTGATTTCATATGAACCATTATCTATCACTATAGGAGGACTTTCCATTGTCAATCGTTCACCCTTTATATACTTTTCCTCTTTTCTCTTATTTAACACTTAGCCTTATTATATCTTGATCTTTTTTTTTCAATATTGAGTTTTAAGGCTATCTAGAAAAATAAACACATGAAAATCTAAAAGGTAAATAAACATCGAGATCAAAAAAAAATAGAACGTTTTAAACTAAAAGAACCAATCCAACTCTCAAAGCATATCCAAGATATATCTATAAATTCGTTATGCCTGAGAGTCCTTTAAGTAAGAAACAAAAGGTTCGTTCTCCGGTAGTAACTCCTGAACATGCAGATCATACCCAAATCACTAATGAAGCTGTTATCGAACAAAAGTCTATTAATGATGAAGAAGATGAAGATGAAATTGATGATATTATTCCTTCTCATATCTCTTATTCTAAATCTAGAACTCCAAGAAAGTTAGTCATTGATTCTGGGGATAGTAGATTTGCTTTGTCTCAACCTATTCCATCTCATTCCAATTCATCATTCATGGTTCCCAGTCTACAGCCACCATTATCACAGAATATAAGTGCTAGTGGAAGACATAAGGCTTATTCTCAATCGCCACCAAGGTCACCTGGAAGATCTCAAACTAGATCCCCTACCAGAAAGTTAGAACTAATTCAATTATCACCAATCAAGAATAGTAGAGTTGAACTACAGAAACTATACAAAGAACATAACTCCAAAACAAGAAAGAAGGAAAGACTGTTTATTGACCAATTAGTTCTTCATAACTTTAAGTCATATGCAGGCACTCAAGTTGTTGGACCATTTAACACCAGCTTCTCAGCCGTTGTAGGACCTAACGGTTCTGGTAAATCAAATGTTATCGATTCAATGCTATTTGTTTTTGGGTTTCGTGCTAATAAAATGAGGCAAGAAAGACTATCAGATTTAATTCACAACTCTGAAGCCTTCCCAGATCTTACATCATGTTCGGTGGAAGTCCATTTTCAATATGTAATTGATTTAGTTGATGGTACTTCTAAAGTTGATACAGATAGAGGTAGTCTAGTAGTTACAAGAAAAGCATTCAAAAATAATTCTTCAAAATACTACATCAATGGTAAAGAAAGTAAATATACGGAAGTAACTAAACTTCTCAAAGAAGAAGGTATTGATCTAGAACATAAGAGATTTTTAATTCTGCAAGGTGAAGTAGAAAACATTGCACAAATGAAACCTAAGGCAGAAAAAGAAAATGACGATGGTTTACTGGAGTATTTAGAAGATATTATTGGAACTGCCAAATATAAACCTTTAATCGAACAAGATATGGTTGAAGTTGACGCATTAAATGATATTTGTATTGAAAAAGAAAATAGATTTGATATTGTCGATCGTGAAAAGAACTCATTAGAATCAGCTAAAGATTCAGCATTGGAGTTTTTAGAAAAAGAAAAACAACTAACACTTCTGAGATCCTCCAAGATCCAATACAAATTAAATCAAAGTAACCAAAAAATGAAGAATACGTTAGAAAAAGTCTCTAATCTCAATGAATCTCTAGAGAAGGAAAACAAGAAGTTTATTGAACATCAAAAGGAAATGGGTGAGTTAACAACTCAAAGAGATTTATTCTCCAAAGAGCTGAAACAATTGGATATAAATGAAACAGAACTATCAAAGAATAAGAGAAAATTAAAGACCGAAGAAGTGTCAATGGAAGAAATGTTAAGAAGCTTGACACAAAAGAAAAACAAAGCTGAAAAGGTACTTACGAAAACAGAGCATTCAATTAGTCAAAATGAATCAGATTTAAAGAATTTAGAAGAAGAGAAAAATGAGTACACATCATCCAACCAAGATCTTAATCAACAATTGGAAGTTGAGAAAGTCAAATTAGATGAAATCAAATTTTCTTTAAAGGATAAAACACAACATATATCTGATGAAATAACAGCCCATGAGAAAGACCTTGAACCTTGGAATGTACAAATTCGAGATAAGAAATTAGAAATTCAACTTACAGAATCTGAAATTTCGGTTCTTAAAGAAACACAAATTAAGCTGGAACAGGAAATAAAAGATACTAAAATTGATATCGATAACAAAAAAGACGAGATCACAAGTACAAAATCAAGAATTGAAGATCTAAGCAGAAACCAAAAGTCTTTATCTAGTGAAACTCAGACTGGTGAAATTGAGTGCAATAGTGCTAAACTGAAAATGAAGGAAATGCAAGACGTTTTGAGTACTCAAAGACAGAGAGCAATGGAAGCTAGGTCAACTTTATCAAATGCAGAGAACAAGAATAAAGTCTTAGCAGCGCTTACTAGATTAGAAAAATCTGGTAGAATATCCGGCTTTCATGGTAGATTAGGTGATCTTGGTATAATATCTGAAAAATTTGATGTTGCTATTTCAACCGCATGTCCTCGATTAGATGATATTGTTGTCGATACAGTGGAATGTGGTCAACAATGTATTGAATACTTGAGAAAAAATAAACTAGGCTATGCCAAATTTATCCTATTAGATAAGCTACGGAAGTTTAATGTTTCAGCTATCCAAACACCTGATGGAGTTCCAAGATTATTTGATTTAGTGAAACCGAGAAATAATAAGCTAATTCCTGCATTTTATTCTGTTCTAAAAGATACCCTTGTTGCACATGACCTGAAACAAGCAAACAAGGTTGCATATGGTAAGAGAAGGTTTAGAGTCGTAACTTTGGACGGTAAACTGATTGATATTTCCGGTACTATGAGTGGTGGTGGTAATTATGTTTCAAGAGGTATGATGAAAGTGGGTGATAGTAATGTAGCATCATTCACAAGTTATACACCAGAAGAAGTCAGAAAAATGGAGATCGAATTAGAAGAAAGGGAAAGAAATTTCAAGGTCGCAAATGAGACTTTCCATGAAATGCAACAAGAATTGAAAAGATTAAAAGACCAAGTTCCAGAAATTGAGGTTGAAATTTCCAAAGTTCTTATGGATGTAGATTCGTTAAAAAATGAAATATCTCTCAAAGAGACTATTTTAAAACAAAAGGAAGCATCCTACTCAGAAGCTATAAATGAAAAAGAAGATCTAACAAATGCTGAAACAAAATTAGATTCATTCAACGAAGAAATCAAGATTCTAGAAGAACAGACTAAATCCAGGCACGAAAGAATAAAGGAACTGAAAGATAAAATTATGAAACTCGGTGGTATTGATTTACAAGTTCAAAATTCGAAGGTATCCTCTCTATCTGAAAGAATTGATATTACCCATAGTAAACTTAAGAAATTTAAATCCTCTCTTAAGAAGAAAGAAAATGAATTAAAAAAGGACCAGATTAACTTGAAAAATGCTCAAGAGGATACAAAGTCTTGTACAGAAGAATCTACCAAAGTTGAAGAAAAACTCGAAAGTACAAGGAAGGAGTTAATCGAATATGAGCACTCTTTAAATAAATTATTGGACAACAAAGATGATATGAATGACAAGATTCAGCAGTTCAAAGAGAAAATTTCTGAACTAGAGAATGACTTAAATGAATTTAAATCGTTTGAACTAGAAATAAAAAATAAATCTGACAAGCTAAATGGTCTAGTTAACTGTATCAAGCAAGAAATTAAAGAATCAAATTCAGAATTGTATAAATTGAAGATAAGAGATGTCACCAGAACATTGCAATTGTTAGACGAAGGAAAAATTGATGAAATTCAATCAGAAGTTGAGCAGAAAACAAGAAACGACAATGAAATAGAAGAGTTATCGAATGTTGCAGCAGCTAATAGTGATTCAATGGACTTAGATGATGGCTCTGAAATATTGAACGATATATCAAACACAGTAAATGACTCTGAACAGGAACAAGCCCTTCAAAATGACCCACTAGATGAGGAAATGGATGTAGATGAAAAAGCTGCGGAAATATCATTAGGTATACCTAAAATTAGTGACACTAGGCTCAATGCCATCGACCTCGATGATCTTGAGAATGAGATCAAATCATTAGAAGACTATATCAATACAACAGGTGCAAACATTAATGACTTGGAGGAATACGCACGAAGGTTGATTGAATATAAGACAAGAAAACACGATCTTAACACAGCTGTCGAGAAAAGAGATGAGGTTAGAAAACAACTGGAAGGATTAAAGAAAACGAGATATGATGAGTTTATGGAAGGTTTTAGTATTATATCTATGACCTTAAAGGAAATGTATCAAATGATCACAATGGGTGGTAATGCAGAACTAGAATTAGTGGACAGCCTTGATCCTTTCTCAGAAGGTGTAACTTTCAGTGTTATGCCACCTAAGAAAAGTTGGAGAAATATTTCTAACCTATCCGGTGGTGAAAAGACATTAAGTTCCCTGGCACTAGTGTTTGCACTTCACAAATATAGACCAACACCTTTGTATGTGATGGACGAAATTGATGCTGCCTTAGATTTTAGAAATGTCTCAATTGTTGCCAATTATATTAAAGAACAAACTAAAAATGCTCAGTTCATTGTAATTTCTTTAAGAAATAACATGTTCGAACTGGCACAACAATTAGTGGGTGTTTACAAAAGAGACAATAGAACTAGTAGTGTTACGCTTAAAAATGAAGACATATTAAATTAGCATATATTTAGATTTAATGAAATATAATTTTAAATATTTTTTTTTAGTGGCAGTTAAAACGAGATCAGCACTCAAGACAAAAGGCTACATTTCAATAACTTAAATTAAATCAAATAGGTATAGATGATACTCATTTTATGTAAATTATACTTGTTTAATAAGTCTATTGAGAACGACCAATAATGTTGGCGTACTGTTTTTCAGCAGTGTGAACAATATTTTGAACGGGTTTAACCACTGTTAAATGTGTAAAAGTGGGCAATCTCTTTCTATTAACACCAAACCATTCTAACGGTGGAGTAGCATCACCCAAATCTTTAATTTGAGGCATTTCAATTTTTGGTTCTTTTAACGGAATATATATAAATTTGGAGGCATTTTCCTCTTCTTTTAATCTCTTTTCAACATCTTCATCATTATCTAATCCCATTGTTGTAATGTTCTGGGACTGACGAACAGCCATAGCTCTCACATGTGTAGTCCACATTTCTTTAATGAAATTGACAGGTCCTAAATTCCATCTAACACCTACCTTTTCTCCGAAAGTACAGTCATAAATAAATTCCAAGACATTACTATCTTCTTCTTGCCAAGTTGTCATACTAACTTCAACCTTTGGAACCTCAATAATCGTACCACCAGTTATATGTGAAGCGTATTCCATATAATCTTCAACTGATATCTTCGATACTGTTTCTTCATCCATTTCCTTCTTGGAAGTTGAGAGGGCCACTGACGTATCATGAACCTTTAGTTTTAGATCTGTTTTTACTTTAAAACCAGAATGTGTTGCAGAACTTGCTGATAAATATTTAATGCCAATTACTAGCACTTCAAGGTCGTATAATGAAATAGGAGATATCTGGATATTCAGTTCCGAGATATTAACCGCGACATCGGTTTGTAGTAAGTTTAATGATCGAATAACATCTTCGTATGTCTCTAGTGTCTTACCTTCGTTACCACTTGATTCACGTAGTGTTTCAAGGTAAGATATTTTATTATCTTGTCTCATACGCATAATAGTGTTATACAAATCTAGAATATTTGCTGCAACCAAAGCTGTTGACGAAACATTTATTGAGTCACATGTCAACCTAACCTTTAACATATCAGGCATAATGTTGTTGATATCCATTTCACTGTGTAAGTGAAACTTTGTATTAAATACGGTACCAATTAAGAACATATGATAATCAAAAGCTGCCTTAACTGCAAGGTTATCAATATTAGCAGACAAAGCGACCAAGGGGTAATCATGACCAAATGTCTCCAGAGGCCAGTTCGCTTCAATAATCCATGAGGCACCTTTAACGTTAAGACATCCACTTAGTCTACCCTTAGACAACAAACTTACATCATCAACAAATACATATATCAAATGCCTCTTGTTTTGGTAGTGATCAGAAGCTAACCATGTACGTTTCAATTTCAGATTAATTATACCTAAAGATGAACCCAAGTCAACTTCACCATTAATATTAGTAAATATCAATGTAAACGACCAAGGTATATCAATATTTATATTTGCAACCTTCGGGATTGATAAGTGACTGCTTTCTCTGGATATATTGCTTGAAGGTTGACTTTGCAGTACACCACTTAGCATCCAAATATCTAAAAATAAGTGAAGATTTTGCAATTGTTTCATGTTGAAATAGACATTAACATCAGAAATCAAACCCATACCAGAAATATTGATAACATCCGGGTGCGTTATCATTACTGTAAGATTAATTAAATCAACCCCAAATGACGTACTGGCTTCTCTTGAAAATATATGCTTAATAGAGGCATTAGTATTTCTAATTAATAATGAGATATTAAATGGCTGTTGATCATCTAAACTGTTTGATGTTATATTAAATGTAAATGAATCGAAACCAATATCAGCTTGAACTTTTGCTTTAGGTTCACAACTTAAACTTAATTTTTGTTGTTTTGACGTTATTTTAAATGCAACATCAAATTGATCTAGAAGCCTCTTATAGTCTACGTCGGGACCACTCGGTTTTACATTATGTACTTTCAGTTCATGCTTACCCTTTTCATTATAACGCTGAATCAAACCCTGAATTTGGGTTACAAATCCGGCAATCAACGGAGCACATTTCGCATAAAGAAGATTCGAAGTACTTTCAATAGTGACAAGACCTCTAATCCAATGAGGCCGTACAGAATCTGGGTCATGTTTATAATTCAAAAATATTTGAACACCTGGACTCTTAATCTCAAACGAAGGATCTAGCTTTGACTCAAAATCATGAATGGAGAACACTTTAAAAACACCACCATCGTATTTGAATTGACAATTGACAGATCTAATATTTGAAAAAAATGGCCCTAACGACTTAACCGGATCCTTAGGTTTTGTATTTTTCTTGTCATTTGAAGACTGAGGTTTGATTAAAACATTCTTTAGACGTTGGAATGAGTCAATAGATTTTATGCAAGATTCAATTACTTCAATAAACAACGGTAAAAAGTTCACATCCAGTGCTTCACCATGGAATCTAAGAAATACATCTCTTAAACTGTCATGCTTTTCAAACCAGTACGAAATTTGCATATTTGGAAGATAACTTCTGTTATAACGTTCCTTTTCATTACCTTGTGAGTAGAATGTAGAAGATGCATCACCATTGGCTATCGAGAAGAATGCTTCAACTAAAGTGAGCTTACCAAAATTCTTTTCATAAGCTGAAAATAATCTATTGAATCCAATTATAACACCAGGTTCTTTAGCAGTACGATCTTGAAATAGCCACCCCATGCAGAAATTATAAGAAAGAATATGGAAAGATGATAATTTTAGAGAGGACTCCGAAGAACTATTTCCTTGAAGCAATCCTTTTAATGAATCAAAATTCCATAAATTCTTAATTCTATGATCTTTATAGTATTGGTATAGTGAGAGTAATTGATAATTACCCCAAATTAAACGAACGAATGAGAATGGTGATAAACATACTCTAAAATGATTACTTTCAACCTGGAAAGATTTATCAACTTCCTTCAACTTTTGAACTGTTGAAAACTTAAGGGATAAATCCAATATCTTTGACAAATTCGATGGAACATCCCGATCTTTAATTAAAAATAGAATGTTTTCAATTGTAACTTGCTCTGAAACTTGATCTTCTCTTCTATCTTTTTCGTCGTCAAGATCAACAACTGAGCCTAATAAGGAGTGTAATTCAATAACAAAAAAAGTGGTTGAAATAGGAATAAGTATACCCATGTATGCAATATCTGCATCAAATATACATTTCTTTTCATCTTCTGGAGAATATGCTTTACCAACGGTAAGAGCACGGAAAATAGGTATTAATTTCTCAAATTGGGCAAAACTTTGAGACGCAATACGCTCATCTTGTAAGAAACTAGAAATCATTCTATGTGGTTCTGAGAAGGTTAGCTTAGCAAGTGACGCAGATAAACCAATATTATAGTTTTTTGCTTGCTCATTACTTATATCATATTTTAATTGCAAATCACCTAGAGAAATTCTGAAGTACTGCTGCTTTGTGAAATTGGAACTAACATATATATCTGTATCCCAAATATTCATGACCATACTCTGTGCGTCGTACTTATTAAACACAACTTCTAACTTTTTAATTTCACCTCTACATTGAAATGGCGACAGAGGCATCAACTCTACACTGACATTTGAAAAATAGAAAGAAACTTCAGCGTTTATCTTACTTTCATTTAAATAGGAACTTTCAATAGTATGCTTTCTTGGTTTCCAACTCTTTTTAATGGTTTCTAACGTTTCTTTGATCTCAGTAATTGAGTTCACTAAAACATCAGTGTTTGCCATTGCTCTTAAGTGCAAATCACTACATTGTGAATTAATTACAAATGTAGGTTGATTAGACCATGATTCAGCCGTTATTGCTATAGAGAAATCATGGAATTGGCCCTCTGCTAAAACAATATCTCTATGTTTCAACCATAATTCTGATGATTCTGAAAATAATATAATTGAGCATGCCTGTGAAGTATATTCTTTTGGACTCTCTAATAACATACTAACAGTACCTCCTGCTATAGTGCTTAAAATATTAGTTTTACCAACAACTAATTGAAGTTCACTCCTATTAAATAGAAAAGTAACATTAAGCTTGAATGCCTTTGAGAGTGTCGTAACACGTTGCAATTTTGGCCCTTCTTCACTCTTTAAAATTGGTATCAAATCTTGTATTTTCATTAATTTATCACTAAATTTACCTTTTATTGTACCAACTTTACCTGTTAAGTTAAGGTACTTCTCACGATTATTTACTTGATCTGTGTCCTGCGGTGTCTGTTCCAATAAGAAATCAGCATCAGTAACAACAAAATTATGATCAACTTCATAACCAACCGAATAAACAGTAACGAAGAAGGAGGATATACTAGTCTTTAATATTATTCTTGGGGATTTTACGGCCTCTTCAGATTGGCCCTCCAAAAATAACTTATTGTAAATGTAAGATCTAGCAACATCTGAAAATTCCCAGTTTCTCCAATTTGAGAAGACTGACATGAAAATATCCTTGGCATCATCTGTAGTGTTCAATTTCTTGTCCTTAAATTTAGAATCAATTGTTGTATACCAATTGTCAGGCAAATATGTCAAAATATGACGTAATCTTGTAATGATCTTCCAACTACGATTCTCTCTAATGTGACCTCTTGATAACCTCATGATAAAAGCAGGCTTTGTTATGACATAGGAGTCATGACAAATTTGATAATGTTCACTGGCTGCAGTTAACTTGGATATCAATCCTGTACGAATAACGGCACGGCATTGTTGGATAACATTAAAAGTTTCTACAACTTCTTTGACAAACTTTACTTGTAAACTAAAAAATTCAAATAGCCAATCAACTTGAGACTCATCTACAGTAAAATCCGCAGAAACAACATTAATTGAATTTATTTGATCGTCAATAGTTGTTGACCAAGCCTCTGTACCTTCCATTACTATAGATAGAGCAGGTGGTCTATCTTCTTCTAGACCAGGTGTATATTTTTCGTTGATTGTTAATCTAATGGATTTTGAATTCATCAAAAAGGTAAGGTCTTCAACCTTCTTATCACGATTTTCCTCTATCTCTTTCTCTGACATTTCAAAATCAATTTTATCTAAGAATAATTCAATACCACTACAACCTTTAAAACCCCAAAATACATCAAAGTAAAGAATCCTTACCTTAATATTTGTAAGCATAGAGTTTCCTTCTTTAAAGCTCCCTAGACTTGTAACTATCCCAATTTCAATACCATCTAATACTTGAGTGACATTTTCTTTATAGAATTCCTCCAAGAATACTTTTAGATGAGTACTCATTAGTGGGTTAATTTCCATTGATATATAGTTAATGTCAACAATTAAATCAGTTCTATCAATATCTAACTCAAGCTCTTTATTTGGCATTTGCCCTTGATCTAGCGGAATAAAACTGGCATCATTTGTCACACCATCAGATTGCCTTGAAGAAAAATGAGATAATGAATTGTGAGCAGTATCTTGAATTGTAGCATCGAATGTATTTTTAAATGGTATTAAACTTTCTAAAAGTGATACATATTCACCAAGAAAATCTTCTATAATAAAGTCAATAGTCTCGGGTAATATTGGAAGAGCCAAGGAAGGTAACGATGAGGAAGGTACGATACTCCCGTACAATTCTTCATACACTGCTAAGTTCTGATAACTTTCTGGGAGTATAAACGATGCTCTATGAAACGGAGCATCATTAATGCTCATATATTCTCTTTGTCTTACAGTTTCAAACATATAACCTTTGTCTCTAGAAAATAATGTAAAATTTAATTTAGTTTCGAAATTGAAATATTGCATTTCTTTATTGTTATCTGTAAAACCATGCAGCGATAAATGGAGATCAGGAAGCTTTATATCAACTCTACTGGAATACTTTTCATTTTTGAAATCTATGGAACTAATTGATAAGTTATTTACATTCAAACAAATGTATGACTTAGGATCTAGGTTGTCTAATCTAATATCCAAAGCAGCTAAATTTACAGTAACAGAAGTCATATCTTCTACAACATCTTTTTCATATAGCAGAATATTCTCTATATCTTTATAACCAAAACCGATTTTTTGAAAAGCAGTCCCTACACCTTTGATGACATCCAAATCGGAAATAATTTTTAAAATTCCTACATCAATATCCCATTTACAGAAATACGTATGCTCCTCGGGTGGTAAACCATACATTCTATGGCCACAAATAGATAATTCAGTTAGGCTACCAAAACTTGAAAAATTAGAACAATTGTTGGTACGAACCCATTCATAAATATCGTTAGGGTGTCTATTGATGTATCTCTTAAGGTTAATATCGTTGATTGATGCTAATATATCCATGTAATAATTAGTATTTCTTAAATCAACAACAAGTTCACTGAAATGCAACCCAATACAAGGATCGGAATTATATATTGTTTCTGGTAAAATAAGAGCACCCTCGATGACTGAAAATGTAAACCAAACCTGTGATTCATTATCACCTCTTTTCATCTTGGCAGCATTGATCTGGTTTGAGCTTTCATTGTCATTTAACATATTTTCATCTGCCGAATCTACATTCATTATAGAAAATGCAGTGTTTTCGCGATCACTTGTTTTTGGTATCAGATCTACCATAGCATTTCCAGCTCTTAATGTTTCAGTATATTCTTCAGAAGTAACAAAGTGCGAAAATTCTCCAAAATAATTCTCCTGAATATTCATTAAATATCTTAAAACAAAACCATAAGAATGTAAAGTTGTAGAACGACTGATACATTCGATGATAATTTCGTCTACATTATCTATATCTAGATCAGAGTAAACCAAATAAGAACCGCTAGCTCTGAAATCATATGATCTACCGACTTCTTTATGCTTCATAAATTCGTTTAATGTATTCCAAGGGGGCGCATTTAGTAATAGTCTGTACACTGGTGTATAGATGATGTATGAAATTTCAGTGAATGAGTCTGATATACTTCCATGAGGAACATCCACATCGATTGTGAGTGCATCACCATGTAAGGACAAATAACAATTTTCGTTAAAATCTAGTGGATTATTAATGATATTATGATCATTTACATTAAGATAAATGGAGTATCCTTCCATTTTCCATGATAATTCAAAATTAAATGGTCTGAAAAGCTCATATGGTGTAGGGGCATTTGCTGAAAAGTCTGAAACAATATCACCGATTAATGTCATATGTTCTCTTAACAGGAATACTTCCGCTTGTTTTGAAAGTAATGTTACTTTCCATGAATATTCATCATTCCATCCTAGTGGATAATGCATTAAAAGATTAAAATCAAAATACTGAGATTTCAGGAATATATCATGATTGACACTTGATCTAATTTCACTCTTGACTAAATGAATATCTATATTGTTTTTAATCCCATCGGCTGTTGGGCTTAAGGCAAACATAATATTTGCTGTCGTATCCTTTGCAAACTTCATATCTGTCCAGCCATATGGTCTATATTCATCCTTTGTATCTTTGTAATGCTTTAAAAATGCAGTATCCTTACTTGATTCTCTTGTCGGTACACGCCATGTAGAATCATCCTGAACATTAATTGATACTTTAAACGTTGTAAACATTCTTCTTGAACCAGGGGATAACTTTTTAGTTGGTTTTTGTGATTTAGAAACAGTTGGAGTTAATAAACCCTGAATATGATTAATTTGTCTTTGTGCCCATGGTCCATACGTAACCGAACCACCGTATATTTGAATATCTAAATTATTTGCTGGGGGAGCCCCATTGTTACCGACATCGGGTCCATCCGTTTGATATACAGTTGGATGTGCACCATGAGGTACAAACCCGGGTGTGTCCATTTCATAGGTAAATATTATCTTGGGTGATTTTAGAATTGTACTTGATTTTGCATATTCATGACTCGATAAATCAAATTCTATATCATCTAGCTCATCATTTAGGGTATCAAAGGCTGTGCCTTTATATAGCGCTAACCCATTCCATTTCTGTAGGAAGATTGCATTTGACGCAGCATTATCATCTTTCTTATGAGTTATACCTAATGGTCTTGTAATTAAGCCAGTGACTTTTGTAAATCTTTTCCATAATTTTGAAAGCTTACCACCACTTAATTTAAATTTAATTGAAACATCTTCACTATATCCAATATTCTGTTTCAACGAAACAACAAAATTCTTAAGCTCTATTTTAGTTTGTATAGTAAAGAGGTCTAATTTCTCGCTAGGTTGGCAGAAATCTAGTACACCATCACCGCCATCGGCATTTAATATCATTAAAGTTGGTGTAAATTTGTTACCTAATACTACTGAAATGTGTGTAGCTTTCAGCTGAATGGGTAAATATTTTAGAAGTCTAGAGTCTTTATTTGTTTCTTGTTGACCAAAGATTCTATCATTGTGTATCGTTGAGTCTGAAGAATCACTAGGGATGTATGTGGAGTTTTCTCCTTCTCCATTGACCTTAGTCTGGTCACTTGTACTATTTTCGTTACTGCTATTACTATCCTTATCTCCATCGATGTTATTATAGTTATGCATTTTGTTACATTCGTTAAAAAGATTCGTTAGGTGCTGATCCCTTAAGTATTTCTCAAATTTTATCTTTTCCTCTCTGGAAAACATATTAATGATATTATTATATGCAAATGATCTGTTGTAAATGAATATTTCTACACCGTCAGCTTCGATCAGGAATCTACATGGTAATTTCCAATTCTTACTCTCTGGGATTTCGCCTGAGTCTGTATTATTGGAGTCCTCAGAGTATTGTGACCTTCTAGTCTCAATAATCCAGTATCTCCAAGTTATACAACCCTGTATGAATGAAGTTGTATGATCTTGTTCAATGATAGTTAAATTTTTAAAGAAGACTCTACCTCCTAATAATGAGAACCGTATCGATTCGATATTAATTTTAACTTTGAAGTGTTTCCAAACTATCCACTCAAATAGAAGATTCAGTACATAGGCAAACCCTCTGTTAAGATAGAATATTACAGTTAGTGAAAGGGTAACGACTAGAATCCAATCCACCAGGAATACCCAACTAAAGTTTCTTCCATTATTTAAGGAAACGTTTTCGAATTGGTTTAACTGTTCTATCATAATAAAAAATAGACGATTGATAGATTCAGTTTGTCCAGTATATGAATTATGATAATTATATGTGTGTTTGTTTCTATTTTATGTTTAATTTTGATTACATTCACATAATGTGATTGTTATTAATTTTGATTTTTCAGTAAAGGAAAACAAAAGACGCATCGCTATATTAAAATGAAATGAAATACGAGTTTATAACTAATTAACGTATGATCTGAGTATTCATTATTGATACAATTTTTCGTAAACTGTATAATATAATCTATATAACTATGTATTGATTATTTGATTATTTACGGTACTTGTCAAAGAATTCTTTGTGGAATTTTTCCCAGGATTTAATCCATTTGTCACCTGGAGCTAAGAAAGTAGTTCTTAAATGATAAGTACCAGAGACTTGACCGAAACCAGAACCTGGAACGGTACAGATACCAGTGTTTTCTAATAGTTCTTTACAGTATAATTCATCTGGAGTCATTTCTAAGTGGTGAGCCTGTTGGATAGCACGGTAAGGCATAATGATTTCTGGGAATAAGTACATGGCACCTTGTGGCTTTTGACAACTGATACCTTCTAATTTGTTGAAAGTTTCCCATAGAGCGGTAGATCTCTTATTTAGTTCGTTATGGATGGTTTGTCTTTCAGCGTGATCTTGTTCGTATGATTCATCACCTGGTTGAGGTGGCGAGACCATTAAATCGATTAAGACTTGACCGGTAACAACGGGGCATAAGGAAATGGAAGCTAATTTTAGTAAAACCGTTCTGATTTCGTGACTGAAACCAGTTAATTCCATGTAACCACCTCTTTGGCCACATTCACCCGAGACACCCTTAGAAGTTGAATGTAATGATGCTAATTGAACCTCATCGAATTTACCTATATGTTCACGTTGTAACTCTCTTAAGACTTTCTTCATGGAATGGAATTTAATGTCACCAAATACATTTTCTTGGTAAACTTCATCAGCGATAACGACGATACCGTATTTTGCGGCAACTTCAAACATCTTAGCGATGGATTCCTTTGATAATACAGCACCAGTTGGGTTACCTGGGTTGATTACAACTAAGACAGAAGGCTTTATCTTGGAATCTATGGCATCCTTAACGACCCTCTCAATTTCGTTAATATTAGTAGACCAACCGGTTTTCTCTTCTAAGTAGTATGGTAAAGCGTGAGAGTTATTTAGAGCTAAAGTAGCAGTGTATAATGGATATTGTGGTATTGGGATCAAGACACCGGTTTCTTGACCTTTACAAAGGGTCGATAACAGATAACTGACTGCAGAAGAAGCACCGGCAGTTAAGAAGATATCTTCAGCGTAGGCTGGTTCACCATCATCTCTCTTAGTGATGAAATCAGCGACAGTCTTTCTGATACCTTGAACACCTTGAGAAGTAGAGTAAGCACCAACAGAACCACCAATTTCGTTCAGTAATCGTCTAGCACGTCTGATGGAATCTTGTTTATATATGCTTTTATCGTTTGATTTCTCTAAAGAAGCTAATAAATCCGGGTATTGAACCAGGGATAAAACTTGTCTATAGAAAGTCAAAGGTTTCTGTGCTAACTGTTGAGGGTTACCGATATTAGCGTTAATGATAGTACTGAAAGGTAACACATCTGGGTTTTCATTTAATTTGTTTTGTAATTGTTCAGCTCTCATTGGGATAGCACCTCTGACAGCATATTTAGCTTTTAGAACATTTTCGTTCAAATCATCTAAAGTTAGAGGTGGAGCAGGTCTGAAGTTGTAACGACCAGCGTGGGTTTGATGTTTGTGAGGTTTTTGTAACTGGCTAGCAGTATGGAAAGATTTGATATTGTAAACTGGGGGATTAAATATTAGAGCAGGGGACATTTTTGTAATATTAGTTAGTTGTTTCTTCAATAGGGTAGAAGAACTACCTAACATGATAGATTGGCTCATTATATATAAGGAGACACGGTTGAAGGTTGTTTAAAGCCGTTTTGTTCTAATGACACTAACTTATGACGTTTAAAATTTAAATTCTAAAAAGGGAGTGATCCTAATTACGTATATGATCCTCTTTTGGTGACGGTTAAAAAGCTTATCCGAAAAGTTCAAAGTTGATAAAACTTTATATTTAAAATAATATGAACCGATATAAACAAATTGTATCCTTAATCAAGAAGAAATCAATATTACGATCATTATATATATCTTGTTTATATACTTTGTCTCAAGTTATCTTCCAAAAAAAATTTTCATTGGTCATTGTTTGGCAAAAAATGAGAAATTTTTCCAACGGTAGTACATTAGTCAAAATATCAAGAGAGTCCCCTACTGGTATATAACCGTCCCTGGTCTAATATACTGTTAGTTTTACCCCAGATAATATTTATACAGCCATGGGCCAAACTATGAGCAGATATGCATCAAATATCAAACTGTCAGAAACCGGTAGTCATCTTTCAGCAACATTCTACAAATATTATCCATAGAAATCGCAACTCAATATGCGATCTACGCTATTTAAGCTGCGCTTCGGGTAAGTGTGTTTTTAATGTTTAATTATAATGTATAATTTTATAGTTTAGTTTAAATGGTAGAGATGTGCAGGTTTAAAAGGGTAAGAAAGCAGTGATGAACCCGTTTGAAGTGCTGGGTGTTGCAGAGAATGCTACTGAGGCTGAGATTAAGAAGGCGTACAGGAAACTGGCGTTGAAGTATCATCCAGATAAGGTCACTGATCCGCAGGAGAAAGAGGATAATGAGACTAAGTTTAAGGAGATTAGTACGGCGTATGAGATCCTGACTAACAAGCGTGAGAATCCTCTTGATGGGTTTGAAGATGGTGATGATTTTATGAACTTCTTTGGTGGTCGCGGACCACCTCCTCCTTTCGCTGAGGAGGCAAACAAGGATGTCATCATTGAAGTAGAGTTGACCATGGCAGAGTTGTTTAATGGTAAGACTTTGAAGTTTCAATTGTCAAAGGATGTAGTATGTTTGCTATGTGAAGGTAATGGGTGGAAGCGTCGTAAGAATGGTGCATTGTATGATCCACCTATGACTACGTGTCAGAGTTGTAATGGTAAAGGGCATATTGAGAGAACTGTAAGAACGCCGTTTGGGTTCAGTACCCTGCAGGAAGTTCCATGTATGAAGTGTCGTGCAAAGGGTAGTTTTAAGGCTAAACCTAATTCCGATAAGAACAAGTGTAAACAATGTCATGGTGACGGTTTGGTTAAAGAATCCAAGACGTTACTAGTTTCCATTCCAAGAGGTTCTATTGAAGGTGAGACTGTTCGTTTCGAAAAACAGGCAGACCAGACACTAGACGGTAAGGATCCAGGTGATTTAGTGTTTGTAATAAAGGAAAAAGCAGGTGACAACCGTGGTTTAAGAAGGCGTGGTAATGATCTTGTGATGGACTTCACGATATCCTTAGCCGAAGCTATCACTGGGTTTGAAAGTAAGTATTTAACCAAAACATTGGACGACAGAATTCTAACGTTGAATGTCCCACATGGCCGTGTTATCAGACCTGGTGACATTCTGAAGATTTCAAGCGAAGGTTGGCCTACTCGTTACTTCACCGGTGATATGTATATAGTTATCAATATTGAGTTCCCACCAGATAACTGGTTCAATGAGACTAACGATATCACACAGATCAAGAACTTACTGCCGTCGTTACGCAAGAGTTCTACGCCTTCTGAGGATCCTCAAAACACCGAACAAGTACATCATTTCGATATAGTTAAGGAATTGCCTGAAGAACAAAAACAAACACAAGATGATTACCCTGAGGAGAGTTATCCTACAGGCGCACAACCAGAGTGTGCTACCCAATAAACCTTGTATATATATATTATTATTTGTATTTTCTGCATTATAACCATACTTAAAGAAAGCCTTTGTTAAAATAAGTTAAAAAAATAAGTTCTTCGCCCCAAACAGAGACAACAATGCCAACAGATACAAAGCAAACAAGATGACAACGATTAATAAGCAAATTGAAGCATTGAACCATTTACCATTGCATATATACACTCGAGATCTGATTGAAACATTGCTGAATGGTCCAAAATCCAAACAGTACGCATTACCTATCTATCAACTCATCTACAAATATGAAACGTCCAAGAAGGTAACAACCAGATACAAAGCATTACAATCACTGATATACAACGTACACTTCGATTACACAAACCCTCTGGCACACCATCTTGAGCCATTCAAAAAACAATATTCATTGTTGTACGACAACTGGCCTATCGAACGCGACTCATCGTTAAAACATACAAAGACAAAATCAGAAACGATCAGAGATATATGGACAATCCATAAGTTGGAATCTACTATCAAGACTCTAGCAATCATGAACGTCAACAGTACCATAACCCAAGTATTCAGTCCGATTCTGACTCATTACCAGTACCTGATCAACAACCCGAGGCTCCACAGAAAGAAGCACCGTGGACACTTAACACCTATCATCACCATTCCTATGAACGTCCTGGGACATGACATCGCTGATTGCAGGGTAAACAACATACGTAAAGCCAAGATCCAAGATGTATACACGTTTCTCGCCGTGGAGAACCCAGTTCTACCCCAGGAAACAGCAATCAAGGTGCACTCGCTCATTAGCGACGGTACCATAAACCGGAACCTCATGAGACGCTACAAGGCTGTCTTTCAACAGGCCTATGTGATCGATGAGTTAGCTGATGGTTGTTCCTTTGCATCGTTTCAAGAGTAAATAATTTTTCAGTCACGTGTGATTATCTTTTCTACGGTGGTTTCAATGGGTGCCACAATTGTGTAGTATCTTAAGATGACAGAATTAATGAATCTTATGGCTAATAAGGATATATAAGGAAGGTATTGGAACAGAGTAACCTTAGTTACTTGCTTCTGAGATGACCAATAAATTAATTAAATATCATAATGTCAGACCGTAGATCCTCGCAAGGTTACGACGATGATAATCTCGAATTATCTGACTATAGTAACTTACAAGACTCAAATCTAGATGATTTGGAGCTTGAATACGATCAATATAAAGTCGCTGAAAACATTACAGATGTCGCTGCTACTACTTCAACTGATCCAGAATTTTATAAAGATCAAGCACGTCTCCTTCAAGAGAGGTATGTATCTCCGTTGGACACAGATTTTGCTACTAATACCGTTATTCCTTCTTACCATGAAGGATCTGCTACACTACGGGATTATTACGATCAATCTATCAAAGAGAATCTAACGTTGAAAAGTGCAGGTAACTATGTACTTTCGATCTTCCCAATAGTTAAATGGCTGCCACATTACAATCATATTTGGTTCATACAGGATTTAATCACTGGTATTACAATTGGTTGTGTTCTAGTGCCACAATCTATGTCTTATGCTCAAATTGCTACTTTACCACCACAATACGGTCTATACTCATCTTTTGTTGGTGCTTTTGTTTACTCCTTATTTGCAACTTCAAAAGATGTTTGTATAGGTCCTGTCGCTGTTATGTCCTTAGAGACAGCGAAAGTCATCGCTAAGGTTACTGCAAGATATGCAGATGATCCAGATAGTGCCATAACTGCTCCGATAATTGCAACTACACTTGCTTTATTATGTGGTATTGTTGCTACCGGTGTTGGTCTATTGAGATTAGGTTTCTTAGTTGAATTAATCTCCTTGAATGCAGTCTCTGGTTTCATGACTGGTTCTGCTTTAAGTATCATCAGTGGCCAAGTACCAGCCTTGATGGGTTACAGTAAATTAGTTCATACTAGACAAGCTACTTATAAAGTTGTCATCAGTACATTAAAACATTTACCAGACACAAAATTAGATGCAGTTTTCGGTTTAATTCCATTATTTTTATTATATGCATGGAAATGGTGGTGTGGTAGCATGGGACCAAAGCTGGCTGAAAGACATTTCGGTATAACTAGACCAAGGGTTAACTTCTATTTACAAAAATTCTATTTCTACGCCCAAGCTTGTAGAAATGCGATCATCATTATCGTATTTACTTGCATATCATGGTCGATTACAAGGGGTAAGACTTCGGCAGAAAGGCCAATTAAGATTCTAGGTAGTGTTCCATCAGGTTTAAACGATGTCGGGGTATTCAAAGTTCCAGATGGTTTAATGACAAAAATTGTTCCTGAATTACCAGCTTCGATCATCGTTTTATTGCTAGAGCACATTGCCATCTCAAAATCTTTCGGTAGAGTTAATGATTACAAGATTGTACCAGATCAAGAATTGATAGCTATCGGTATCACTAACTTATTAGGTACTTTCTTCAATGCTTATCCAGCTACTGGCTCTTTCTCAAGGTCTGCTTTAAAGGCTAAATGTAACGTCAAAACTCCATTATCAGGTATCTTCAGTGGTGCTTGTGTTCTATTAGCGTTATACTGTTTAACAGGTGCTTTCTTTTTCATTCCATCCGCAACTTTATCCGCTGTCATTATTCATGCTGTTTCAGATCTTATCGCTTCATATCAAACTACTTGGAACTTCTGGAAAATGGATCCATTAGATTGTTTATGTTTCGTTGTTACTGTGTTTATTACTGTTTTTTCATCGATTGAAAATGGTATTTACTTCGCCATGTGTTGGTCTTGTGCTTTATTACTACTAAAGAATGCGTTCCCAAGTGGTAAATTCTTAGGTCATTTAGAGATCACAGAAGTTGTTAACGGTAACATCATCAACAATACTTCAATAACCACTGAAGAAGACGAAGATACTGACCTTGATGATTCAATCAATATCAACAAGTTAAAAGGTTTCAAAGACACGAAAATCTCATCTTCAACAAAGGTCACTGGTTCAGAATTTGATAGTGATAAATACAAGACTATTTTATTATCTAGATCACAAGATTACTCCAATACAAATAGTAAATTAAATTACTACACTAAATGGGTACCATTTGAACATGCATACACCAAAGAATTAAATCCAGATGTAAGAATATTACCACCTCCACCAGGTGTACTTGTTTACAGATTAACAGATAGTTTCACATACCTAAATTGTTCAAGACACTTCGATATCATTTTCGATGAAGTCAAACGTATCACAAAAAGAGGTCAACTCTTACAGCATAGAAAGAAGTCTGACCGTCCGTGGAATGATCCAGGGGAATGGGAAGCTCCAGCTTTTGTATCTAAATGGTTTAACAAAAACAAAAATACAGAGGAGGACCTTGAAAATATTAAGGAAGAAATTAAAGACGATAGACCATTATTAAAGATTATCTGTTTAGATTTCTCACAAGTTGCTCAAATTGATGCCACTGCTTTACAGTCACTGGTGGATTTAAGAAAATCAATTAATAAATACGCTGATAGACAAGTGGAATTTCATTTCGCTGGTATAGTATCACCATGGATCAAAAAAGGTTTAAAAAATATGAAATTCGGGAACGTTAACGATGAATTTAGTGATGAATCTATTATCACTGGTCATTCAAGTTTCCATTTGGCCAAAGTTCCAAAATATAACGACGATGATTCTGAAACATCCTTCGATGACATTGAAAATAGAAATTTCTACGAAGTCAAAGCTGCATCTGGTACTAATTTACCATTTTTCCACATCGATATCCCAAATTTTTCAAAATGGAACATTTAGCTCTTACATATATTCTACATATTCATAATTCTAATAATATTAATAATAATAATCAATAACACAATATACCCTAGATTTATTATCTAAATAAAACTACCAGAAAAAAATTTACTACAAAACGTAATAGAAAATAAATAACGCACTTGTTATTAAGATGACAGCAAAGATTAATAATGTTGTATTTTTCATTCGCTGCCACCACAATCTATCATTGATCTTTGTTGCTTTCCTTTTAAAACTATAACTTGTGCTATTTAACTTAGAGGTCTTATCCACTAGTAACGATACTCTCTCTTGTCTCTGTAAGAATTTATCAATATTGTCATTCATAATTTGTATTACATCCTGAATGTCATCTTCGGTTTCATCACCGGCATTAGTACCGTCATTGTTATCAGATTTCTTGTAAGAAAGTAACTCATCATGGAATTTATCTAAGATAGTACCAATATGAACACGTAATTCTATGTTGGAGTCATTTTTAGCGTATTCGTCTTGTTTCAAATCACTCAACAATCTAATTGGTAAAATCTTGGGCGTGTCTATTTTAGTGAAGCAAACATATATTTCATCACTGTCAGAAGAAGTAGAATAGTAACAGTCGTATTCATCGATTAAAGTAGAAGAAACTTTTGTAACTTTATTCCCTTGAAGTGATATAACTTTTGGCAGCACCAGATCTTCAATGACTTTATGAAACATCGACTCTTTTATATCTTGAGAAGTAGAACCATAGTCCTCATTTTGAGATTTCACTGACTGGAAGTAACAAGATATCGTCTTCCCATTTCGTAATACCTCGATATACGTAACATTAAATCGTCTCATTGCTAGTTTATTTTTAGAAATTCACTCTTTTCAGTATGTTCAAACAGTAATATTTTTTATAATAATTATACAGTACGTTACTAATTGAGCCTCTTGACGTAACTACAAACACAAATTGACTTATAAGTTGCTATTTTCAACTATACTAGTCTCTTTTGATAGCGTTTAAATCTTGGGTATTTTCCCTTTTTCTCCTTTTGTCTTAAAATCACTTTTTAAAAGCGATGAAAATGACGTACCGGGTAAATTTTATATGTAATAATACTTATTATATAATATATTATGGAATATGTTAAAATATATCTATGATTATCTAAGTGTTGCAAGGGTTATTGGACAAATCTATTATCACACCAGCCTTTTACAACGTACTGGGAGCCATTTCGTAGCTGACCGTAGGGTTTCAACATCTGGTTGTCAAGGTTTTTATCAGAATCTTGAACCCACGGTTTTACAGTTGAATTAGCTCTAACTAACGAGCTATTGGTATTATTTAGTTGCTGGCTATTCAGTAATTCTACCATTGTACCGTTGCTATCTGGTAACTGTACAAATATCATATTGTGTGGTGATGAATCACCGTACATATCGCTACGCAAGTCACCGTGAGATAGTTTGTTCCAAATCTTTAACTTTGTTTTTATTGCTAGCTTAATATCGTCATTAAAATCTAAAGTATTAACGATATCTGTGTTTGGATGTGTTGATAAATTGTTGAATGTTTGATTATCAATTCTAACTTCTGGTAAGATATTCTTTTGTATACTAGTTCTTTCGATGGCTAGCATCTTCAAGAAATTTGGGTTCATCGACCTTTGTCTAATTCTTTTGTTGTTTGGTGATAAATCACTGGAAACAGGGTTAGAGTCATTTAATGAATTTGGCCAAACTTCTAGTTCTAAATCTTTGTTTTCATCAGGGATAATATTTTGGATTTCGTGTAATTTTGTTATATCGTTGTTGCCACTCTTTGGTCTTTCGTATAACGGTGGAATCAACAGTTTGATATCACTATTATCCAACGAATCTTGTAATTCTAAGTCCTGTAAGTTGAGTATCTTCACAGACGGTATGATGGCTTTTGTAATTGATTCATGTTTCACTTCTATATCTAACGGGTGAACCGAATCTATTTCATTTGTAGAATTTTTCCTCTGGTGAGAGATCTCATCAATATCGTCTTCTGATCTTGACAAGTGCCGTATCTGTGAGATTACAGAACTCATCGAGGGTGTCACTGGTTCAGTTATAGTCTTGTATTTTATCCTTGTTCTCGATTTGGGCCTTACTTTCGGTACATATAATGCATTAGTCTTGTTTAAGGTTGGATTATTCTTGTTTCTCTTGTAACTCAACACTAGTTCTGTTGGATCAGCGATCTTATTCTTCCCAATATTGGTTTTTTTTAACGACATTTGCACGTTATCATTTAACGGTGAGCTTTCCATAATAGTACGAAACCCAAGTATCATAATAATAAGCTATTCACTCTACTTTTTTTAACGAATGTGTCCCTAGATCGTAATTAGTTGATCTGATCCGTGTTATAACTATAATAAAAAATTGTATCGTGGTTCTTCTTCCAAAAACGAATGTGTTCACTAATGTAAAAAACGCTTTGCAAAACTGTTGAATGATCGTAAATTACACTTCCATTCTTTGACTATGCATCCTTTATTACATTCCTCATCTACTAATTTCCCCATAGTTTTATTTAATTTATTTTTTGAAAATTATAATGATTTACGTGTCTGTGGTACTAGGGTTTGGTGTTAGGGTTCGTTTTTAAAACTATAATAATGATTTATAATACAAAGAATAGGTATATAACTAATACAAATTTGTGTTGTTAGGTGGTTGCTGTGGTGCATGTGGCTTCTGGTCTTGCGTTGACATAGGGTTCGTTTGGCCGGGTTGTGTTGGAGCATGTGGTTGGGTTTGCATAGTGTGAACAAATTGGCCCATCGAAGGCAGCACAGATTGAGGTTGCGCAAATTGGGTATGCACTGGTTGTACTGGTTGTACTGGTTGTACTGGTTGTACAAAACGTTGTGCAATAGGCATCATAGGCTGCATTTGTACTGGCTTGATTGGTTGAACCTGTGGTTGTGTGAAAGAATGAGATACAGGTTGTATATATGGCTGAGACATTGGTTGCACGACTTGTTGAACTGCAGGTTGTGTGAATGTTTGTAACTGAGGTTGAATGGTATGTTGTGCTGGTGGTTGAATGTGTACCATCTCTTGAGCCTTTCTTTGCTTCTCTAGTAACTTCTGCTGTTTTCTTCTTTCACGATCATCATGTTGCTTCTTTTGTTTTACTCTAATGATCTTCAATTCTGGAATAAATGTACCGCGTAGGTCTTTCTCATATTTGCCTAGACACATGCTACAAGTAAATACAGAACAATCACCAAAGGCAACTCTTTTATCAGTTGGTCTGAAAGTATGTAATTCCTTTGGTTCCTCGCTTTCACCACCGGTTTGTCTACGTGATGATCTTCTGTTACCTAATGCAGTTTGGGTACCGAACAATACAGTACCAAAATCACGTTGTGTTAGAATTTTCATCTTATCTAGATCCTTCTTTGAATGGATTGAAGCATATGAGATTAATTCAATTAATGAATTATTTTGACATTCCCAGTGCTGCCATTTGTTACAGATATCACAACAAATAATTGGTCTATTCAAGATATCTAACTTGGCAAATTTTACCATGTTAACCTCTTCACCATCACTCTCTGTTATAGTAACCGGATTACTTGTCTTTCCGGTTTCAGGATCCTCCATACATTGACATTGGAATACCCAGGTATTATTATTATCTGGTGTTGCTATATCAGTACCAATATGTAAATCCTCACACTCCTTAAGATCACGTTGAGTAACACATAAGTATTTTGGTAACTCTTTAGTATTAGTGTTGGTTTCGCTTATATCTTCAGAAACTGTTAATGTATTTATTATTTCGGTATTAAAATATGGACCATGGTCTAAAACGTCTCTATCAATATCGTTTAATGGGTTTTCAACATCCATGGTATCGTATAATGTAGCAAGTATACCTTTCTTCTTGATTTTTTCTTCTTTGTAATCCTGTTCAAATTTAATCCAAAGTTGATTCCACATATTATCCTTACACTTCTTGATGAATTTTATTATATTTCTGTTTCTGCTCTTAATGAACGTATCTCTATCATCTAATTTTTCTAATAATTTGTCTTCAACTTCTTTCTTCTTGGTTTCTTCTTCTCTAGCGATTAGTCTAGTAGATCTCTTTCTTCTAACCAATAGTTCCTTCATTGATTTTTCTTTTTCTCTTTGGATCAATAATTTGGCTGAATGGATTGAACCTAAAACTACCCATTCTAAAGAAGTTTCTAAGTTATTTATAACATCTTTAACGTCTTCTTTATTTTTTAATTTCTCTTTGAATTCCTTCAATGTCTCAATAAATGTATCAAAATTGTAAGCAAGTACAACGTTGTCAATCTTGATATTTTGTAAATATGAGTCGATTTCTTGTGAATAATCCAAATGTACTAAATCAGTTTGTTGATATTCATCTTCATATTTAACAGTACAGTTTTGTAATTTCAATGGGACAAAATATTTATCATCATTATTAATAATATGGGTTTCAATTCTTTCCATGATGGAACCAGCGTGTGAAAGAAGTACAATAGTGTTTCTCTCTTCCTCAGAGTCGTTATATTTAACTTTAAGAAAATCGAATAATTCCATGTTATTACTGAAATAATTTTTAACAACCATATTCTTGGATTCAATATATTGAACAATTTTGTGATGGATATTAAATTGTTGTTCTAGAGATAAAGAAAGAAAATTTACGTTATTTTCATATTTCAAATCTAAAGAATTAGATTCTTCTAGAAACTCGTTAACAGCAGAGTTCCATAAAGTTAATTCAGAAGCTTTACTATGTGTTAATTGCCTTAATAAGTTCAATCTTATGACCTCATACAGGTTGATTCGTTGGGGACCATTACCTTCTTCATCCTCTTCTTCCTCTTCTTGTTCAACATACGCGTCATCATCAATTGGGTTAAGGATATCTCTCATCATAATTACTTCATCGAAGTGAATTGTTCTCCACATTGGTTTGGTACCTGGATACATTGTTGAAGTAGTGAATGAATCACAAACATTATACAACCAAGTCACAACATATTGATAGGCCCATGTTGATCTAACATTAGATATCTCGTTAAACTGTGTTTCAATTAACCTGACAGTATCCACAGGATTCTTGGCCAGTTGCAGTAATGTCTCGTCGGTAACATAATCTTTCCAATCAAACTCCGTACCCTTGGATCTCTTGAACTCAATGACCTCTTCTTCAATATCACTATCTTCGGCACTGGAGACAACAGGCTCAGGATCCTCAGAATTCGTCTGGATTCTTGTAGATCTCCTTGTAGGTCTTGTTCTCTTCATAATATATGGCACTTTCTGACTCTATAATACAATATGACCTTTGAAATACCTTTTACAAGCATCATTATTATAATAACTATCACGTAAATAAATCTAGAATTGATATTTTTCACTAAATATCAAATTACCCTCTCATTTGAAAAAAGGGATTCAATTTTTCTTGGCTTCTTTGAAGAAAAATTTGCCATCAACAATTGGAAATTTTGGATTAAAAAGCTGGTTAAAAGGTTGAAATAAGCAAGCATTTCGACTTATTAAACCATTCATTCGGTTTATTAGGCAGAGTTACATATATTAGAATCATATACCCTTTTGTTTCCAAGTTTTTTGAACTTTTAAAACTGAATTGTTTGTATTGGGCTATTTTTAGTAATATCGAAATTAAACATGTCAAACGTGGATGATTATCACATTAATCCTCAATTTAAGATTGGGGGAACTCCTGTTCAACCTCACAGGACGAGTTTTACCAAAATAGATCGCGATCCAATAACTCCTAGCCCCGTAGCACCAGCTACATTAAGAATGATGGGTAAAAACACACAGCCCCAGCAGCAGCAACAACCTTTAATGCCTCCTGTATCTATTCTAACTTCGAATGATACACAAAATACACCTCAGAGGGCAAAATCTCAATCGAGATCTTCCAATAGAGAGCTACCAGCTCAAAGGCAACCATCAGAAATTAAGCAATTCCATAGAAAATCATTAGGTGATTGGGATTTCTTAGAAACAGTCGGTGCTGGTTCTATGGGTAAAGTTAAATTAGCTAAACATCATCAAACTAGTGAAGTTTGTGCTATTAAAATTGTCAATAGAGCCACTAAAGCATTTTTACATAAAGAGCAATCATTAATTGCTCCTAAAAATGAACAAGAGATACTAGAGAGACAAAAAAAACTAGAAAAGGAAATATCAAGAGATAAGAGAACTATCAGAGAAGCCTCTTTAGGTCAAGTTTTATATCATCCTCATATTTGTCGTCTATTTGAGATGTGTACGATGTCCAATCATTTCTACATGCTATTCGAATTTGTCTCAGGTGGACAATTGCTAGATTATATTATTCAACATGGTTCCCTAAGGGAGCATCACGCTAGAAAATTTGCTAGAGGCATAGCGAGTGCTCTAAAATATTTACACGCTAATAACATTGTTCATAGAGATTTGAAAATTGAAAATATTATGATTTCAACCTCTGGTGAAATTAAAATTATAGATTTTGGTCTTTCAAACGTTTTTGATAATAGAAAACTTCTTCATACATTCTGTGGTTCCTTATATTTCGCAGCTCCAGAATTACTAAAAGCAACCCCTTATATGGGTCCAGAAGTAGATATTTGGTCATATGGTGTTGTCTTATATGTTCTGGTGTGTGGTAAAGTACCATTTGATGATGAAAACTCAAGTGTTTTACATGAAAAGATTAAACAAGGTAAAGTCGAATATCCAAATCATTTATCAATTGAAATAATATCCTTATTATCAAAGATGTTAGTAGTAGACCCTTTAAAGAGGGCAAACTTAAAACAAGTCATTGAACACCCATGGATGAACAGAGGTTACGATTATTTAACGCCTTCTTATTTACCAAAGCGCATACCATTAACTCCTGGGTTAATTGATGAATCTGTTATACAAGAAATGTTTCGATTGGAGTTCATCGATAACATGGATGAAACTAGATCTATCATACAAGGTATTATAACTGAAGAAAAATATATCGAAAAATCAGAAGAATACTGGTCACTAGTGTCAACTTTAAAGAGTGAAAACCAGAGCATTCAAAATACAAACAACTTTGATGATCCAACTGAAGCATACCATCCCTTACTTTCAATGTACTACTTAGTATCTGAAATGTTATCACGTAAATTAGCCAAGTTGCAAAGAAGACAGGCTCAACAACAGAGTCAAGATGAAAAGAAGCAACTTGAAAATGCTGTTAGTATATTGGCCAATGCTTCTAAGCCTAATGAAATAACACCAGTTCCAGATAATGCTACATTAAATTCTCCTATGCAACCTATTCAAAGAAAGCAGGAATATGTTGCAACCTCACAAAGAACTCCTACTCAAAGCCCTATGTTGACTACATCTTCATCGTCAAAATATTCATCGAATATAATGCCGCCATTAAAGTCTCCAGTCAAGTCTGTATTACCAGCTATTCCAAGGGAGACTATGGATAAGAGGCCATTGCAAATTTTGGTACCTCCAAAGTTATCTATGCCAGAGCAAGCTCATACATCACCAACTAGTAGAAAGGCATCTGAACATCTTGAATTATTAGATAATGAAATGAGTAATAGCTCAAGCAATAATAATGTTGACCAAACTACTTATACTCAACAACAAGGTAGTGTATCTCCGGATGATGTACAAGATAAATCTGCTGCATTCGGTGGTATCTTTAGAAGGTTATCGCAACGTCGTGCTCAACAACAAAATGGATTACCTTCAACTCCGTCTACTCAACAAACTCAACCTCGTATTCACATAACACCAATTGTTGACGATCGTAATAATAACAGACAAACAATCAAGAAGACACATGCACGTACTGTATCTGAATACGTACCAGCTAATACTAGAGCACCATCGTATGGTATGCCAAGTTATAACATTACTACTAATACAAAGGACAACTATAACCCAACTGCAAACGGTGTTATAACTCCTCCACAAAGATCAGCATCTCAAAAACAAAATAAAAGGCCAGATTTACCTGCACTACCAAGTAATGCAGAAAGTATTCTTCAAGAACAGCGTGAAAAGCAAATAGAAAAGGATATGCAACATATGAAATTTAACAATAGTTACAATGCTGCAGAAACTCAAGACGAAGAAATTAATGCCAACGACAGTACTCTTGAAGACTCGAATGATGAAAATAATCCATTGCCACCGTTAAATGTCATTAAGGGTCGTAGATATCATCCGAGTGCAAGAGCTAAGTCTGTTGGTCACGCTCGTCGTGAGTCTCTTAAATTTAATAGACCACCGGTACCAACGAGCGTACCATATCAACCAGAATTGGATGATCATGGGTTCTTAGAATACAGTGATGATAATAAGTCTGACAATGTTTCAAACAATTCAGGCTTACCAAATAATGATAGTATAATAAGAACATCTATCAATAACGGTGTTGCTGCTACTGGCATAATAAACGACAACCGTAACGATTCTGTTGCGTTATTAACCGATGAACAGATCTTAAAACAAGCTTCTGATGCTCCGCCAGGATCTATGTTATCTATCGATTATCCACGTTCTTTATTCTTAAAGGGTTTCTTCTCCGTCCAAACTACATCTTCAAAACCTCTACCAATTGTTAGATACAAGATTATTTCTGTTTTGAAAAGTATGAATATCGAATTTAAGGAGGTTAAAGGTGGGTTTATTTGTGTGCAAAGAGCGCCAATTAATATCAATTATCCAGATAATATAAATAACGATTTATTTAGTGATCAACAAAAACCACAACAATTGTTACAAGTACCAAATCGTTCAGTCTCTAGACATAATTCTGTTAGAAGACAACCTTCTGTTAAGTATAATCAATTTGGTGTACCTAACACACCTTTGGACATTAACAACCATGAAAGAAGTATTTCTATCACTTCACCTACTGTAAATGCGCATGCCTTCAACATTCCACAAGAAATTTCTACCGCATCTATTGAAGATATGTATGAGCAGGAAGATATTTTAACAACATCTAGAGTCCAAGATTTGAATAAAATAAGTGGTGAAGGTAACGATATGGCAAGCTTATCAAAGAAGGAGAGGCCACCAATTAAATTTGAAATTCATATCGTCAAGGTTAGAATTGTCGGATTGGCTGGTGTTCATTTCAAGAAGGTAAGTGGTAACACATGGTTATACAAAGAGTTGGCTTCTCATATCTTAAAAGAATTGAACTTATAATCGGTATCATAATAAATAGGATATCATACATTTTCTATAATTATTGAAATAAGATTTAAATACCATAGACAACATTTATATAAGAGCCATACATAATAATTGCATTATTAATCAAAACCTTAAGTCTAATTTTTCTGAGTTTAGTGTTGAGAACTTAGTTACAGTTTAAACATTCAAATATACTATAATAATTGTTTAAAAACACATCAATAAATACATGTAGAAAAGTGTGAAATAAGTTAAATACTAGTACATTATTCGATAGATTCTGATTTCTCATTAGCTCCTGTTTTTGTCTTTCTGTTGTAGGATTTGACCCTAGAAAAGAAAAACGTTTTCTCATTCTTTAAGGAACATTCTGATATAGTACCCTCTAAATCTTCTGTGGTAGATGTTATCCACTTCAGGCGTTGAAACCTTCTGTTACCTTGGTTTCTTATTGTCAATTTCTCTACAAATGAATACTTCTCGTTTGCTCTTTGGATAGTTACATAATTAGTTTCACCATCAAAGAAAAGTTTCCAATTACATAAAGTACTGTCACGAGGCTTATTTTCCTTGGCGAAATATTTCAACACATGTGGTGGTTCTTCTGTTGTTAATAACCTCAGTACTTTACCATCTGGATAAAATCTGAAATATCTATAATAAGTAATCATATGCACGGGGTTTAGTAAAGATGATGAACCTTCAGCATTAGAACCGTAACGTAAGTAATTTACGACACTAATGTAAACACCTTCAAATTTAATGTAAGGTCGCTGTTTTAACATCAATTCATAATTTTTATCCCATAGAATTTCTTCCAGTTGTTGAATACTATTATCACCATTCGATGTTACTAATTCGTTATCATAAATTTGCTTAGGGTATATAAAATTTTTAAAGGTTCTATAAGGGACAGTAGTGTGGAAACAAAGTTCGTTAAACTTAGAACAACTTAGAGACAAGTTCACCCATGATTCGCCGGACAGCAACACAGCATTACTTACAATTCTTAATAAGATATCATTGGGGAGCATTTCAAAGATCCAACAAGGAAGTAATTCTTCAGGTTCCTTTTCCTCAGATCCTTCTGTGCTTTTTGTTTCAGACGTGCTGTCAGTTATAGCTAACTCTTGTAGTTTTTTATATGTTAGCCATTCTTCGTGTAATTTCTTTCTATACACTTTCTCAACATTATCATGGATCTTTAAAGCTCTTCTATAATAATTGATGGCATCAGCCATTGAGCCATCACGTTCTTTAAATACACCTTTTTCCCATACTGAAATGGCTTCATTGATAACAGGATCCTCTAGTTCTTCAGTTATCTTAGTTTCAGACATGTTTATTATGACATTTGACTTATTTCTCTGTTGTTTTGCTAGATTTGTTGCCTATTTAATCAATTTATTGCAAGTGTTAATATTATTATCAAATGATTTTTCTAACCTTAGATTTGGATTTATTTAACAAATTGTAAAAAACTAATGAAAATTAACGAATTTTATTTAATTAAGAGAAGATTATTTAATAATTATACAGAATACTTTAGAATTATTCGATCATATTACAATGCAGTCATAAATTACATACATACATACATATCTAAATGAATATTATTTAAAGACATTAAAGGTCGGGTTTGATTTTAAAGTCCAGTTGTTTCATCAATTTCATTCGCATTATCAGTGTTACTGGTGATTAGGTTATCAATTTCATTAAGTAACGTAAAATCGAAATTGTATTCCAAAGCGAAATCAGTACCATGTGATAGAGTACCTAGTAAATCAGTAAATTCTGATGTCATTTCGTTGTTATTATTTGAGTTATTGTTATTTTCAATAAATTTCTTGGCAACTTCATAATTTAATGTATTTGATTCCAAGAAATTCTCAAAGAATACGTGATGCTGATCCTTTACAGCTTCTACATCAAGACACTGGACAGCCAAAATAGCAGAATAAACCATATAAATGTTACAACGTTGGTAAGTGATAAATTTCTTTTGCCATAGGGATAGTAAAATATGCAATTCTCCGATACAGTCTTCGATAAGTTTCCGACTTTCTATGGAATCAAAGATGAATGGCTTATTGTACGATATAATAACGATATAATAATGGAACCAAACATAGGCAGAGGTAACATTAAAAGAATCTAAATGTTTTAAAGTTTCATTATTCCATTGTAAATCATCAGTCAAATCATTACGCCAAATAATAGCTTCAGAATTAAATTTAGACAAATAATCAATTCTTTGTTCAATAGTGTCTGTATGGATGAAAATCTTTTTGGCGAAAATTTCAGTTATTCTTGATAAAATAATTAATTTCTTTAATGGGGTAGCCATAGACAATGGTACACCTGGATTGTAAATATAGTCTTCGATACCAGTTTCGATATCTGGTAATTCATCGGTTTCTGGAACTGTTGAGTTTGATAACCTTAGAGAGGTAGATCTACCGAAGAGAATAGAAATTAAATGATCTGCAATATAACAACCCCAATAAATTCTACTTCTGACTTCAAAATCAATTTTAGATAATTCATCTTCATAAACATGATTCCAGGCCTTTGGATTTAAATGTAAACCAATTTCATGAGCAATTCTAAATGCCAGACCAGATAAATACCAAGCCATTGGGTTTTCACCAGAACCAATATCGTAAAATGCTAGACATAACAAAGTCTGAATAATTGCCAACTTAGAAGATGACGTAGATTCAGCTAATGACTTGTCTTCCAATTGGAAAATCTTCTTCAATACAATTGATTTAGCTCTGTGGTAATATATATCTGATTGTTCGTATAAGTCTTCAGATTTACTAGAGGCTTTACCACCCAGTGCGGCAATTGCGTAGACTAGTTCTTCTGAACAATAGTATGTCTTTGTTGATTCGTCACCAAAGAATGCACTTAAAAATGTTTCTCTATGGATAAACATATAATGACCTGGGTATAACCATTTAAAAAACAGTGAAAAAGACCTTAAAATTAAAGGGCTACGGGATAAATTTTTCAGATTAACTTGCAGTTGTCTTTCATGAGTGATCCTTCTCTTCTTTACAATTGATAATGAGTTAGATGGGTAAATGCTGTTCGTTCCCGCCGGTGGAACGGGGGAAGTCTCTCTACTTTGTGGAGAAGCTGAATGAAGTGATTGGGTTGTGATGTATTGAATACTTGTTTGTGATGCTGATGTGGTTGCAACATTAGGAATGGCAGCAGTGCTCATACTGGTGGTTGCGAGTAAAGGATAATGTTGTGTCATAGCTAATGGTGATTCAACTTTTATACTTTCTAAAGTCGGTTCGATATTATTATCAAAAGATAGTGAATTTAATAAGAGTTCTCTTTCACTTGGGTCCTTTGTATCTCTAACTTTCTTTAATGATGATTCAAGAAATGCTATGTGAGATTCTAGAGCTTTTACGTATGATGTAGAGTATCTATTCCGCCTTAGATCCTGATCTGTGAATATACATTCAGAATTTAATTTTATGCAGTTGGAGCATGGAGATTCCATATTACACTTTCTTCTTCTCTTACGACATGTGACACAAGCTAGTTTCCTAGTTGTCTTTTCATTGTCTTTCTTTGCTGAGAATGAGGACTTCATTCTTAACTGTTTAGTATTAATTGATATTGATGATCTCTCTTTTTGAATTGAATTTCCTATATATGCCTTTATTTAACATTTTTTCAAATTTCTAAATTTTTCCAATTATATACCAGGCGGAATGTCAGCGTAATGGGAAAAGAATACATTATTATGATATATATATATATATATATATTTACAAACTTTATTGTAATATTAAAATTAGTTGGATAGGAACTTTATAATGGATGAACTGAAGAATTTTGGGTTATCTAGGAATAAATTGTGTCCAGCTTCTGGTACTTCGATATAATCAACTTCTTTCTTTGGAATATATTTACCAGATTTAATTAATGATTGAACCATTTCGTAACCAGCGTATTTATCCATCCAATCGTGATCACCGTACATTAGCATAACTTTTTTGGCTTTGACTTTCTCTAGGTTATCTAGTATTGGGTCTCTTGCCAATAAGTTTTTAGCGAACATATTTGTGAAGTTATTAATTGTAACTTTTGGGAATTTCTTACCATCATAAAAAATTCTATATAGATAATCTTGATATTCTGTACCTGGGACTTTAGTGTATGCAAATGTGATATAACGTTTAGCTAATTTACCACCCATTGGACCTAACCATCTTAGTACATTTAATTGGTTTTGCCATAGGAAATTTGGTACGTTGAAAGTTCTTGAATAGAACATAGAGTTTGGATTTTCAAGATCTAATGGGTACTCATTCTCTGGAGTCAATTTATTGTTTAATGATGTAATGTTACGTTCCATACCTAATGGTGATATTAGACATAAGTCATTGATGGCTTCTGGATGCGTTATAGCATATTTAAAAGAGATATAACCACCAAATGAGTGCCCTATTATATTGAATTTCTTGATATGATTCTCTTCACGCCATCTATCTATTCTTTCAATATAATAAGCTTCGTAATAATTACGTAATATTTCCTTATCCTTAGTAGCATCCATAGTGGAACCTAAAGTAAATGTAGAATTTGATTTATTTGATTGAACCTTTGGTGTATGTAAAGAAGGTGCTTGTAGAGAAGGTGCTGTTGAAAGACCATTACCTGGTAAATCTATAGCGTAAAGGTCTTTGATATTATCTGAAAGTTGTTCAAAAGTTAAATGGAAAGCCATTGAAGAAGCAGCGTACCCATGAACTAATAAAGTTGGAGTATTAATCTCAGTATGACCAGGGTTATGGAAATGCCATTCATTGATCTCATCATTAACCATAGAATTAATCACATCACCGTTTGTAGTGACTTTATCCATAATTTTATCTTGTAGAATCTTTAAAGTTGGATCTACTACTGCCACAGATGGTGTTGAGATTGTAGTTGTTGGTGCTGTAGTAGTAGACCATGGAATTTGTTGTTTGATAGTGTTCCACATTGAATTTGTAATAAATTTTTGCATTCATCTATGAAACTGAGTAATATTATCAAACTTTCAAACCTCGATAGTACTAATACTTATATAATCCTTTTACAAATCCATAATTGTGATAACTGTCACAACGGAGTTGCGCCCCAAACATTTTCGGCCGATGATCTATAGTTGAATTAACAAAAACCGGCCGAATTTCAAACTTATAAGCCTCGAATATTTTCTTTAGATTCCGCGGAATAGATCGTTTCCATGGAATGAGACGACAGCGGTTAAAAATAAAATAAAATAAAATAAAATAAAATAAAATAACAATAGTATATAGAGATAGTTACACTATGAGAGTATACGTAAAAACTGGCGGCTAATTCAGGGGTACCTTGCAAGGTTCTATTTTTGAAAAGTATAAAAGGAGGGCATATATCTGGGAATTATTTTCTTGATTTTATGCCACTTTTTATTTAATTCTGTTTTCTGTTTGGGAATATTTAGTTATACATCTGGTTTGAAGAGTATGAGTATGCATTTAGAAAATGTATCACCCTAGGAGAACTGGAAAGAAGTGAGTTCTAAATGTCGATAGATAACTGCACAATGCTGTGCGAATATCGTACTAACACACGGTAATTATTATAGTTATATATATTAGTTAAGAATCGATTTGTCATGAGTCATGATAAGTGAGTACTAAGATATCTTATCCTCAATATCTCTCTTTACTGCTGTTTGTTAGCCTTTCGTCGTACAATCATAGTGATTTTTGCAATGCCCCGCCTTATTTTTTTTAAAAAGCCAACTCATAAAAAAATCACCATGTATTATTACTTAGAGGGCCAGTAACACAACAAAGCAATACAAAGACATGTCCGAGATAACACTTCCTGAAGATATTAGTGATGCTACAGAACTCACAGATTTGGATACTTCAAGTTCAATATATAGTGAAAACGACTCAGATATAGATATACAACTGCTCGAGGCACAGCGACAATGGGAAGAATCGCTAGCACAACTGTCAAAAGCATTGCATTGGGTCATCCTACCTTTATTGGGTAAGTTTATGGGCAGAAGAGTCGCTACCATAATATGGAAACATGTCGATGGATTGTATTGGTAAAAGTCAATTGGCAAATAGTTTTGTAACTTATTGGATGGTATATATATATATATAATACGTATCCGGGTAACGAATCGTATGACTGATTCTGTCTAGTGAAAAATTATGAGGAAAATGAAGAATCAGCATAAAATAATAATAACTATATTGGACTATATATCAATTATACACATCATTTAAACTAAACCAACTTTATAAAACTACATAATGGCCTCTGTTCCATTAGTGAAAGTCCCAATTTTGGGTAAGGAAATGATTCATGTCGGTTACGATATTCATTCCCACATAGTCTCCACAATTATTAATGATTGTCCATCCTCAACTTACGTGATCATTAATGACACTAACGTTGCTAAGGTCCCTTACTTCACTGAATTGGTCACTGAATTCGAGCATGCTTTATCAGCTGAATCTCGTCTTATAAGATATGTAGTTAAGCCAGGTGAGGCCAATAAAAATAGAGACACTAAAGCCGCTATTGAAGATTACCTTCTATTACAAGGTTGTACCAGAGACACCGTTATCATTGCTGTAGGTGGTGGTATCATCGGTGATATGATCGGTTACGTCGCCGCTACTTTCATGAGAGGTGTTCGTGTCGTCCAAGTCCCAACTTCCTTATTAGCCATGGTTGACTCTTCTATTGGTGGTAAGACTGCAGTTGACACTCCAATGGGTAAGAACTTCATTGGTGCTTTCTGGCAACCACAGTTCGTCTTAGTTGATATCAAATGGTTGAAATCTTTAGCTACCAGAGAATTCATCAACGGTATGGCAGAAGTCATCAAGACTGCTTGTATTTGGAACGCTGAAGAATTCACAAGATTAGAATATAACGCCCAATCTTTCTTAGATATCGTTAACAATTCTGAATTTATCACTTACTACAATGAAGTCACAAAGGAAACCTACGAAATTTCAAATTCTGACATCGAAAAAATCTTAGAACATACATATAAATTAGTACTAGAAAGTATCAAGGTTAAAGCTGATGTTGTCTCCTCAGATGAACGTGAATCCTCTTTAAGAAACTTATTAAACTTTGGCCATACCATCGGTCACGCTTACGAAGCTATCTTAACTCCTCAAGCTTTACACGGTGAATGTGTCTCCATCGGTATGATTAAGGAAGCAGAGTTATCTCGTTATTTAGGTATCCTATCTCCAACTCAAGTTGCTCGATTATCAAAGATCCTTGTTGCTTACGGTTTACCAGTCTCTCCAACTGAAAAATGGTTCAAAGAATTAACTTTACAAAAGACTACTCCATTAGACACTTTATTAGACAAGATGAGTATTGATAAAAAGAACGATGGTTCTAAGAAGAAGTGTGTCATCTTAGAAAGTATAGGTAAATGTTACGGTACATCTGCTCATATCGTCTCTGATAATGACTTAAGATTCGTCTTAACCGATGAAACTTTAGTTTACCCATATTGTGATATCCCAGCTGATCAAAATAAGGTTATTGTTCCACCAGGTTCCAAATCTATCTCGAACCGTGCTCTAGTTCTAGCGGCCTTAGGTGAAGGTACTTGTAAGATCAAGAACTTATTACACTCCGATGACACTAAACATATGTTAGATGCCGTTAATATCTTAAATGGTGCTAGTATCACTTGGGAAGAAAATGGTGAAACTGTTGTTGTCAAGGGTCACGGTGGTGAAACTTTAACTGCTTCCGGCAAACCTTTATATTTAGGTAATGCTGGTACCGCCTCCAGATTTTTAACATCTGTTGCAGCTTTGGTTCACTCTACTAAGGATCAAGATCACATTATCTTAACAGGTAACGCAAGAATGCAACAAAGACCAATTGGTCCTTTAGTTGACTCTTTAAGAGCTAACAATATTAAGATCGATTACATGAAGAGCGAAGGTTCTTTACCATTAAAGGTCTATACTGACTCTGTCTTCAAGGGTGGTAGAATTGAATTAGCAGCTACTGTTTCTTCTCAATATGTTTCTTCCATCTTAATGTGTGCTCCATATGCCGAAGAACCAGTTACTTTAGCCTTAGTTGGTGGTAAACCAATCTCACAATTGTATGTCGATATGACCATCAGAATGATGGAACAATTCGGTATCACTGTCACTCAATCTAAAACCGAAGATTACACTTACCACATTCCAAAAGCTCACTACGTTAACCCAGCTGAATATGTTATTGAAAGTGATGCTTCAAGTGCTACTTATCCATTAGCTTTCGCCGCTTTAACTGGTACTACCGTTACCGTTCCTAACATTGGTCATGCATCCCTACAAGGTGATGCTAGATTTGCCCGTGATGTTCTGAAACCAATGGGCTGTACTGTTGATCAAACCGCTACCTCCACAACTGTTACAGGTCCTCCAAGAGGTGGCCTAAAGCCATTAAAGCATGTTGATATGGAACCAATGACTGATGCTTTCTTAACTGCTTGTGTTGTCGCTGCTGTTGCTCATGATGGTACGGAAAATATTACTACCATCGAAGGTATTGCTAACCAAAGAGTTAAAGAATGTAATAGAATTGAAGCTATGTCTTCTCAATTAGCTAAATTCGGTGTCAAGACAAAGGAATTACCAGATGGTATCCAAGTCTACGGTTTAAACTCTATCGATCAATTACAAGTCCCATCCGACTCTACTGGTCCAATTGGTATTGATACATATGATGATCATCGTGTTGCTATGAGTTTCTCATTATTAGCTGGTATGGTTAACTCCAACATAAAGGACAAGAATGATGCAACTCCAGTAAGAATCCAAGAAAGACATTGTACCGGTAAGACCTGGCCAGGTTGGTGGGATGTTTTACACACCAGTTTAGGTGCTCAATTGGATGGTGCTGAACCATTGACCAATTCTGGTTTAACATCTAACAAAAGTGTTGTTATCATTGGTATGAGAGCTGCTGGTAAGACTACTATCAGTAAATGGTGTGCATCTGCTTTAGGTTACAAATTAGTTGACTTAGATGATTTATTCGAAGAACAAATCGGTAAGGGTACTATTAAGGAATTCGTTGCCGAACATGGTTGGGAAAAATTCAGATCTGAAGAAACTAGAATCTTCAAAGAGGTTATTGAAAAGTACGGAGATGCCGGTTACGTTTTCTCTACCGGTGGTGGTATTGTAGAAAGTGCCGACTCCAGAGATGCCTTAAAGAAGTTTGCTTCTGAAGGTGGGGCTGTCTTACATTTACACAGAGATATTGAAGAAACTATTATCTTCTTACAACGTGACCCAACTAGACCAGCATATGTTGAAGAAATCAGAGATGTCTGGCAAAAGAGAGAGACGTGGTACAACGAATGTGCTAACTTCACTTTCTTCGCTCCACATTGTTCTACTGAATCTCAATTCCAAAAGCTAAGAAATGTTTTCGGTAACTTCGTTAACACCATCACTGGTAAGAAGGAAGTTAAGATTCCAACTGACAGATCTGCTTTCGTTTGTTTAACTTTCGATGATTTAACTGAACATGTCGATAAATTAGCTCAAATCACTTACGGTTGTAGTGCTGTTGAAGTTAGAATTGATCATTTAGCTAAATTCGACTCTGATTACGTTAGCAGACAATTATCTATCTTACGTACCGTAACTGACGGTTTACCAATTATTTTCACTGTTAGAACCAAGAAACAAGGTGGTAAGTTTGAAGATGAAGATTTTGACACTTTACAAAACTTATTCAAGTTAGCTTTAACATCTGGTGTTGAATTCATTGACTTAGAATTAACTTTACCAACTAAAATCCAATACGACGTCTTAAACAACAAGGGTTTCACAAAGATCATTGGTTCTCACCACGATTTTGATGCTGCTTTCTCATGGGATGATTCCGAATGGGAAAACAGATACAATCAAGCTTTATCTCTTGATGTTGATATTGTCAAGTTTGTTGGTACTGCTACCAAGTTTGAAGATAACTTAGCTTTAGAAAGATTCAGACACACACACACCACTAAACCATTAATTGCTATTAACATGGGTGAAATTGGTAGTGTCTCTCGTGTCTTGAACACTATTTTAACTCCAATCACATCTGATTTGTTACCAAACTCCGCTGCACCAGGTCAATTAACCTTAACTGAAATTAATAAGATATACACCTCCATGGGTGGTATCACTGCTAAGGAATTCTACGTTGTTGGTAAGCCGATCGGTCACTCTAGATCCCCAGTATTACATAACACTGGTTACAAGATATTAGGTTTACCACACAAGTTTGACAAGTTCGAAACTGATTCTATTGATGAAGTTAAGGCTCAACTACTGGATGGTAAGAAGAACTTAGGTGGTTTAGCTGTTACTATTCCATTGAAGCTAGATATCATTCCTTTAATGAGTGAATTATCTGATTCTGCCAAGATTATTGGTGCCGTCAACACTGTCATCCCATTAGGTGATGGTAAATTCAGAGGTGACAACACTGATTGGTTAGGTGTCAAGAATTCTTTAATTGGTAGCGGTCTTCCAGAATATACTTCTGGTGTCTCTGGTCTAGTCATTGGTGCCGGTGGTACTTCAAGAGCTGCCATCTACGCTTTACATCAATTAGGTTGTGACAAGATTTTCCTAATTAACAGAACTACTTCCAGGTTACATGAATTAAAGAAGTCCTTCCCAGAAAATTATAATTTAGTTGTTATTGAATCTAACCAAGATGCCGACACTATCGTTGATACCATTGGTGTTGCTGTATCTTGTGTTCCAGCTGACAAACCAGTAGATGAGGAACTATTAGGCAGATTAGAAAGATGTTTGAACAAGGTTTCTCGTTCTAAGTTCATTTCCACCCTTTTGGATGCTGCTTACAAGCCAACTGTTACTCCAATTATGAGGTTAGCTAAAGACAAGTACCAATGGCAAGTTGTCCCAGGTGCTCAAATGTTAGTTCACCAAGGTGTTGCCCAATTCAAAGAATGGACAGGATTAAGTGCTCCTTTTAAGGCTATCTTCGAAGAAGTCACTAGAGATTGATTCGCAGATTCACTCTTCCTCTATTTATATTTAAATTTAACGATTATATGTATCTATCCTATGTAGTTTTCTAAAAGTTTTCTTAATTTTTACATTAATTATTTGAATCGTTCCATATATATATTTATCACCGTTAAGAAATTCGGACAATGAAAAGAGTTAAACGAATATATAACTACTGAGATTTTAAGTTTAACATAAAAGATATTCTGAGCAATTCTCGAGTGATTATTCTACTTCTAGTACATTAAAATACATCAGATAAGATCTATACAATGAGTGGAAGAAAAGTTGCCGTTATTACAGGTACTAATAGGTATGTTATCGAGCAATTATCTAACTATTTAGATACTAAAGACATCATTTTCTAGCAAATTCTAACTAACTTTAATATATTTACAGTAATCTAGGTATAAATATTGCATACCGTTTAATCGAGAGAGAAGATCCAGGTACAAAATTAACTATTGTAGTTACTTCAAGAACATTACCTCGTGTTAGAGAAGTAATTGAGCTTTTAAAGAAACATGTCAAGGAAGTTAACCGTGAAGGTTTAGTTGATTATGACTATGTCCTTGTTGATTTCACTAATATGGTCAGTATACTTGGTGTATATTATGAATTGAGCAAGAAATATAAAGCTATTCATTACTTGTTTATCAATGCGGCACAAGGTGTATACGATGGTATCGATTGGTTAGCAGCTACAAAGGAAGTATTAATGAATCCATTAGAAGCAGTAACTTATCCAAACTATAAGATACAGAAAGTTGGTGTTAAATCTGCTGATGATATGGGTTTAGTTTTCCAAGCGAATGTATTTGGTCCTTATTATTTTATTCATAAAATGTTACCTTTGTTGCAAGAAGGTAATGCAATCATAGTTTGGGTTTCCAGTATTATGTCCAAACCAGAATATTTATCTCTACAAGATATTGAACTATTACAAACTGATTCCTCCTATGAAGGTTCAAAGAGATTAGTAGATTTAGTACATTTGGGTACTTATAAAGATATGAAAAAATTAGGAATTCATCAATACGTGGTTCATCCAGGTATCTTTACAAGTCATTCTTTCTTCAAATTTTTAAATGTATTCACATATTATGGTATGTTATTACTATTCTATTTTGCCAGATTTTTAGGCTCCAAATGGCATAATATCGATGGTTACAAAGCAGCAAATGCTCCTGTTTATGTGGCCACTTTAGCCAATCCACAATTTGATCACCAGAATGTCAAATTTGGTTCAGCTACCTCATTAGATGGTATTGAATTTATCGAAAGATCTGATATTGATCCAACTGGTACAAGTGATGTAATTGATTATATGAACTTAAAGACTAAAGAATGGGATGAAAAATTAAAAAATCAAATTACAAATACAAGAGTCCCAATTTAAATTATATAGGTTCTATTAAATATTCATTAGCTTAATAATTTAAAAATATCTTACATATACTGTACTTATTTTTGTTGGTTACTATTTGAGACAGTTTCAAATACATAACTAAAAGCTGATAACATTAATACGAATTATCATTCTTGAATAATTATTATAGATATTGCGAAAAACAAAATCAATCTTATTATTCACTTATTTAAAGACATTAAAGAAGCAACGAAGGTTAAGATTAATCTTGAACGAACTTCATTGATATCTTCTGGAACTAACCAGATTAATGCACCTAACTTTCTGGCAATAGAGATAGCTAATCTGGCGTTAGCATAACTATCTTCTTGTGTATTACCTGGAGTGACTAAGTCGTAGTTAACGTAACCTGGAGCAATACCGTTTAGAACATCTAATAAGAAGTGAGCATTAGATAAAGCTGGGTCACTTAGGGAACGAACAGTAGATGTTTTACCACCCTTTTCGGCTTGATCCTTAGCCCATTTAAATATTTGTTGATCACTCATATCTCTACCATTTGATGATAATGTCTTCATTGTATTAGTGATATTTCTACGCATCAATTGCCATACTAGACCTAGGCATAATAATTTATTACCATCTAGAATATCGGAACCTTCAATACCGACTAAAGAGAAACCATTGGCTTTACCTAATTCAACTGCGTAGTTTGTGTTTTCTAATGCCTTGAATCTAGATAATTCAACACCAGCACTCTTCTTTTGGTTAACATGTTTGTTATCAACAGAACCTGGCATAACTTTTTCGTAAGCTTGTAATAAGACGAGACCATCTTTTAAATCATCGAATAAAGATACAATAGGTGGATCAACATCTAGAGAGTTTAGCCATAGTGTGAAGACTCTAGCTTCTCTTTCACCTTCAGCATCGAATTCTTCGATTTCTGGAACGTCTGCTTCTTCAAATGGTTCTAAACCTGGATGGGTATTGAATAAGTGAGCAACGAAAGCTAAATTCAACTTGGGATTACCTTGAATCAAAGATTTGGCGTTTAAGTATTTTCTACAGCCAATCTTATCAGCATTTTCTAAGATCTGTTCAGCTCTTTGCATTAAATCAGAAGTTTGTAATGGAGCCTTGGAACATATTTCAGGTTTTAATTGGTTTAATAAGATGGTATAGTTTTCACCATCCTTAACATCTTGAGAGAAGTTGGCAACTCTTCTGTTCCAACCAGCTTGCTTTAAGTGGTAGTTGAACCAACGTAATAAAATTTGCTCAGGTGGTAATCTTAAGAATTGTTCTAAAGTTTCATCATCTTCTAATAAACGATATAATTCAGGATGTAATTTAATATCAATCTTAGCCAATAGACCTCTTCTAATAATTTGCCAAATTAAACCCAAGATTAAATGTTCTCTACCTTCGATGATATCTTCAGAATGAACATTAACAACAACACAACCAATGGCCTTGGCAGAGTTAATAACAATGTTAGCATTTTCACTAGCTTGGAAATTATTTAATGGTTTACCATTCTTTGGTGTATTCAAGACTCTGGTATCGATAGTATCTGGAACAGAATCGTTAATTAATTTAGATAAAATCCAACCATCTTTACATTCATCGAATAATTGGAAAGTGTCAGTTGGGAAAGGTAATAAATCGCCAACATCTGGATCGCCAACAAGGACACTGTTAATATGTTTAGTAAATTCGGTTCTTTCTTCTTCATTGATGGTATGAGTAGTACCTGTTTGAGCACCACTAACAATAATCTTAGCTTGTGAACCTACACCTCTATGTTGTAAACCAGCTCTACCAGGAGAAGTTGGTATAGCGGCAGTATCGACGTTAAAACTTGTCTGTGGAACAGCAGATAATTTAGTATCTCTTAACTTGGCGACTAATTCAACATAGTCATCTAATTCAACACGACCAGAAGCATCAACGTTAACGTGTTTTAAAGTTTCTCTAGCTTCATCATAAGAAGCTTCACCAGATTTAGATACCGCATCTAGAGCTTCTTGTTTTTCAACATACCCTCTATCTTCGATATCGATGGATCTGAATTGTTCAATGGTACTAAATAAATCTTCTTGAGTTAAAGCAGGAAATTTCCTTTGTAATTTAACAATATTCATGGTGCCTAGCAACAACAGAATATGTAATTATTATCCTTTTATATAAATATAATTAAAAATACGTTAATTAATCCTATAATAGATATATTAACATCCTTAATTATTCTTTATATTCTTTCTTTCATTGTTACAAAAGTGGCAATTTTTTGTCGAGGATTAATAAACAATCCCTTTTTAGGTCACGTGAAACAGAGGCTAAGCAAGTCACGTGTTGTAAAAGAGATCTTATAACTATTAATACATTTGCCAAGTGATGGTAATCGAGTTGTATATCTAGTACAAAATACTTTTAGAGGTTCACTTTATCCAAAAATATCGTTTTAAAACAAAAAGGTAATTCTCCGATACGGGGAGTCGAACCCCGGTCTCTACGGTGAAAGCGTAATGTGATAGCCGTTACACTATATCGGATAGTATTTACGTTTATTTAGGTCTTCACTCAAAATAACAAAGGTAGTATAGTTTTAAGCATTCAATGGACGAAACAATGAAACAATGCAACTAGATGTTTCAGTTGAGCTGAACTATTACTTTTAGGTTGTTATAACTTGAATAATTGGGCCTTGTTCATGTTTCTGTGAAGTATATTTATTTTGATAACAAAGAAAATAAGCCGTAGTATAATAATGATACAACTTGAATATATGTTGAAATGCTTATATCTTTATATCACTATAAGATGTTATATATATGTATGTGTAGATGTTTTTATGCATGCTGAGGTCATTTTATGACTAAGATTGATATGTTGCGATTAATTCTTTCGACGATAAGTTCGATTCTTCAAAATTCTATCGCATCTCTCCTTTAATGACCCAGAAGGTTTTGACCGTAACTCGTTCTTTATTCTTGCTATATCTTCTGTATCCTTTGACAGGATTTCATTTTGTTTAATGATAATATTAGTATCGATATAGTTCAATAATTTTGAATTTTGTAAAAAAGATTTCAACTCGTGTAATTTATTTGTTGATTTGGCACTTCTAGAATGGCGGTGATGTTCCATATAATCTCTAGATTTTCTACTACCTGAATACAAAGAACTGTCTTCTTTGGCCAATGTATCGCGCACTTTATCAGGGTAGTCTATTAAGATATCACCGCCAGCGTTCTGATCTTCACAGTCTACCTCAATATCAGGTCTGAAATTATCCATGTTATTCATATGACCATCCTTGTGAAATATTAAACAATGTTCAGCTTGTTCAGCTTTCAATAAATTATCGATCTTGCTTTGACTAATTAGGTTTTTCTTCGTAAATGGATGGTAGTTGTATTCAATTTTGTCGTAACCACTTTCATCTTTACTTAAATCAACAAACTTATCTTGTACCACTGGGGAATCGTGATTTTTAGTTCTTCTATTAGGTCTCCGTAGTGGTGTATTTAAACTTCTTGTTGACTCATCATTTTTAGATGCAGATGAGTCCCAAGGTGGGAAAGGTGCTAATTCAAAACCTGGATTTTCTGTATTGCCTGCATGACCAGCATGATTAGGTGTTTGTGAACCGGTAACACTTCTTCCTGACATATTGTATTGTTTGTTCTAGTTCTTTGTTTATATAAATACTTTGTGAATGAAACTTTTTATTATTATTTTTTTTTTTGTAAATATTATTATATAATTATATATGCTATATTAAACCACTTAATGTTAATTTCTCTAAGAAAGGTGATAGATCATCTTTTCTGATTTCAATGATCGAACTGTCAAAGTTATCAATTTTTACCTTGGCACCTGTTTGTGCTGTAATTTGTTGAAATGCCATACTAAAGTTGTTCAATATCGGTTTCTTAGCCTTTTCCGTATCTAAACCTCTTGGATATCTTGGCGATAAACCAGCTACTAGGTATGTATCCGTGGTTTCATCCAAACTTGCTAGAACCATCGGTAATAGTTGTTTATCTTCGGCTTCGGCACAACATTCGATTAACCAATTACCTAATCTCATTAGAGTCAACGGATTCTGATATAGTGATAAATCAGGATCATCCTGAAGTACACATAATCTATAAATTCTTAAATGCTTAATCATTTTCTTCTCGAGGACAGTTACACCTGTGTTAAAGATAGCTTTCTGTAAGAATTGTGCATGTTTAATACCTTTAGACAGTAAATCAATCTTCTTATCATCCAAGGCATCCCAACTTAACCAAAAATTGGAGATCCATTGTTTTCTTGATTTATCCATCAATTTACCAATTTGTTCGTTAGAATCGTCATCTCCTTCACCATCATCATCGTCGTTGTTATCGTCTGCCTTATTGGATGGTGCTTGTGGATCTTTTTTTTGTATAGTTAAAGAGTTACCAACTTCTAATAAAGCAGTAATTGCTTCTACAAACTCACTGGCACTAATTGAACCACGGTAACCAAATGTTCTTACAAAACCATCTCGTATGATATCTTGTAAACCATATCTATCTAGGTTCTTATCAAAAATTAGACCCAGTTGCCTTTTAATTGAGTGATCCATATATAGCCATGTTTCATGAGCTGTGGCCAATGGAATACCCATTCTAGCAAACATTTTATGTAGTCTCTTCTTACCATTTTCATTCCAAAGGGATAATTTTGCATTTACAAAATTAGAGTAATAGAAACTATCATACAATGAAGAGTGTCTCAACAGGAATAAATAATAATCCGGTTGAATCTCTAAAGATAGTGTATCAGGTGTCTTGGTATTGCCTGACATTTGCAATGCATTGTTACCTGGCGATAATCTTTTAACTTCATCTTGTAAAATTGGAGCTAATCTATTGTAAACTGAAGAGTAAGCTGTATCTAATGATGTAGCACCTATGACAGCAAGCCATAGTTGCTGGAGGTTTGTTTCACCGACAGACGATACCAATGAATAAACTTGAGATGAAAGTGAGTTTACAACTGTGCTACCTTGAGAATAGTACTCCTCCAAAATGCTTTCATATCGTTTAATTTCATTTCTTCTCTGTTTTCTCTGTATTTTTGGATCATCCTCTGCATGTGCTCTCTTACCATTGGGAAGTTCTTCTTCGTCATCAGAATCTGCGCTCGGTTTCTCATCTTCATCAGTATCTTCTTCTTCTTCTTCTTCTTCTTCTTCTTCAATACCATCATTCTCTAGTTGGATCAACTTGAAATAGGCCTCTTTAACTTGTGATAGTGTGTCTTCCACCGTACCATCATCAAAACAATGTATTATCTCAGAACCAAATAGATTATCTAGATTCCAAGGTCTATGGGCATCGAATATGTAGATATGACGTTTGTACTTATTAATGCTATTCTCTGATGCCAGATAATCATCCGGATTTATATTAAGGAAAGTTTCAATATCGATATACCCACCAAACCCGCAAAGAATAACATTAGTAATGTTTTCATCCAGTTGACTGTAGTGTGTCTGCAACTCGTTATAGCCAAAGACAGGAACTATCTGTAATTGAATAAGCTGTTTCTTGAAGATAATCGATAACATTTTAGTAGCGCATAACGCATCAATGTTTAAACATGATACAAATATCACCAATTGACAGGAAGACGGACTAGAACTGTCCCTAATAATCTTATTGTACGCTTGGGTATACTCCCCAATCCCGTAGTACATTGCGATGGTCTGTTATAACCTTCTTATACTATGTAATATACAATAATACTCAATAGTTTCATTTAATTGAAAAATTTCAGTCGCGTAAATAGATATACGCGTATACATAACATAGTGTATATACTAAGATAGTTAAGTAAATAAACAATAGTAGGCTCGATATACGGTCCTTGTGCATGAATTGATGTACTGTAGTTCAATTGGCAGTATTATTCATAGTCTAAGTTATATTATATATTCTTGTAAATACACATTTTAATAGCAGAAGTGGCATTCGGGTAACATTTAGGTCGTATTTAGTTTATACACTAAACAAGAATACAGTTTTACTTTCTGTTGTTTAGAGTACACGTATATGGCTCTGGATTACCCACTGGATGTGTCATTGTGTACCTTTTTGTATTACTTTCTTTCTATAATTCTTGTTTATTTACTGATATTTCAAAGTGAAATTTGACAGGTCATCGAAAAAAAAGAGTTGATTAGACATTAATTGTCACTTGAACAAAGTCCACAAACAAATATATACAACAAAATAAGATGCTTTTGTCCAACTTCATTGCCCTATCGTGTCTGGTAGTCTCATCTACTAATGCATTTATGTTTAATTTTAATCAACAGCAACAACAACAGCAACAACAACAATTGTCATACGAAGACAAGGTATTAGACAGTCAATGTAACAACTATCTATGTCCAATAACATTAGATTGTGTGAAATCTAAAGGTGACTGTCCATGTCCCTTCCCAAAATCACAACTAAAGTGTCCCCTACCTAATGAGGATTATATCTGTATATCAAAGCCTTCCACTCATGACAAGACTACAAACGGCATATATGACGATCCAGTCAGGGGTCCAAAGGCCGCAGTTAAAGGTATGAGAGATTGTGGTTGGGTCTTGGAGGCTTACAAAGGTCTAGTATGAATTATCTATATATATATATATACATGTATACCTTAATAAATAAATGCTTTGATATATTAGTCCCTGTTTCTACCAGGAACCCATCTTCTATATATGACTTCACCGATTTTATAACTTTCCATCACTTTATTCAACTGTCCCTTTTGTAAATACTGTAAGATATTCACATCAGACTCTAGCTTCTCTACATAACTTAAAACTAAAGTCTTGTTGGCCCCACCAGCAACACGAGCAATACTAGAATACCAAGTATAAGCACGGGTATCATCGTCATGATCTATGGCCATTATGCAGAATTCAGCATGTTGGAAAGGTGGGCCTCTTTTGTACAGCAGGAAATCACAACCAAATTTAATACCACTACGGACACACCAACCGTGTGATCTGTAATGATGATATGCAGCGTATTGTATTAATAATTTATGCAATTGTGGAGTATACACCTCTAAATCTCCAACAAGTCTTCTGATTAATTCTAATGGTGTGATTTCTAGTAAAGGCAATGCAAATGTTAAGAAAAGGGCCTCTGTAGGCATTAATTCTAATGATTCTAATCTTATTACATTCCCTTCCGAATCTATTAGTTCGCCGTCTTCTTTTTTAATCTCTATATCTGTTTTCATATCATTCATAGATTCTTGATTATCTCTAAACTTTCTCAAGTTTTCTCTCTCTCTTTCTAATAATTCTGCTTCTTGCTTTAGATTAACGGTAGTACCTTGTTTTCTTAATTCTAATAATTGTTGTTCAAGCTTAACACGTTCTTTCTTAAACTCTGATCTTTGTAATCTTCTTCTTTCAGTAACTGTCTCTAGACTTAATTCGTTGTTATCTTCTTCATCAGCACCAAGTCTAGACAGAGTACGTTTATACCAAGTAGGTTCACTACGTGATAATTGACCTGTCCCAAAGAACCCATTCTCCCATAGATACTTCATATCTATTGGGTCTCTAATTAGAATGTGGTGGTATTCATTTCCGATTATATCGACGGTTATCTTATTAGTTTGTAAGTTTGTACTTTGCCAGTATTTATAGAACCAATATAACCACGAGATTGGATTATGAGGTATTAATTGCGGTAGGTCATCAATAGGATGAATAGGAAGTGCATGTTTGTAACGCACACTATTAGGAGTACGTTTAGCCATGCTATGTTACGCCTCTTTGTGTGTGATCTTTTGTTCTTTATTTTCAACTTACTATCTCATCGCATCAATTTATTCAATAACTAAAAATATTGATACTTTTCAATTTATGTTACTATTGAAAATAAGAGTAAAATACATAATACAAGACAGTAATCAAGCAAGCAATTCATATGAGAGTATACATATTCTAAAACATAAATATTATTTAATAAGAGGATCAGATACCGTTGTAGTCTATTTGAGAAATCATTGCGCTCACACCGATTTTCATCTTCGAGCAACATGAACAAATTATCATCATATCCAGTTTCTATATATACATGTCTACCTACTGGTACATCGTATATATATAGTCTTGTCGTCAGGGACTTTTCCCTTACTTACATGTATATTCTTTAGTTTTGATAAATTAATTTGAATATTTCAGTTGTTTGTTTTTATACAAAAAATAACCAGAAAATTTTTCACTGAATTATGTATGTGTGGTGCTCGGATGTATCCACTTTAATAAAATAATAATAGCTAGGGCTAAATTTTTACTAATATACAAATATTTTATTTTAATTAATAATATTGTCTAATATACAATTTAATATACAGTTTACATCTATGAGGATGCAAGGTCAGAGAAGTATTGACGTAAAATCAATGATAACATCTCTGGTAATTCGCTAATGTCATGAACAACAACGTAGAATTCGAATGGGAAACTGTCCAAATATTTAGTAATATTCAATTGTAAGTTACCATGGGCATCTGGAACGTAGTTGACTTGACTCATGTCCATAATAGATTCATTGGAAGTAATACCATCAATGATTACAAACACTAACATGATTTTCTTTTCTCTAGCACGACGAACCAATCTTTGGATTGTTTCATGATCTTCGCAAACACCATCAGATATAATGATTTGTAATTGCCATTGATCAGAGTTAGTGATTGAACGACCACGTTCAAAGATCTTTAATGATTCGGCAACTAATTTTTTAACATCAGTCTTGGTATCTTGGAAATCAAACCATTGGAATACCTTAGAACCAGCATCTGTACTGAATTGTTGATCGAATGAATGAACTTCCTTGGAATGTTCACCGAATTTAACAATAGACAGGCCACCGGATTCTAATTGTGTCAATGTTCTTGACACTAAACATAAACTATCAAAAGCTAATTTGACACAATTAGATTCACTCATAGATTTAGAGTTATCCAATGCAATCATAATTTGATATTGACGTTTACTTGGTTTGGTTCTTCTTAACCAAATTTTATCCTTACGGAATTGAGATGCAATATAAGGAATAACTCTCTTCATATTTAATCTCTTACCAGTCTTGTAATCACCCTTCAATTTGGTAGCTAAGGTTGGTTCTAAAATCAATCTTAACTGTTCACCAAGACGGGAAACTAAGTCAGCTGTAGCAACTTCACTCTTGTGCCATAATTCACGGGATTCTTCAATATTTCTCTTTGGAATATCATTTTCATTCTCCAAAAGAGTTTCTTGATCGATTGTATCCATCAATTCGTCTAATTCATCTTCATATTCTTTACCTTGTAGTAAATCATCTTCGTTGAACTCATCGTCATTTTCAAGTTCGTCTTCGTCTTCGTTTTCACCAGCAAGCATACCCTTACCCTTGGTATCATCATTTTGATTGTCTTCACCTTCTTTATCTTCAGGTTTTTCTTGATCCATATCAACATCTTCGTCACCTAAGATATTACCATCTTGATCTTCTTCTTTCATATCATTTTCTTTATCTTCTTCTTCATTGGATATGTCATCATCAATAGCCATTTCATCATTGATGGATTGAAGTTGTTCTTCTGAAGCTGCACCTAAAGCTTGAGTATCAGTTTCGGTATTAGCACCTTCAACATGTTCGAATTCATCAGGACGTTCGTTAGCCTTTGGTTTAGATTCGTCCTCTTCTTCATCTCTTTGACTGGCTTCATTTATTTCTTGTCTACGTCTGTGGAACTCCTTTAAGCTATCACCTAATTGTTTCATAGTTTCTTTTGCTTCTTCTCTGGAAGCATCTGTGGTTTCAGTTTGATCATCCTCTTGGTCTTGATGCTCGTTTTGTGTAGCACCAAATCCACCGATATTTTCTTGTTCTTCGCTATCTTTAGCGTCAGAACCACTGCCTCTAGCACCAGATTGTTCTTGGACAGCAGCATCGGCATCAATGGTTTCTTCTTCTAATCCATTATCAATACCGTCTAAACCTTCAACATCATTATCAGCACCCTTTTCTTGTTCTTCGTCGTTAGGAGCTTGATCGGACCCTAATTCTTCTTGATCGGATTCATTTTCACCAGTTGGTTCTTCACCTTCATTTTCTGGATTGTTTTCATTTTCATCGTCATCTTCTTCACCATCAACTGTATCCTGTTCTTGGACATCTTCAGGTAATGTTTCAGCTTCGTCGTCTTGTTCTTCGGCATCGTCATCGATTTCCATTTGATCTTCTAGATTTGACTTATCTTCTTCCATGTTGACGTCTTCCTCTTCATCGTCTTCATCTTCAAAGCTTTCTGCACCGTCATTGTCACTTCCACTGCCTTCTTCTTCCTCTTCGCCAGAGTCAAGATTCATATCATCTGGAAGATCCATGGTTTCAACTTCAGGAACATTTTGGTCCAACTCTTGACCTTCCTCATCTCTAACGTCATCTTCTTGTTCACCGACGTCATCTTCTTCATCTCCATCTTCACCTTCATCTTTATTTTCATCATCATTTTCTTCCTTGTCATTGTTTTCTTCATTTGTTTCTTCTTCTGGCTTTGATTCTTCCTTTGAATTTTCCTGTTCCTTAGTTTTATCGTCATTATTTTCTGTATCTTGATCATCTTCTTCATTGGCTTGAACATCTTCATCATCGCCCTTGGTATCTAAATCCTTATCAGAATTCTTTTCTTTGTTGTCTTCTTCAGGTTTTTCGTCCCACATCTTGTCATCAATGGCATTTGGATCATCTTCATCAAGATCGTCGATTTCTTCATCTAATTCTTCTTCGTCATCTATATCCTCATTCTCATCATCTTTCTCATCTTGATCAGACAGTTCTTCCATTTGACCAGCCATTTCACCTTCCATATCTACAGCATCATCATCTTCTTCGTCTTCTCTTTCGTCTTTATCTTTTTGGTCTTTATTTTCTTGTTGGGCATCTTCAGTTAATTCATCATCTTGTTCAATATCGTTAGAATTATTTTGTGCACCTTCACCATCACCTAAACCAGTACCATCATGTAAGTTATTATCTTCTACTTCTTCACTTGGAGCTTGTGGAGAACAGAAACCATTTTTGGATAGGTTTAATAAGATATTACTTAAAATATAAGTACCATGACTTGTATTGACATAGTAAGATCTAGTTTTCTCTAGTATAGTACGCATTAGAATGTAATACTGGTTGATAATTGGCATTGTGAAAACAACCATAGCTCTGACTAAGCTGGAAGTGGAGATTGATATATCGCTACTTTGTAGTAATTCAATAGAACTCTTCAAGTTCTTAACAATGGCATGTCCGTGTAATGATTTAATGTTAGCCATTGTCTTCTTGGAAGTAGTTGCGAGCCATTTATCTTCATCCATATCAACAGATTCAATATCATTCTCCATTACCTTTTGGAATGCCAACATAATAGACTTATAAACCTTACGCAAGGAATTGTCAACATCTTGTAATTTTATTTCATCGACAACTTCGGTCTTAACATCAGAAGAACTATTTTCTTCAATCCAGCTTAGTAGCATATCAAATACAAAGAAATTTAATTCTGTTTTTCCTTCATTGGCCTTTCTAATGAAGTTGGCAATAAAATTCTTGAATTCAGATATTAATTGAGAAGCTGTAGAATCTAAAACTCCAAGGTTCTCAATTTTTTCATTAAAGTTAGATAATGTAATCTTACTCTGTGAAATGAAAGTTAAGTCATCATTGGTTGAAGTGCTTTTTTCAATTACTTGTAAAACCTTTAGAGCATAATCTAATAGAACTGGTAACCATTTACAGAAAATTTTAATTCTTGTAATACTAAACTCTAAAGAGAAATGTTTAATCGAGCCCTTGGAAGAGCAAACATTTTCCATTTCGAAACGCAGCTTTTTTAAGTTTTCGAAATTTTGAGTTAATTTTAGAATCGGTTCCTTTGTTGTAATTAAGGAGAAGACCAGATTTTCAATAATTGCCATACTCTTTTCAAGAGCAGCAATAGGAACATCATCAGCTGGGCTGGAGATGGAGTTTCTTAATCTAGGTAATAAATCAATTACTCTAAAGTAATTGAAATCAGAACCTTCTAATATGGTATTGTTCCAAGATGTTGTATTTGCTAAAATGGCTGTTGCACTGTTTTGAACTTTATGAATATCTTCTCTTAAATTAGTTCTTAAACCACTTCTTCTTAATTCCTTAAGTGCATCACTGAAAAGTTTACGCTTTTGGACCTTCAAAGTGGCTAGAAGTTTTTCAATTTCTTTCTTGTATACACCTGGTGTTTCATCGCGCAATCTATCAGATTCTCTAGCATAATCCTTTACAAATGTAACAAAGTTTGGGAACGTTTGGTCGGAAACCTTGTCGATGTACCTTCTCATGTTCTCCCCAACAACATCAACATTCTTCAAAATAGCAGATCTAGTATCCCATTCTGGAATACCAACAACTAGTTTCTTACTTGATTCTATATCAAATTCGGCAAATGAGCCAATACCTAAGTTTGTTAGTTCCAGTTTTAATGATGGAATATATGGTAAACCATTTTCAATAGATGGTAAAACATTTGTTGATAGTAAAGCTCTATATTTTCTAACGAGTCTAAATAAACTGTTATGAGAACGACGAGAACTTTGTTTTAATGCATCAATATTAACATCTTTCCAGCTTGCTAATAGGATAACTTCTGATACGTCTTTTTCTAAAGATTTTCTACCCTTTGTCAATTGTTCTAAAATGGTTGGTTGGAATTGTTTGTAGAATGTAAGAACATTATTCAATGCATTTAATAAACCAGAAGATGGTAAATCTAATATTTCAACATGTTTCTTAAAGGATTCGACCAATTTTAATCTTTCGCCAAATTCACCAAAAGTACTCTTACTAAAGAAAGTGTTTAGAGATATAACTAATTCAGTATTGATAATATCATCCTCAGGTAACTTGGAGTCTTGGTTGATACCAGAAACAATGATTGATTCGAATAGATAGAACCACCATTTTCCAAGGCCCTTCTTAACCTTTTCATCTTCTGCGTTAAATAAACCATTCCAGGTATGCAACTCTAACCTTCTCCATGAAACGATTAGATTTGTAAAGTTTGTGATATGTAGATTCAAAGATACCTTCGATGAAGCATATTTTTCCCATTCTACAATAAAAACATAAACTTGTTCAATTTTTTGTAAAGACTTGGCTAGAGGTGTATCAGCAGGGAAATTTAAGAATTCTTGACAAATTCTGCTTATTTCTCTTAGAGTAGCATGTTCTGGCCATTGTTCTAGTAAAGAATGGACAGTAGTCCACAGATTAGAAACTAATTTAACAGCACGTTGCATTTCAGATATGGAAGAATTGATATAGAAATTCAATTTTCTAGAATCGGTATCTTTGTCAAACATTTGTATTTTTTCAGAAAGATTTGTTAAAACAGACGCTAATTGGTTACCGGTCAGAGAATGACAATGAAGTTTTCTTGATTCTTGTATCATTGTATCAACTAAGGCAGAACCTTCTTCGACGATTTCTGAAATATTTTCTTGATTATCTTCTTCAAAAATTGCCATATATAGAGATGAAATTTCATAATAAATTTGTGTCATGTCACCACCAGTTTCTGTTTGATTCATAACTCCATCATCCATGGATAAGGAATCTTCATAATCTGGGAACATTCTACTGAACTCTGCTTCAATATCGTCATCAGTATCTGTATATTTAAATATACTTGACTCTTCTTGCTGCTTTTGTTCTTCTCTCATACGTCTTAAAGACCATCTGTAATACAAAGAGTGTAGAACTTTATTAAATAGTGGAATCATATCCTTCTTCATGTTGTGCATCTTAAATAAACGTAAGAAGAAGGTTAAAACATTTTCTGAATTTGTTTCATCGATGGTAGACTTTCTAATAAGGTTATTGACAGCTAAAAATGAATCATTAATCTTACTACTATTCGAAATAACTAAAGGATCAACTGACCATAGTGTAGAAAGTGAGTTCTTCTTTGTATTCTCAATTTGAGAGTACTTTAGTAAGTCAAAACCGAATTTCATACTCATCACATAGCCAGTAAATATTTCATTCAAATCAGAGAAGTATTTGAAACCATTCTCTAGACGCTTTAAAAAGTTAGAAGTATTTTGTTGAAACATATCATGTCTATCATCAGCAATCTTATTCCAATCTTCCATTACACCAACTAGGTTTGAAGATTGTTCTGAAGAAACAGTAGAGTTTAAGAAAGCAGTCCACTCATCGAACAAATTATCGATTGTCTCTTGAGGACGGTAAACTTTTGGTTTCTCTGGGGCATCGTTGTCATCAATAATTTCAATAAACTTTTCAGGCTCAATTTTTTCATCACCACTAATGACTTCGCGGATAGTAGACCAACTGTTAACTAACTCTTCAGAGAAAGTTTTGTGCTTCATAAATATATCATAGTTAACATAATCACTAATAGCAGGATCGTAAGGAGAATCTGGTGCAAATAAAACTATTAGACCAGCCCCGAAGAGGATCCATGCCCTACCTAAATCAGAGAATGAATTTTTGCATATATTCATAGATGGAAGTAGGTAAGTTTCAAAAACATTAATAAAGGTTTTTTCTGTTTCTTGTTCAATAACGGTTTGATAGTCTTCAATTTTTAGTTCATTGATATCACTCTTTGTATGAGCGTTGATGACATCTTTAATCCATTGGAATAATACATTGGAGTATTTATCAAGTGGGTTATCCAATATGTAATGGGATGCCTTGATTGTGGTTCTTAATAATGTTCTCGCATCAGATAGAGTCTGTGCGATTTGACTACCTGTAAATGAAGTAAATTGATTCGATTTTCTAACTAAACTCTCTAGATATTTGGATGTAATAATCGCATCTGTAGAAGATGAGTAAATACCATCTTTTGGTGTCCACATTAAATCGAACACAGGTGGGTACGTATAATTACCTGAGTAATATTTGATTAATTTTGTTGTGTCCACAGATGATTGAGCGCTAATTTCTTTGATTAGATTCAAAGTAGAATCGTCGTTGTTAACAAGGAATCTTAATAAATTATCAAAATCATCCTTGAAGAAATGTCTTCTCTTGTTTAAAAACTTTGAAGATATATTTTCCAGCTCTTCGATACCTGTTTTCAATTTATCAACAAGCTCATCAAAGTTTGAGATATCATTATGCAAAATATCCTGGAACAAAATTAAGAATACTTCTGTTAAATCATTAATAGATTTGTATGATTCTTCAAATTGTAATTTCTTAACCTCATCAAAATTTTTACATAAATCGAATAACTCATCCCAAAATTTCCATCCCATCTTTGTTGACGGGTATGATTTTCTAAATGATTCCCATAAGGTTGTTATTGAGTGACCTCTTGTTAAGTTTAAGGTGTCTTCGAATTTTCTAGAAATAGCTAGAAATTCAGAAATATCGTATCCCTTTTCTTCAGCAGATTGCGACCATTGGAAAAGTGACTCTTTGTAAACTCTTAAACGGGCTTCATCTTTTTGTGTAGTAGTATCAAAAGAACTTTCGAGTAAGACTAACAATTGCCAATATAATTGATATAAATCTGAACTCTCAAAAATAGGTTCGTTGACTAATTTCTCAGACACATGTTGTGAAATACCTAGCAACAGAGAAAAAATTGGGATTCTAGGAGCGTTTTTGATGTGACGACCATTGGCAACTGCTGCAGATCTTTCTATATAGTTTAGGTCATCAATCTTTGCATTTTGAGATCTAGTATTGGCACGTTGAAGTTTCTGTGTTATGGATAATAGTAGACGGAAACATGAGAAAAAGTACACAGCTTCTGGTGAATCAATGTTAGTTAGTGATTTCTTCAACATTGGTAGACTATAGATGTTCAATAATGGTTGAAGAAGTTGTGAACTTACATTTGGTTGTTCTTTTCCTAGAATTGTGTAAATATTAGTTTCTGAAGCACATTCCATTTGGTTTAACATCTCTAACATATCTTTGCTTCCTAAGAAGTTAATATAGTCACATAGAGAAAGAATTAATTCCTTTTTAGTGAAGGAATGGTTGTTTGTGACATTTGCTTGCCATTTTTTTAAGTTAGTTAATTCAGTCATTGGGATTACACTTGCGACTGCCTCGATGGCTAAGGTGCTTTCGGTTCTCTCTAATATATCACAGATAAATGCGTATGTTAGTAATTGAGATTTGTTTGTCGGAACAAAGCGTGTTACTGGTATAGTTAAATTAATATTCTTCAAATTTAGCTCTTTAAAGTTGTCTTCTAATTCAGTAGTTTCATTTTCCTTCTTGAAATTGTCTTGATACGACAATAGATTGGAGTCAAATGTGGTAGCACGCTCGTTTAAATCATTGACATATACTTCGATACCTCTATTTCTCATAGCTCTAGATAATTCACCGTATTTTGGGTTCATTGTTAAAAACAGTCTGAAGTTTGGATGTGGTTTTAATACACGAGGTTCACCATTCTCTTGGCTACATTCGTTAATTAATAAAGACCCATCAGTTTCTAATAGAGAGTTTAGTCTATCTAATACGGATGGAGAACATAGATTGGCATTATCTAACACTAACCAATGGCCTTGCTCAACTGCCCTAACTAGCATACCATCAAACCACTCAAATTTAACAACAGTGTCCTGTTTGGTAATTTCAGATAGAATGTCAACACGGTCCTTTAGCTTAATTAACTCTTTTTCTTCAAGTAAGTAAGAGAACAGCCTCATAAATTTGGCCTCAAAAGTAGAGAAGGTCTTGATAGTTACAACATCGTTGGAGATAAATCTCAATAGATCCATTGCGCATATAGTAGCTGCAAAGTTTTTATCACCTAAGCCAAGATTTAAGCACAAAAGTTCTGTTAATACAAGCTTTAAATCATTAATAACGTATGATATCTTTCTTGTTATATCAACTTGCTCATAACCACCTAATATATCCATACTATCAACATCACTATTCATTGAGAATATATCTAACTCAGCACCAATTACACTTGCCATGTATTGAACAATGTCAGTTTTACCAGAATTAGTTGGGCCAACAAGAATCAAAGGCCAGTTGTTATTTATACATCTTAACACAGTCTCATAAACTGGAATGTTACATTGAAGCGGAACTAAATTTTGACCTGTTGGGTTGCTATAGAGAGCATTTCTGTTGGAAACTTCACTGTTCATTTGAATGTATTCAGTAGTTATTCTGTAAAAATTTTCTTTCTTGGTAAATTCACCGAATACTTCTTCGATCAAGAGTTGGGCCTTTTCTTTATCAGCGGCAGTACGGAATCTTTGCTTTACAATAGTATCAACGAAATTAAAAATCTCAACCTCATTTGAAATGGATAATTTGTTTAACAATTTTAACCATCTTAAAGCATCTCTTAAATTAAACTCCCATGGAGAACCTGCGGTCGCCCACTTCTTTTGCTTGCAGATTTCGTGTTCAAGAGTTGACATAACTTTGATCATTCCCAGACTAGTTTCTTCTTCGATATTTGGATATAGATGGTTAGCAATCATCACTAAATCTTCTGTCTTTAAAATATCAACGTAAACAACTGTGAAACGATTAACAAAAGACTTTGGTAAACCCTTTCTACCACCACCTTGATATTGCGGATTCTGGGCAGCAAATACAACGAAATTTGGGTGACATGTAAATGATCTATCTAATTCTGGAATGTAAGCTTCACCACGATGATCTAGACAAGCATTTAGACCTTCTAAAACAGATTGTGACGCTAAATTCATTTCATCTAATAGAACCCAATCACCTTGTTGCATAGCCCTTAAAAATGGAGCATCACGCCAAACAAATTCACCACTTCTTTCACCTGGAGTATCAGAACCAAATAAATCAACTAAATCAGTTTGCTCTGATAAATTAATACGAGTTAGATTATTACCAGTAATATCGGCAAGAGCTGTGATTAAACTTGTCTTACCAACACCTGGACTACCTTCCAGTAAGATAGGTTTATGAACTTGTAATGCTCTCATAACTCTCATTAGGTTAGAAGCTGTAGTTGGCGCATTTAAGTTAAATGATGGGGAACTACCATTACTATCGCATCTTTTGATGTCAAATAAGCCAATACTCAAAGTATCGTTAGAAAGTTCAATATCAAAATCATGGTTCAAATACGAGACAAGATTGTGCTTAGCATATTTACCTAGTTGTTTAACACAGTCAGTTTTTAAACTTCTTAGCATTTCTTCATTTTCTGCTAAGTAAGCAGTATTGTTGGTACCAAGGGCATCAATAAAAACCATAGATGCACCGTGGACAAGAATAGCATTCTTATCTTTTCCTTCTGTATATGTACTGTTGATGAATTCAACCCATGCTAGGATATCACGTAAGGATATAATACCATTTGTGGCGTTACCGTTACCAAACTTCTTACCAAACCATTCTGAAAACTCAGTGATTGAATTGGTCAAATCTTTAACTTCTACAGATAATCTTGATGAAACAATTAAACGAACATCTTCGAAGTTCTCCATTGAAGGCACCCAGATTTCAGTGAAACGATTTCTTAGAGCTGGCGACAACTCCTTTTTACCATAATCACCACCCGGGTTCATAGTAGCGAAAAATTGGAAGCCATCCTCAGCTGTAACAAAGTTGTCTGTAGCACCCTTTTCGGCTAATAAGATACTTCTTTCTGGTTCTAAGACACTATTTAGCCTTTCTAAAACCGAATCATCGGCTAAGGAAATTTCATCTAATAAGAAGAAATTACCAGACTTCAATGCGTGAATTAATGGACCATCACTCCATTCAAAAAGAATACCAAGATTATCCTGTAACTTTTTAATAGCGTATTGTTGCTCTTCATTAACATTTGATTTGTCTAAAGTTTTGTAAAGCTTCAAAAGCAAATCTAAATCTGTTTCTTCATTAAGTTGCAATACGATTTGCAAAATAGCAATTAGCTTTCCTTGTAGCTCAGAACGGTTACGAACCGGTCTTTGAGCACCCAGAATATCACCAGTTTCGGTGTTTTGGTGGGCGTTAAGTGTTATCAATTCCTTTTCTAAGTATTTGGCTAATAGCTGACAGATGGTAGTTTTACCACAACCAGTTTCACCAACAAGTAAAATGGGTTCATTGTTTTTTAGACAACTTGAGACTAATACAGATAAACGACGGAAAGCACCAGTCCATACAACTGAACTTTGAGTTTCCAAGTTTTTATCTTCTAATGTCGAATAATAATCTTGCATATTCAATTTGACCTTCATGACTTTTTCAAGAATCTTTTTAATTACAATCTTCTCTTGAGGGTTTCTGCATCTTTCTGCAAGAAGCATATAACCATTGGCAGCAAGTTCTTCGTAACCAACGGCTTCTCTTAGGGCCCAACGGAACAGATCACGAAGGGTTGCAAAACTATTCTTTTGTTCAAACAATCTTGATGCAGATCTTTCAATTGATAATTGACGGTAAACTTCGACAATCTTCTTAGCATAAGTTGGAGCAATTTGACAACGTTCACGTAAAATAATTTCCAATTCATCTTGAGGGATATCATCGAAGTGTAATTCTAAGAAACGATTTCTAAAAGCTCTGGAAAGGACCTTACGGCCACCATAGATACCAGGAGGATTCTGGGTAGCGAAAAGCATGAAGTTTGGATGTGGATGAACAACTTCTTGTGTTTCTGGAATAAACAATTCTCTGTTGTCATCTAGTAGTCTATTTAGCGCCTCTAAGACATCAGTTGGAGCTAAATTCAACTCATCTAAAACAATCCAGTGACCCTTTCTCAAGGCTTCGACTAAAACACCTTCTTTGAAACACAGCTTACCAGTATCATCGGCAATATAAGTACCTAGATATTCTTGTAAATCTGTGTGTTCATGATTGTTAATACGAACAAATTTATGGCCTGTTATATCGGCTAAGTACTTAATCATACTTGTCTTACCAGCGGAAGTTGGACCTTGGACTAAAACGGGGAACCTTCTACTGGATGTTGCTCTTACTAAGTTCATCATGTTCTTTTCAACAAAGGGTGTGATAATATAGTGAGCTTGCTCTTTAATTTCTTCTAGACCTTTTTGCATCCAGTAATGGTTAAATTGAATGTAATCAGGGCCTGGTGCAGGTGGAGCTCTTGATAAGAGAGACTTTACGTTTTTTACTCTACCTAGGGTATACTTTTCTATGATTGGTTCTAGAAGTTTGGATGACTTTTGATCCAATAGTGTTAGAAAACTCATACAGAAACCATCATACAATGAACGACGAAGACCATAAATGTGAATAATATCACAAACATAAAGCAATGTACGTGTCAAAGTACGAACACTGAAGTGTGGTTTTTGGTTGGAACCATCAACAATTTGATTGTTGTCAGAAAGCTTTTTGGCTTCAAGGTATAATTCAGCAATATCGTTTCCAACCCATTCATCACTGACGCTATATTTACCAATATATTTATCAATGATGGATAATAAATCAGTAATATCACGATCAGGAGAATGAACATAAATTTCTGTAAATCTGGATCTAATACCGGATGGTAAATCACGTTTACCAACATCTGTGGCTGGATTCATACAAGAAAATATTTTAAAATTAGGGTGTGCTAGAACTGGTTCGACATCACCCTTTTCTGAAAGTAAGATACTTCTAGTTGCAGCATCAGTTAATAAATCGGAAATACTTTCTAAAGTATCAGCAGAAGCTAAGTTAATTTCATCCAGTAATAACCATTCACCATTTCTAACTGCTTTAACTAATGAACCTTCAATGAAATCGAAAACAAATGAATTATCTAGGGAACTTGATTGCGCTTCAAATTTTTCAACAGAGTCTTTGAATGTAAACCATTGTTCCAACAAAATCTTCTTGTCGTGAGAACTTAATCTTCTCTTCTTTTTCTTTGCTTGTTGGTCTTCACCTTCTTCTATATCTTCTTCTTTCAGTATACTTTGAGCCATTTTGAAAGCTTCATTCCACAATCTAACTACATTCTTCCATTGGTTCTTATTAAAACATTTATGCAACATTTTGTAGAATCTTTCATTCTTCTTTAATGAAAATGTAGAGGCAAAAAGAGATTCAAATGTTTCTTGCACTGGAACAGCGATAGTCTTTGAATTAACGGGCTTGTAACCACCCAGTAAGTCACCAGTTTCTGTTTGTTGCGATACATTGATAACGGTAAGCTTTCTGTTCAATCTTTTAGCAAGCTGTTGTACTACCGTAGTCTTACCTGTACCTGTTTCACCTACTAGTAGTACAGCTTCAGTCATTTTAACGGCAACGGCAATTTGTTCCATCAACTTAAGAGAATGGTTTGTCATAGCAAATGAGGTAGAGTTTGCAGACTTTCTCAGTACTGAAGATTTAGATTTTTCTAATTCAGTTCTACCTATGATAATATGATCATCGAGGTCCTCGAATTGTGGAACATGCTTATTTAAGAATAATGAAACTCTGGAACTGGCAATCTCTAGAGATTCACCAATTGCATGGATCAACGGTTCTAATGCTTTGAACTCACCGATTGATCCAGAGAAACAATCGGCCGCTTCAGAGAATATACTATCGTAAATTGTAGATTCAATCAATTGATCTGGCTTTGTGATGTTATTACTAATGAATAATATTTCTAATCTTTGACACAATTTTACCAAGTCTCGAACTGATACAACTCTGGCATGTGCGCCTCTATTTAGTGAAACAAATCTTGGATTTTGGTAGATATTCTTAACAGATTCGTATGTTAAGATAAGCTTTGGAATTAATTGTGATAGAACAGGGTATCTTTGACATAAAATGTTATGTAAATCAATTTCACTAATTTCTTCCATGTGAATAATATTCCAGATTCTCATACCGATTAGGTTCAAATTGTAGTCGTTACTATTACCAGATCTTTTAATATCTTCGTCATTGACTCTAACAGTTGAAATTAATTGAAAACCGTTAGCGGCCTTAATAGTTTCACCTCTAGATGGAATTGTTAATTCACGTCTTTCTAATAACGATAACAGAATAGATAACACTTCAGTTGGAGCTTTGTCGATATCTTCAATAAGAACCCATCTACCTTCTTTCACTGCAGTGGTTAAAACACCGGATCTCCATTCAAAGGTACCTGGTTTTTCACCAGAGGTATAAGTACCGATTAACAATTTGGCATCTGTTTGTTCACCAAGATGAATCTTAACAATTGAATTTTGACATCCCATGTATTTACTTAACTCGTTGATGATGAATGTCTTACCGGCACCAGCCTTACCAATCAACATCATAGGGGAACTACTCTGTATTTGTTTGGCTAGGTTACGTAGCGCAGCAATGGTCTTTTCTGTTGGAATAAATGAAGATTCAGCTTTCTCTTCTTTAATATGATTATTAGTAATCTTTGGAACTAATATACCACAAATGGAAACAACTTTCTCGGTTAGATCAGTTGGTTCCATAGTAAAATAGTCATGTTCCGGTAGTTTAACTATTGATTCTTCAACCTCTGGTAATTTAGAGAAATTTGAAAATCTCTTGGCTTCATTCAGTTCCAAGAATTTATAATCTATGTTTGAATCTCCGTTGTATGAGCCAATAAGTAATTCATCTGATGTAATGTAGGTTTTTGTCATATCATCTAAGGCTCTTTCCCCCATGTTTAAATATATGGCTAAAATCTTAATAGCCAGTAACTTGATAATTTCCTCTTCGGAAGTTTGGCCAATATTTGAAAGGATGGTATATAAAAGATCTGGTTTAATGAATTTAATGAAAATATCTCTATCGTGAAATAATAATCTGTAATATGAAAATAAGACATGGAACAATTTTTCATTACCTTGTGATGATGGGTTTTGTAAAACGGCAATAAAGTGATCATTTTCTCTTTCTAAAAATTCTTCAATTAATGACATGGATAATGGATACAATGTAATAAGCTTAGATGAAACTTCAAGAACTTTTACAGCTTCATCTTTCTTCATATATGTAGTCCAATAGGATAGGATCTCTAAGAAAATCGGTTTGTAGATGAAAATGTATGCAGCGGTCGATTTTCCATATAAGATCTTGGTAGCTAAATCAGCTAAAATTTGCGTGGTAGTTTTGTTTTTGGTATCTAACTTGAATAGTTCAGGTACACTTTCCTCTGGGAAAGTTTCAGTAAAGAGAACAAGTCTCTCCTTAACTGTGTCTAAGTCTAAAAGAATAGAATCGTGAGACATTTTCTAAAGTTTCAATTGTTATACAAATATGTATCCCTCGGTTAACTTTGTTTTAATCTTTCTCTAACGTATTCAAAATTAAAAGAAAATAAATAATGTGTACTGTCTGTGGTTGTTTTAAACTAACTGGTACTATATTTCTATATCTTTAGACTTTATTGTGTTTGTATTTATAAAATATCTATAAAACCCACTAATTATACAATACAATCTTATATAAACTTAATGTTTTTCATTCTTTAGCTCATCGCTCAAAATTTTTCAGTTGCCGTTAACAGTGAGCGAGCTCATCGACAAAATTACAAAGACTATAATTAAAGGAATAAGAAAAGATGTGGAGTAGCCTGGAGGAATTTTAGTAATAAAGGCTCAAAGTTAACGATATAGAGTTTAAAATGGGTAGCAATGAAGTTACACTACGACCAGTAGATTTACAAGTACAACCAGCTCCTTTCCAGGACAGACATAAGATCTTGCATAAGCTATATGATCAGATGGTGAAATGCAGACTTAAGGTCCCGAAGGGAAAACTTCAAAGAATGGCAATCGAATTAGAATCGCGGATTGCGAAGAGCAGTTCTTCTGTACAAGGTTATAGATTTAATATGAGTGTATTACTTCGAGATATAATTAAATATAAAGGTGATTTTAAACAGATTACCATAGCCGGTAAACCGATAGTCAAGGGTAGTAAATCCATTGCTACTGTGTCTAAGACCAAAGTAATGGAGCAATTAAGAGCATTACTTATCACATCATCGACTTTAACAAAGCATGGATATATTATGGATAAAATAATTCCTAATGAAGAAATTAACCAAGATATTGTATATGTTAATTGTGCCAGATGTAACACGCGATTTAAAAGAAGTGAAATTATGGAGAAAACACTATGTACTTATCATCCATCCAAAAAGATATACAACAGGGAAACAAAAAGTTATATGTACCCATGTTGTGGTGAATCCACAGAATCTACATCTATTCTAAGATTAGGTTGTAATAATTTCTCTAAACACGTCTTTAAAGAAGATAAATACGTTGATTTGAGACGAATTAGTGATTTCTTAATGACAGGCATTATAGATGGTCATGAAAATGTATTGGCATTAGATTGTGAAATGGCTTTTACTTCAAAAGGTTTTGAAATGGTTAGATTAACGGTTGTAGATTTTTTTACTTTAAAGACTGTATTTGACGAAATAATTGATCCATTTGGTGATATTATAGATTTAAACTCTTTGTTCAGTGGTATTCATGAATCTGATATGAGAAAAGCCATAAGTTATCAGGATGCAATGGACAAGATATTAACCAAAGATTTAATTAATAGGAATAGTATATTAATTGGTCATGGTTTAGAAAATGATTTAAATGTAATGAGAATAATTCATGGTAAGATTCTAGATACAGCGGTTTTATATTCAAATGGTAGATACAAAGTTTCATTAAAGAATCTAACTTTTGAGACCTTGAGTGAAACGATTCAAACAGGTGAGCATGACAGTTCTCAAGATGCTATTGCCACGATGAATATTATAAAGAAAAAAATCGGTGTACCGATTGATCAGACAGAGTGGAAGCAGTAAAAGTATATATGACATTAATAAATAAACATTTTTCTTTATTTATTATAAATTAAGATAATTTGTTCTCTATAATTAAATGATACTGATTAGAAGTAAAGATTTCATAATTCGAACAAAACAAAAAAAATTTGTAAATAATAAAAACTTCAACAACAACCGATACACAATCAAATAATATAACAGCAAAATATTGTTATAGATAGTTATAAGTTTAATTTGAGTAAAACACTATGTTTTTAAAAGATGTACTTCACGTGACCAAAATATTGCAGTATAAATAATATATTATTTTTTATAGATTTGTTCGCGAAGTAACCCTTCGTGGACATTTGGTCAATTTGAAACAATACAGAGATGATCAGCAGTTCCCCTGCATAAGGATGAACCGTTTTACAAAGAGATTTAATTATTTTTTTTTGTAAAAAATTGTTTATACTAGTGAAGTATACCAGGATCTGTTAATTATTGTTTTAAGAAGTTTTAAAGTTAATTATTTAGATATTGGGATGTCCCCCGTTCGAAATCTGTATGTGATACAATTTGTTTATTGCTAATGTTATATAAATTCTACTAACTTGTTATATTCTTTAATGCCACTGAATGATTCTAATTTAATAGCGATCAACATGAGTTTACTGTTCTTGATTCCGAATTTCCAAAGGGATTTTGAAAGATAAACTTTCAAACCTGGAGAGTATGTTTCTTTGTCGTTATTAGATAAATCGATGACTTGATCATTAAGTTTTGAGTCTGAAATTAATTTACAGATGTTTCTACATTGAACACCATTAATTTGCAAATCACTGATGGAGATGCATGCTGGTAGCATCAAATGGTCGGTTTGTTTACCGCCTTTATTTGATGCAAAGGTATGTCTGTAGTTATCCAAGTTGATACCTTGGCGATTTAAGAACCCAGAAAAAGTCTTGTCGAAAGTTCTTAAAGTGTCACCTAGGATATCGATATGAATGATCTTGCTATTTTTATTGAAGATGATAGTGCTTTCATTTGCGTCTAATTGGAAGATCAGTTCATTTGAAGTTTCATCGACGAAAGGACGTTGGTACCTTACCATATTCCAAGGAGCTTGTTTTTCAGTTTTCCTTTTCTTTAACTTCGGTTGATCGTCTCCACCACTAGAGGATGAAGATCCATCATTTTCGCAGTTTGTATCATTTGTGTTCTTTTGTTCTTTGCATGAGGTAACATTGTCCATGCAAGAATTACTTTGAATGATACCCATTGTAGAGATTGACAGAGGGCTGGTTATACCCTTTGCGTTTACGTCATTCAAATTGATAACGATTTCTTTCAGTTCATTGAATGGGTTAATCGTGATATGAGTATTCAATAGACGTTGTTCTAAGTTTAAGAATCTGTAGTAAATAGTTTCTTTGATTAGAGATTCTCTTCGTTCTTGAGTGATGTGTAGTGTAGCACCGTTCAGCATATCGAGGAGGTCTTGAAACAGTTCCGGAGATCTTGAGACGAAATTTGGTGTGATTGGTACGACAGCCAGTTTATTATTGATGAAACGGTGTTCGATTTCTGAGTTAATAGTGTTTGAGAAGATCTGGAAGAAGTTATTTGAGTCGCCGTCTCTTCTGAAGAGTTTCTTCAAGAACTTGAACGATCTTCCACCGATGTTTGCGTAGTAGTAAGGCGACTCTTTGATGTTTGTTGTTAGTCCTTTAAACCTGTAGTATATGGAATCGGCCAGCAGCATTGCGTATTCCGATTCATCCCTGATATCAAGAAAGTAGCCCTGTAGGTGTTTAGCGATAAGGTGGAAGACTGGTACATTTCTATCGATGAAAATAGAGTCAGTAGTAATGAAATAATCGGTGAAATAATTTGGAGCATCTGAATTCAAGGAAGCACCTGTGAGCTTGAAAGTTTCGTCACCCATCTGTATGGTGTAAACATTGTCATCTGGAAGTTTGAGCATTTATATAGGGGGAATCGATGTTGCGGTGTTACTATGTTGACATGTGGATGTTGATGAGCGTTGTCTTCTTATATATCTTGTGTGCTGTAAAACTGCTTATTAATAATATTAATGAATATTTCGGCCGATTAGTAATCCGCGGCGCACAGACAACACAGGGAGCAGAGTTGATGTGCAAAACAAATAAAACAACGATATTTTAAGTAGATATGTGCATTAAGAATAATTATAAATTAAATAGTTCAATTAAATTAAATAGATTATAATAATAAAGCAGCGACACCAGCTAATAAAGCACCAGCAGCTGGTAAAGCCTTGACACCAACACCTTCAAAGACAGAGTGAGAAGAAGTAGCGTTGTGAGCCTTGGTAGAGGTGTGATTAGCTGGAGCAGCAGAAGAAGTGGTTGGAATTGGACACCAGGTAGTGTATTCAGTAATGACGTTGTTAACAGTGACAGTAGCAGTAGAAACTAAAGCTGGAGAAACAGTTTCTTGACAGACATGATCTTCACAAGAAGTAATAGTAACTAAAGTAGTAGTACTAGAAGTCATGGTAGCAGTAGTGATATTGCTGGCAGCAGAAGCGACAGAAGCGATAGCGGCGATAGTAGCGACAGTAGAAAATTGCATAGTATAAGCGAGTGAATAAATTTGTTTGTAATTGGTTATATATAAATATATATATAAAAAAAAAGAGAATTAATATAATATAATATAATATAAAATGAAATGAAATAAAATAAAATAATATATATATTTCAAAATCATTACAGTTTATATACTCTCTTTTAAAAGGAAATTCAAAATACAATTATTTATTTTTTGTTGTTGCTGGTATATAAATTATAATAAATGTTTCAGTATGTTTTGTTTGCTGGTTATTTTCCATATTAGGAGACATTCTTAGATAAGATCGCACATCATTATTAATTTAAACTTTTTGCTGGTTACCTTATTACGCGCATGACTAATTCGGATGTTTATGGTGTGTGGGTTATTAATGCATGCAAGGGAATCATTAAAAGAACTCATGGCTAGCCAGTAATGCTCCAGTACCCCACTAGATAACATATGTAATCAATTTTTTTTTGTTTACTGTTGTATTGTAATAATATAGTGGTAATCAAATCATTATTTGAACATTTAGATTTATGAGTATTTTGTATTGTAATGTGTGTGTGTGTGTGGTTATCTCGTGAAATGCGATATATCAGTTTTATTTTTATTTTTAGTTACCCAGCTTCGGTATTGGCTTTTTTTTTATTTTATTTTTATTTTTATTACTTTTTAAAGATATTTTTATAAAGTACCCATACATTATTATGTAACGAGAGTATTGAAATCATACTATACAGATGACACAACAGAAAAGAACAATATAATATAATATAATATAATATAATATAATCCTGTTTAACACTGCCATTAAAAATAAATAATGTCATCACATGAAGAATTTATCAGAACTCAAATATTTGGTACCGTGTTTGAGATTACAAACCGTTATACTGATTTGAATCCCGTTGGTATGGGTGCATTCGGTTTGGTTTGCTCCGCAACTGATACCTTGACTACTTTACCAGTTGCAATTAAGAAAATTATGAAACCATTTAGTACTGCTGTGTTGGCAAAACGTACATATAGAGAATTGAAACTTCTGAAACATCTTACTCACGAAAATTTAATTGGTTTACAAGATATATTTCTTTCTCCACTAGAGGACATCTATTTCGTTACCGAACTACAAGGTACTGATTTACACAGATTACTACAGACTAGACCTTTGGAGAAACAATTTGTTCAATATTTCTTATACCAAATACTAAGAGGCTTGAAATATGTTCATTCTGCAGGTGTTATTCATAGGGATTTAAAACCTAGTAATATCTTAATCAATGAAAATTGTGATTTGAAGATTTGCGATTTTGGTTTAGCAAGAATTCAAGATCCTCAAATGACAGGTTACGTCTCCACTCGTTACTACAGAGCACCGGAGATTATGCTAACTTGGCAGAAGTATGATGTCGAAGTCGATATCTGGTCTGCAGGCTGTATCTTTGCAGAGATGATCGAAGGGAAGCCTCTATTCCCAGGTAAAGACCATGTTCATCAATTCTCCATCATCACTGATCTATTAGGTTCCCCACCAGAGGACGTTATAAATACAATTTGTTCCGAAAATACTCTGAAATTCGTTACTTCCTTACCTCACAGAGACCCCGTATCTTTCACGAAAAGATTCAAGAACGTCGAACCAGATGCTGTTGATTTATTAGAGAAAATGTTAGTCTTTGATCCAAAGAAAAGAATAACCGCTGCCGATGCATTATCGCATCCTTACTTGGCTCCATACCACGATCCAACAGACGAACCCGTCGCTGAAGCGAAATTCGACTGGCATTTCAATGATGCTGATTTACCTGTCGATACTTGGAGAGTTATGATGTACTCTGAAATTCTAGATTTCCACAAGATTGGCGGTACAAATGGCCAAATCGATACAACCGCCACTTTCGATGATCAAGTCGCTGCTGCTACCGCTGCCGCTGCTCAAGCACAAGCACAAGCACAAGCTCAGATTAATCAAAATCAAATTAATGAAAACTCAAATAATGAAAGTTCAAATGGTAATATTCATTCATCAACTCAAAAGACAGATCAACCTCCTATGGAAAACGATACTATTTCAGACTTCGCAAGTCAAGCTGTACATTACGCCAACGAGTTCCAACAATAGTATATATAATTTATGTATAGTCATATAGATAGCATCTAGTATCAACAATATCCTCTCACATACGTTAATTTGAGTTTTTTTTTTTTCATCTTTCACGCTGGGTAACCAGCACTTTTTTTCTTCTTAAGATGAAACAAACCTCTATAAAGTAGTAAACCAGGAAACAAGCAATAATTCCGTTGTGAAACCCTAGGGAAATACAACATGTTGCTAATTTTAGTATATTTATATAACCTCAAACAATATGAAGATGGTTTCTATTCATTTTATGATGCTTGCATTTATGTTTTGGCTCAATTCGTCAAATACTGCTTGTAATTAAATATAAACCCAGTAAATAATCTTGCATATATACAGTTGTGTGTCATGATATGGCAGGAACTCCTTTTTTTGGTAAACACAGTGTTGCAAAACTCGAATATGCAACAATTAAAGAAAATTACATCTTGAATTTGGTTGTTATCAATACTGGAAACATCTCAATGACCTCCTGGTCCAAACCACTCACGTCTATGGCTAATCTATGAAGTTTTTCTAAAACTATTACTCACAATTAGTATGCCATGTAAATTCACTTTTCACAAAATGGGCGTGTGGTCTAGTGGTATGATTCTCGCTTTGGGTTAGTAATAACACAAATATGCGAGAGGCCCGGGGTTCAATTCCCCGCTCGCCCCATTTATTTTTTTGTTTTTGATTTTTAAAATCATTATATGTTTTAGAGTATATATATATAGTTATATCACATCTACTTAATCAACTTCATTTATATTTGAGATGTCACCTGAATCCTCAGTGGATTCTGTCTCATCATCCTTGCTGATGAGAACCATGCCGTCGATTTCTTTGTCGTTTACTTTATCTTCTTTGGAATCTCTATGCTCCATTTTTAAACCTAAGCCTAATAATGCAGTTTCAATAGCTGTTCTAGTGGATCTAAGTTCCTTTAAATCCTCTGTAGTTGTTTCATTTATAATAGGCGCATCTTCTTTTGGAGTTTCGTCTTCTGAATTATTCTTCACCTTCTTTTTATTAAAATATGTTTTCCATAAAGTCCAAACATTTTCACCTTTATTACTATTTATCGTCTCATCATCATTATCGTTATCGGTTTGTGATTGTTCATCATTTGCTTTTCCAGAAGATAATCTTGATATTGAAGGAGTCTTAATATCAACATGACTATTGACAGAACTCATATCATTGGAAGCGTGTCTACTAATTGTATTATTTGTATTAGAAGGTCTCTTTAAGTTTTGGAAAGCTGCCACTAATTTTTGTTGGAAAATTGTAAAATTATCAACACCGTTATATGCATGCTTTGGTGGAAATAAATCAAACAATCTATCATCTGTTAAAGAATTGAAAATGGAATAACTTTGTGTTTGCTCCCAATTCTTAACAAAATTGACATTAAATAATGTCCATGGGGCACTGCTCAACATATCTTCCGGGATACTTTGTAGAGCAAATTGATTATCCTTATGTAACGTAATGTAATCGTGCAACTTGACACTTGATAGAAAACCAGTTAAATAATCTTCAAACTGCCATCTAATAAAGTCTTCACTGCCCTTAAATTGCGAATTCTTCGGAGTTTCATCATCATTCTCATTCCAAGTTTCCTTGACAACTGCAGCAATAGAATCAATCCATTTCTTGTCATGATTTGTTAACTGCAAAACAGGATTCAAAGATTTATCAATGATTTCAACAGTTGTGTCATCTATATTGACTAATATGTCACATAATTCATTTCTTTGTTCATAAAGTAAAGAATTTGAAGAACCAATAATAAAAAATTTGGTTACATCAGATTTAATATCTTCTAATTGTTGTAGTGGGGTATATGGTGAGAATAAACCACCTTTTTGGAAAATTTGTAGTGGTAAACCTAAAAATCTCAATACTGATTTTCTATCACTTGATTTAAATGAATCAACACTTTTCAAGTTATCAGTACTTTTATAAAGTAAAGGACTTCCGGAGTCTTGCAAATCGAACATTAATGATGGAATCAAACTAATTAAACCAAATTGGAGGTTGCAAAGATATTCCACATTGCTACCATAAAATATAATTCTTTTCTCTAATAACATAGCCTTTAATAAGACTAAAATATCTTTATTAAATCCATGTAAAATCCTGCGAAGACATAAACCTACATATAGTCTATTCTCTGATGAAGTCGAATCCTCCTCTTCAGTTGAAGTTTTGTATAACACTTTCAGATTATCGTAAAGTGAAACTAAAATTTGTTTATCAGTGAAATCATGTTGTAAGAAATAGGCGTTGGTAACTATACTTAGTTTATCCCTAATTTGCCCAAATATTGGCTCTCTTGATATTACAACAATAGCTTTCTGAACAGTAGATCTAGTAACGTCTTTATCCTTAGTTATTAAATCTTCAGTTTTGATCTGTCTTGAACAGGATATCGCAAATAAGGTAGTGTAATTCTTTAAGTCATCTTCCGGTAAATCCACAGCACCATTAGGAGGGCTGCAATGAGCCAATTCATCATACAACAATGTGAAATAGGTAAACGTCTCTTCAAATGAATGAGAACCATCTGGTAATGCTTGAAAAGGTAGATTGTTCCAAAGTTGAGATTCATTAGTACTTTCCGGTAAACCATGCCAGTATTCAACTTCTGGCCCTCTCTTGTGATGAAAGTCCACTAAACAAACAGCAAGAATTGCTGATTCCTTTTCGTCACACATTTCGATATGTTGACAAACTTGGTACCGTAATTCCGATAAGTTTGCTTGAAGTAGCCAAACTTTTATGTTTGAAATTATATTAAGCTCATCCGAATCTTTAGAAAATATTTGAATTTTTATATTAAAATCGGGAATATATCTTCTTGAAAAATTAAGTACTAATAATATGTAAAATTAATGTAATACTAACATAGAAAAAGAACACAACACAATCGAACAATGACCTATAAGTTTAATTCTTTGGATGATGGCTCTGGAAACTGTGTTGGTACAGTGATAAGTTTTGAGACAGTAACTGTTCTGGTAGACCCAGGCTGGTCCAGTAAAAAAGTCTCATATGATGAATGTGTACGATTCTGGTCTAACATTATACCAGAAGTTGATATTATATTACTATCTCAATCCACAATCGACTCATTAGGTGCTTATGGTCTTTTATACTATAATTTTCTGTCGCATTTCGTTTCTAGAATCCAAGTATATGCAACATTACCTATCACAAACCTGGGAAGAGTTTCTACCATAGACCTTTACGTTGCTAGAGGTATATTAGGTCCATACACATCAAATAAATTAGACTTAGAAGATATTGAGAATGCATTTGATCATATTAATGCATTAAAGTTTTCACAAATATTAGATTTAAGATCGAGATTCGATGGGCTGTCCATAGTTGCTTATAATTCGGGTTATGCACCAGGTGGATCTATCTGGAGTGTCTCCAATTACTCAGAAAAATTATTATATGCTCGTCGCTGGCACCATACCAAGAGTACTATACTAAATGCTGCATCTATCCTAGATAGCACTGGTATGCCAATATCGGCTTTATTTAGACCATCTGGTATCATTACAACTCTAGATAGGTTTGGTTCTTCAAAGCCTTTAAAGAAAAGAGCTAGAGTGTTTAAAGACACCCTAAGACAGGCTTTAAATTCTAACGGGACAGTTATAATACCATGTGAAGTTGGTGGTAAATTCTTAGATTTATTAGTATTAGTTCATGATTACCTTTATGAACATTCTAGAAATGGTAAATATCCAAATATTCCCATCTTATTAGTCTCCTATTCCAAGGGTAGAACATTAACATATGCAAGATCTATGCTAGAATGGCTATCCTCTTCAGTTATAAAAACCTGGGAATCAAGAGATAGTAAATCACCTTTCGATTTAGATAATTTACTCAAAGTTGTAGCACCTGAAGATGTCTCCAAGTATTCCGGTTCAAAAATTTGTTTTGTATCTCAAGTTGAACAATGCTTCACTGATACCATAAAGAAATTAGACCCTACTACTAGATCTACTTTGATATTAACATCTAATGAAGAAAACGATATAGATATTTTACTAAAATTGCAAAATCGTTGGGATCAAAATATTAATGACAAGACCATCGAAGAAGGTAGAACTTTATCATATACAGATACACTTGACGTCAAGACAGTGGCATTAGAACCACTGAAATGTAAAAAATTACAACAATTTAATGATAAGATTGACGAAAGAAGAAAAGAAAGGAAGGAATTCGAAGTTTCCCTACGAAAAGAAGCAAAACAGGCAAACAAATTTTCCCATGCATTTTCTGCAAATAATGAAAATAGCTCCAGTATGGGTGATAATTCTGAAAGAGATTTACTAGGAAGTAATGAAATGGAAGACTCAGAGTCAGACGATGACGACGATGATGAGGACAGCAATTTGTTAAACATTTTAAAAGGTAATTCAAGAGGTTTAAAGAAATCACATAAACATGACATACCTGTTGATGTTCAAATAACAACTGATTCTCTACTAAAGCATAAAATGTTCCAATTTGACCCTAAGAGAGAAAAAAGAGATGATTATGGTACACTTACAGATTTCAGCCAGTTTATTCCAAAGGATGACGAAACTGAAGATGTCATAGATATTAGTAAAAAAAGAGCCTTATCAGATAGTGGTAATAAAAAGACATCTTTATCTGACAGTGTAAATCAAGTTAAAAGATTACGTTCTGCTATGAATAGTGAGAAAGATAAAAACGATGAATTAAAGAAACAGCAACAAAATTTTGATAATATTGAATATTTAGATGTGAAAAATCATCCAGCAAAGAGATCTGAAATTGAAAGTACTATTACTATCCATTGTGAATTCACTTTTATCAATTTGGAAAATATCGTCGATCAAAGGTCAACAACTGCAATACTGCCTTCTTTGAAACCTAGAAAGATTATTCTATTAGGTCGTCAAGAAATACAAAATAAGAATATAATATCTGTTCTTGAAAAGAGAGATATCGAACTGGTAGAAATACCATTTAATGAAGATATAGAATTTGACACAACTGTCAAAACATTAGACATTTCAATCGATTCTACATTAGACCAACTATTAAAATGGCAAAGAATTGGTGATGGCCATACTGTAGCACATGTTATTGGTAGATTGGTAAAAGAAGCTTCAACCTCCCAGAAATCAACTTCAAATAGAAGTAAATTGATACTTAAACCATTAACCAGCACAGCAAAACTTCAAACCAGTGGTTCATTGTCAATTGGTGATGTGAGATTAGCTGAGTTAAGGAGAAAATTGACAGATATGAATTATGACGCCAAATTCAAAGGGGAAGGTACTCTTGTCATTAATGGTGAGGTTGCTGTCCGTAAAATCAACGATGGTGAAACTATTATCGATGGTTCACCATCTGAGGTATTTGATGCCGTTAAGAACGCAGTCACCACTATGTTAGCCAAGATATAAGGTATATTTTAGCTACTTAATTTACTTTTATAATTATTTTGTAGTATCGTTAATAGATATCACTCATGACGTGGAATATATAGGATTTTTTCAATATTTAAAAGTAAAGAAAATATCACTTTATATGTGTGATGAGATGGATAAAACACATCTCATATCTGTTACTGAAGACCCCTTACAGCAATAATCTAATCCATAAAACCTACAAATATGTCCACAGAAGAATTGCGTGGTCGTTTGGAAAAGAAAGATCCCGTAAGCTATGGTTTATGGAGTGAAAGTAATGCATCTACCGGCACAGCTAATATAGATTTACCTACGAATATTACTGGTGCCTTAACTGAAGAACAAAAGATAGCGTATCAAACTATGTACAGAATTGAAGAGATTAGCTCTGTTTTAACACAATCAACTATTACAGTACCAAAACATTTCAGTAGATCCGCCTCACCACCTCCAATTTATGACGCTGAAGGTAAAAGAACCAATACAAAAGAACAACGTTATAGGAAGAGCTTAGATGACGAAAGGTATCGTCTTGTGGAGATTGCTTTAAAAATGATTCCGTTTTTCGAACCACCAAGAGATTATGTTAGACCATCAAAATTTCAAGATAAATATTATATTCCAGTTGAGCAATATCCTAGTATTAACTTTGTTGGTCTATTATTGGGACCTCGTGGTAACACGCTCAGACAGCTACAGGAAACTTCTAAATGTAAGATTGCAATTAGAGGCAGAGGCTCTGTGAAAGAGGGTAAGAATGCTAATGATTTACCAAAGGGTGCTACGAACATGGAGGATCCATTACATTGTTTAATTATTGCTGATTCAGAAGATAAAATTCAAGATGGTATTAAAGCTTGTCAATCTGTGGTTATTAAAGCTGTAACTTCACCAGAAGGTCAAAATGATTTGAAGAGAGGTCAACTAAGAGAACTAGCCGAGCTAAATGGTACCTTAAGAGAAGATAACAGACCTTGTACATTATGTGGGCTAACTGGTCACATGAAATATGAATGCCCCAATAAAGAAACAATTGCGCAAAAGATTATTTGTAATAATTGTGGGGAACCAGGTCATATAACGAGAGATTGCCCATCTTCAAATTCTCAATATGGCGCCCCACCACCACCTCCTTCAGGAAATAATTACAGAAACCAACCTCAACAATCTGACTGGAATACACCAAGAATACAAGGGTCAAGATATGGTAGTAATACTGTGGTCGATCAAAGATACCAAAACACCGGTGGTAGCAACGGAAGATATCAAAATACTTACGATCATAATGCTGCTACTTCAAACTATCAATCAAGGTATAAAAATGATACAGAATATAACAACCAAAGGTATCAGAACAATGGTTACTCTGGTTCTAATATAAGCTCGGGTAACAGACAGCTATCATATGATGATGATAAAATTACTGCAACGACAAGGGTATCTCCACCACCACCAGTTAGTTCAAATACAACTATAGCTCTACCAAACCCATTAGAAAATGTTTCTATTCCACAGCCACCAGCTCCTGGTCTCGATACAAACTTACCACCTGGTATGGAGCCTACATATATGTTACCACCAGGATTGTCTGATAGCAATGGGCCAAGCAATAATAACTTACCACCAGGACTATCTGGACCACCAGGTTTGTAACAATAGTTGACTTTTCAATTTATAAATTTTTTAAGAAAGTCTTCTTTACATTTTCCGTTGAAGTTATTACTAACTACAACGAGTATGTATCAGTATATGTCAGTATCTAATAAATAAAAACATGCATTTTAATAACTACATATCATATTTAATTAACTATTCCTTTTTTATATCAGAATTTTCTCCTTCTTTCCATTTTTTAGCTAATGCCAAGAATTTAGAAACATTTGGCTTGGATTTTGTATCTTGATCATCTGGGAATACATAATCGTTATATTCACGTTCAATATTATCTTGTAGTTCCGTACGTTTTACGACACTAGGCATTCTATTCATAATATTAGTTTGAGATTCATCATCACCGAAATGCTTCTCAAATTCTTGGTATGCTTCGAACATGATTGATCTACTTTTACTATTGTTGCGTTCTTTAAAAAACAATAGCGAACGCTCATAAATTTTTCTAGCACATTCGAAGTTTTCTTCTGTAGGTTCAAATTCAATATCCTCATTTTCACTATCACCCCCTTCATTATCAGAAGGACTCAAACTTTCTATTTGCTGATCAGTGGGCGTTGAACTTTCATACATAGCATATTCAATCCATACCTTAGGCGTATGATCGATTAGAAGTAGATAATCTTCATATAATGAACGTGCATTATTGTATTCTTGAGAGTCTGTTTCAAAGGAGATAAATTTATCCATTATTCTTAGTTGGTCATTAAGTGATAATAGAGTCACATCAGTTCTTAAAGCTATCTTATAAATAGCTCTACACCTTTCTTCATCTCCTAGGTTTTCTTCTAACTCAGAATAATTTATCCATATTTGAGAATTTGATGGTGTAAATTCTAAATATTTCTCATAGAGTTTTCGTACTCGGTCAAATTCCTTCAATTTTATCTCTAGTTCAATATATTTTTTGAAGAGCTTATTCTTTGGACAGAGACCAATCGATCTACCTAGAATCTTTCTCGCCAGAGGTAAATTATTCTGTCTAATTTCGAAGTTAGAATACATTATCCAGATTTTTGCAAATGTAAAATTTTTGTGTGGAACAATATCATTGAGACAACGTTTGTAAAGAGTTCTACAAAGCTCAATATCATGTAACTCTAGTTCAACATATGATATATATCTAATCCATAGATATATGTATCTTCTCCAAAGTGTACTTTTCATTTTTTTATCCTTAGGAATACCATCCTTAACTGAATTCTCAAAACTTGAAATGACTTCTTGAGGGAAATATTGAATAATCAAATCTAAGTATAGCATCCAGTTAAAATAGTTATATTTATCAGTGCTTAATTGATCTTCATATTTCTTTTTTCTTGTAAATATAACATTTTCTTTAATCTTTGATAAGTCACCAAAATTTTGTTCAAACTTTGTTAAGTTATTTATTAATCTTTTATCTTGAGGCCATTCTTTGATTGCAATCTTAAACAATGTTCTTGCACGTTCATATTCCTGTCGCGATACTTCCCAATTTGCGAATGATAGGATAAGCGTTATTACATCTTGGTCATAATTTTCCATTGATTCATCATTTCTATAGGACATTAATGTGTCCAAAGCAATTGAATAAACGTCTCTCGTTGTATCCACTTTTCCGTATATCGACTCAAATTTAATCCAATCTATCCAAGTGTGGACTCCAGGGAAAAGTAGAATGTACCTCGAGTAAATATCTCTCACATTTTCCCAATTCTCTCGTCTAATTTCAAACTGAAGATATGCATCCCATACATTTCTTTCAGGCTCTAAGGAACACCATTTATTAAATAATGCTCTGACTATATCCCAATTCTCAAGCGATTCCTCCAAAAATAGGTATTTATACCACAGTTTATCCACACGTGGCAGTGTTGTAATGGCCCTATCCAATAAATTTCTAGCATGGCTTAAGCATTTCACTTTTAACTCTGAATCAATGTACCTGATCCACATTGGAATATGTGAGCCGCTTACAAGTAATGCCCTTTCGAATATAGATCTCGCACGTCTCATATCATGCTGTTCTACCTCAAATATAGCATAACGCATCCATTGCCCCATATCTAATCTATTTCTTTTCAGATATCCTTCATATTCCTTACGCTTTCTTCTTTGGAACTCCTTTAATTCGTCTAAATCTAATATATCTATCTTTGTAGTCAATTTGGTCTGCTTCCTCTTGGAATAAACATCGCTGAGGATTTGATCAACAGTGATCTGTTTCGTATCATCCGTAGTAACGGAAGACATGTCGCTATTTATCCTTGTTCTTCTTGAATTACTGTTATTTAATTGTATAAGCTCATCTTGATTTTTTCAAATTTATGTATTATTTTTCATATGAAGAGAGATGACCATTATAGAACTGCAGCAAAAAATTACTAAATATACAAATCATATAAAGTGGCATACATATTAGTAAATCTACATTTTCCAGCACCTTTTTATGAAATCAATTAAATCTTTCATTTCTTGTGGTCCAACTGAATGGTCAAGTCCGGCATAGCTATGGAAGGAATAATCTGAGAAACCACATTCTTCGCTGTAAAACTTAGCTGCCGCACGACCTTTAGAGATAGACACTAGTGGATCAGAATCACCATGACCATGGAATATTGGTGTATCCAAATTACATTTCTTTTCCTCGTACATAGCCTTATCTTTCCATACAATATCTTTAACACCTGCATCAATAAAACCTGATAACACAAAGAAACCACCTACTTTCCAAGGGAAGTCCATTGCACAACCTAAAGACAAAGCTGCACCTTGTGAAAATCCACCGACGATAATATTTTCTCTTGGAATACCTAAATCAACTTGTTCATTTATATACTCTTTTACTCCTTTTACTGATTTCAGGAACCCTTCAGTATCAAATTTTCTTAGTTGAGGATCCCATTCTTTAATATCAAACCAACCAGTCATTGTCATACCACCATTAGCTGTAATAGGAATATTAGGGGCATTTGGGAATATAAAATTTGTATTTTGGAAACAACTATGACTCTGTAACTCTTGGGCCAAGAAAGTCCATCCATTACCAGTATCACCTAAACCATGCAATATAATTAATGCATGGGTTGCTGGTTGCGATTTAGCAGCTACTTTAATTGCTTGATTCATTAGATTAATGCTTTTATTCTTCTTAGGTCTTCCTATGTTTGTAGTAACTATTTATTATCTTCTCGAGATAGTTTGAATTTTTTACCGTAAAGGTTAAGTGGTTAATTTATAAAATTAGCTATAAAAGTGTAAATAGTAAACAAATAGTAAGAACCAAAGGAATAAAAGTAATAGTGAAGATGAAAATTCCTGAAGAATATAGTTCAAAATTTCTAGCCACTACAGTCCATCTAGAGCATATTACCACGGCTTTAAATTGTCTAACTCCATTCGGTTTGAAAGAGGATGTTCTTATATATATAGACAAAGATGGTATGTCGTTTGTAAGAGAGAATAATCATGTTATTAAGATACAATTATTACTGGCGAAAGAGCTATTCATGTCTTATGTCTACGAAAACTACGAAGAGGATAACGAAGACGATAACCAGGGGAATCATATGAAACTATGTGTTAAGATAAACCATATTCTGGACAGTGTTAATATAATGAATAAAAACTTTGATGATATCGTAGAGTGTACATTATCATATAATGGTAATAACTCACCCTTCGTGCTTATATTTGAAGATTCGATGATATCCGAAAGGGTTGAATACTCAACTTATCTAATTAAGGATATGGATAATACAGGTTTAATCATCGATAAAGATCAAATGATATTTGAATGTATTATAAAGGGTGATGTCCTTTACAGTGCATTAAAAGATCTAAAAGAGATCGGTTGCAAGGAATGCTACATTTATACCAAAACAAATGAAGATGGCGAGAATATATTTACTTTAATCTCTAAATCACAACTTGGTTTCTCAAAAATTAAATTACCAAGTAATAGATCAATTTTAGAAAAATTAGAGGTCTATGAAAATGATTCAACAACAATAGTACATGACGTACCGGTTATAGGATTCTTTGATTTCAACTCATTTGATAAGATAAGGATGAGTACTAAAATTGCCAGTAAAGTATTATTTAGAATGGATGTGCATGGGTTATTAAATGTCAATATTCTAAGTCAAACTGATGATATTGTGATATCTGATACAAGAAAGCAAACAGAAAACCACATCCCAGGAAACTTTAATAATTCAAAAGTAAATCAAGTTTCTAAGAAGTCATTACAATTACCTAAAGACTATCCTGGAATTGTCATTGAGATCTGTATGATGGAAAAAGAATCTATTGATCAACATGCACAAGATGAGATAGAATTATTAATGGAAACTAATGAATTAGGTGAATATAGACCTAAAAAGATACAAAAGACCATGAATACTATAAAGAATAACGTATTAAACAATAATTTATTAAATCTATCGACTGGCGATGACATATATATTAATGACAGTAAAAACGATCAAAAAGATGATAGTAACGATGATGAAAATGGATCAAGTTTCTCATATTCTACTAAAGAGCTACCTTTGTTCTTTTAGAAGCACTCTACAGATAAATTGCATATAATCAAACAAAAAAGTTAAAAGTAACAAAAATAAATTATATTTCTTTCGTATAATATATAAAAATTATAATTATGATTATATAATATATAAAAAGCTATAAGCTAATTAAGATGAAATTAATCCATTTATTGTTGGGAGAAGTGATCTAAGATCATGTTACGTTCATCGGTTTCAGCACCCCAGTTCTTGACGACAATAACGGAAGCACCGACGACCTTTCTGGCGTTACCTTCACGATCGATCTTACCTAAACCGGCCCATTCACCTAATTGCTTGGCATCAGCAACCTTGATTAATGGAACCTTATTTTCTGGGTCGTTAGCTAAACCTTCAACTAACTTGGTGATGTTAGCTTCAGTAACAGAAGAGACTAAGACAACTAATTGAGCTTCACCTCTGGTTAAAGCCTTGGTAGATTCTCTTAAACCTCTAGCTAAACCATCGTGGATTAAAGCGGTTCTTAAGACAACCTTTAAAGCATCTTCAATGGTAACTTCAGCAGTTTGTTCAACAACTTCTTCTTGGATTTCGACAATTTCTTCAACGTCAGACATTTTTATTGATTATTAACTATGGTTAGTTTTGACTTCTTCGACAGTGAGTAATATATAGACTGCTCCGTGAAGAGTTGTAAATAAAATAAAGTTGAAAACAAACTTGTAATAAAAGATTGAACTATCACAAACTGCAAGAGATGACCTTTATTAAATATTCAAGTTTCTCACACAATATCCATGAGAAACACTAACATTACGAAGACAGATGGCTATACAATTTTCAGAATTTGGCAATCTTTTGAAAAATTTACAAATTACGCGTCTGAATTGTTTTATTAATACCGAAGTTTTTAAATTTGAAAAAATGTATTTAGCGAGAATGTATGGGTTATTATGAATGGTGCACAGATGTTAAAGTAGTCAAATATAGTTTCTAATTATCAAATTTTGAAGAATATTTATCTTTATTGATTGACTATTATATATATATATATTTATGTATGAATGTTTTAACAGCTTATCTTATATATATATATATATATATATGTTTTTTTATAGGGAGATTAGTTCAAGTAGGTCATATTTCCATCTTGCCAACGAACTCGTTAGATTCATCTCCATTTATGCCCATATCCACATCTTCATCGTCATCATCAATTGCATTTTCATAACTAATATTAGTACCTTGTTGAGGTTGCATTTGGTCATCTTCATCTTCGAAATCAACATCAAAGAAGTCGTCATCACTACCTACAATCTTTTCATAAAGAACCTTGGCTGCTGTGACTACTTCATCGTATGATATCTCACTTGATGGCATTGCAGTATATATGACACCATTGTCACTAGCGTTTGGAATGAATTTATTTACTGAATTTGCTCTATTATTAAGCTCATCGTTGTCAAACAGGGATGGATTTACAACGTCAAATGGCGGTGTTGATGTATGTTGGGTATATGATAGTTTTAAAAGATATTGAACTCTTTCTCTTGGAACATATTCTTTAAATGATTGTCCTAACTTAACCGAATTAACAATAGTTTGTCCATTTTCTGTTAATTGAACTATGTCGTCTGCATTGGCTAAATCTGTTGAAGATTCTCTTATTATACTGGCCTCTAGTGCTTCTAATGCAGAATCTAAATCCATTTCAGCACGGGGACCACTTTCATTTGTAGATAAATACCAAATAGATGTATTAGCTGCACAACATTCAGATCCTGGACCCAGAATCAATGTCTGTACTACTTGTCTATTACCTGATTTTAAAGATCCTGGTGGGAATACAATAACAGATGCAGATTCACCTTCACTGAACCATTCTTTACAGTCCTTTTCAACTAAACATGTCATTCTATTGATTTGATATTTTTGCTCAGGTACATGCTTACAACCTTCTGGTGCTTGTGTCGGAGACATGATTATCTTTTCAGAGACAGTTACCTTAGAACCGTCAGTGAATGTCGCTACTTGAGTGGTTGGGTTATATGAATGTAATTTTTCGTTTAGTTTATATGTGGCACCAGCAACTGCAGCAGATCTACAGAAACCTTGGGATAATTCACCTGCACCACCATATTTGGAGTACAGTACAGGGAATGGACCATAGACATCAAAACTTACTAAATAACGACGAATTCTTTGTAATGCCAATGGAACTTTGGTATCAATGTTTGAACATAAACCAATAGAAAATACTAATTCATGTACTTGTGCTTTCTCCAGTTTAAATTTATCAAATAGAAATAGAGTAATAGACTTATCTTTATAAGCTTCCCATATTTCAGGTTGTTCCTCCCAGGTTAATACGAATTTTAAAAATTTCATTAAGTTTCGTTTTGTCATTAATGGTAGTTTCTGATCTGTGAATATTTCTTGTTTTGTATTGGTTAATTTTTCAAACGAATCATTTTCAAAAGTGTGGAAGGTTGATAAAGATTGGAACTCTAGATATTGGTGAACTCTCGATTTAACTAAAATAGACAATAAGTCAGACTTGGCAAACATAATCTTTGGCGATAAATCAATACCGAAGTCCCTCGATATGTATTGTCCTTGAGGACCAACAGAAGCAGATACGTATAACTTAGCATTGTCATAAGTTGGGATTAAATTACTATTTACTCGGTTCACCCAACTTTTGATTTGGTCTACGGTCAGTGTTGCCGCACTATCCCCATAATAATCGTTGGTATCGATATGAAGGACACTAGAACCTTGCCACGCTAGAGCAGCCGCAAGGACACTTTCTACCATACCTGTACCAGCAATTAAAACATCTACCTTATCAGGCGTAGTTTCTGGTAATGGGTCTTCAATACCAGCTAAATGTGGAACCATCATTGCATCTATGTTGTTTAATTGGTTTGCAAATGCAGCAAACGATGGACGACGCTCCGCCATCGAAGTACGACGTTCAGGACTTAGCATACTTATTGGGTATTTTAAGGGTGTATCACGTTAAAAATTGGTAAAACGCGTTAAATTATGAATAAAATGAGCTAGTATTAATCAGAACTTGTTCGTTTTCTTCTTGATTTATTTGTAGAGTCCTGTGTTGTATTCACGAAATGTTTTATATTAATTTAATTACTTTCACGAATAAAAAATAGGGTAATAATGACTCAATTGTACAATAGATTTCTAGTAGTTTTGGTGTATGATAAACAATTAAATAACTATAATTATATCTGTATTTTTCTAATAGTTTAATATAATGTATATGTAAAACTTTGAAGTAACTGCAGGTACAATAAGTAATCTCCGGTGTTACTTCTTCACTCTTTAAACATACACGACTAAAGAAAATTTTTTATTGAAAATTTTTTCGCTCTTGATAAATACGTAGGAAACTCGTGTAAATCGTGCGGCTGTAACATAAAATTTATTTGCATCTTGCACTATAAAAATTATTATTATACCATGTTGGGAAATTGATTATACTGAAAGATCCATGGCCGGCAGCATAAATTCCAACAAGGCACCACGTAAGTACATATCTTCAACATTTTGTCTGCAGTATAAAATACCACCGATTAAGATAACCGAACCTTCGGCTTGTACGGCAGTTCCTGCAACGTTGGATAGTAACCTCAGTTCTGGATGCTGTGTAGAATTTTCAATAACAGTACCGTTCAGTATACATTGGGTCTTTAAATTAATAATATGGATGATACCAGTATCATACTGAACATCCATTAGTTCTTCATCCTTCTGAAACACACCACCGTACAGCTCATTGACTGTACCTTGTGTCATACCACCGACAAATACCCCTGTATAACCTGAAGAGACCATATTATGGCCTACAAGTTTTAATTCTGTTTCTTCTATAATATCAGATTTGTTGGCATTCTTTTTATATGTATCTATTTTTAACCATTTGAGGTTTTCTAAATCTAACCACCACATATCACCAAACACTTCTTCGTTGTTAGAACCACCATGTACTACAATTAATGTCCTTTTATTATTTTCTTGTTGTTGTTCTTGAGATTCAGTATGCCCACTATTGACATTCAATCCTTTAAATTGATTTTGTACGTTTGAAGTAACACTCTCGTTTGTGTTGGATCTTTTTTCAGAAAGTCTATCGTAATTTGCGCTACTGGCCTTTGAAAGGTTACTTCCTGGATTTGAATTAGTGAACGTTCTAGAATTAGTTGAGATTGAGTTATTAGTAGAATTGGTTAACACTTTATCTATTTTTTGTCCATGACCGTTATGTGGTATATTTGGGAATAGAAGGGTAGATCTATCATATTGTTCGCTAATTAAATTAGAATCAACCCAAAATTCCTCTTCCAATTTCTTTAATAATTCAGATTCCAACGAGGTCCTCCCAAGTAATGTAGCATTTGGTAAAGAGTATGCAAAAAATGCCCTTGGAGACGGAGTTTTACCTTCTTCACCAATAACGGGTAGATTTGAAGCTATAACAGAATCTGCAAATTTTAAAAAACCCTTTTTACCTCGGGCTATAACATTTAGATCTAATCTCCACATATCGTTTAATGCTTCATATTTATCGTCAACAGTCTGTCTGTAACCACCAAATATTAAAATTGAAAAAACGTTACCAATATGGTATCCATTACAATTACCAATACAACAGTTATCACTATTTAATAAAGAGGTACTTGGGGTCATGGACTTCGCTACTTCTTCAATAGGCAAATCCATGGATGGTGAATCACGTCTTTGTATATCAATAAAGTTTTCGTTATTAGTAGCATGAGTATTGTTAACTGTAAACGTTGAGCTACTATCGACCAAACTATTATCAGTTGAAGGATTGTGATGTAAATTATCGAAGGGTAGCTGTAAATGACCAAATCTAGATGAAAAGGTAGAGTATTTACCATCCATGAAGGACTGAGTGTTAACTTCTACTTTAGTAAATTTAAATGACACTGTATCTAGGATATAAGCAGTATTGTTTAAGAAAGCTCTCTTCTTTATAAAAAAATTCCCATTTTGATTAAAATTGGTTTCTGTCTTAATCTCAATACCACCATAAAACAACAAATATCTATCAGTTAACTTGGATGCTGTCATACACAGAAGAGGTGGAGGAATCTGTCCCGTTATTTCAGGTCTCGACAGACGATTTGAATTTACCGACTGAACATAAAGGTAAGGATTATTAACCATGGCTGGATTATTAATAATATTTGATAAAAGAGGTGGTGGTAAATTTTTGATACCATCCACAAAATAATTATCTATATCAGGTTTTTCTTTGTCATTTCTGTAACAAGCCATTAACCCACCAAGAATAAAAACTCGATTATTAAACTCAACGGAACAATGATATGATAAAGCTGGTAATTTGTATTCTGAAAAGATCGAGGGAAGTATAGAATGACCGACCGTAGCCTCATATAGTGAAGGTAAATTATATGAACCTGTGATAAAAAGAGGACACGTTTTTTCCTTGTAAATATCTGTATCGACAACATTGTTATTTGTTGAATTTTCCGTCTCAAATTGTGATAAAAGTCCTTCACATCCCCGTCTTAAAGTTGGAACCCATAGATTATGCTTCTTTAAGATATTATGATCTTTCATATCCACCGTTAGTAGTTTTTTATAATATTTGTAATAAGAATTGGCAAAATTTGATTTCTTCATATAGAAACTAGGATCCTGAGAAACTTGATCATTGTCATCAGAATGCATTTCGTTGGAGTTCAGGTTATCTAGTCTAATATATGAGTTAGGCTTCGATATATTATCATGAGAATTAAATGAGTCTCTAAGTCCATATAGATTAATACTATTTTCATCGAAACATAAGAAATTGTCAATAATATTATCAACATTTTTATTCTTTTCATTCTGTAAAATAGATGAATCTGACATGCTCGCTACACTATTTTGTCTGATGTTACCGTTGTTTAATGCTTTTTTAAATTCATAATATCTACTTAGTTGTAATTCGTTGTTCAATTTGATGCTTCTCGTTTGAAAATCATCTAGGATCGTGTTTAATAGAGAAGTGTAATTTGTCACATACTCTAATGCTTTAAAATTAGTTTCATATGCTGATAAAGAACCCGTGCCTGGTAGTAACGATAGCGGCACATTCAATGTACTACCGTTATCCAATTTATCATTTTCATGTGTAGTTGTGTACTGAGATTGTACCTCTTGATTATTCATATTAAGCAAAAGCATGTATAAGTAGAACCCTAGAGTATCTGGAAAGTTAATGTAGATATCTAATTTGAACTACTCTATAAGTTACTATATTTCTTGGGATCTTTTGAATATAGGAAATATACCTGAGTCTTTCCTTCTTTCTTTTTCAGGATTTTTAAAAACTCACGGAGCCTTATGCTTTAATGGAGCGATTTTACTTAATAAGAAAAAAATGCAAGAATAGCTAATCTTGACGTGTGCTTTCATAATAGTTACATAATCATCTCAGGCAGTAATTGGATTATATAATATATTTAACATTATAGACATAAAATGTGTGTATGTATTATTGTTTATTTTCGTTATGAAATATCTTTATGTGGGTCGTCTTTGTTATATGCGATGAATTAACTAGTACATGTTATAGAAATTTTCATTATCGTTTAAGGAACTTGTCCTTTTGGGTTTTAGTTTATCATGACTGGCCTTAACCTTTGTATTGTTCTTGTTTTCATTATTGTTATTATTCTTTTTTAAGAGTACTGACTGTGATCTTTTCAACTTATTTGATAATTTTGATGATTCTCTCTTTGAGCTCTTTGGCGATAGTGGGACAAAGCTATTAGGTTCATTAAATTTGTTTATGCTTGAGACAAACACTTGAAATTTTGGTTGCTTAGGCTTAATCTTCTTAACTTTCTTAACTCTATTGGTATTATTAGCATTGCTATTAATATCATTATTAATATGGTTTGTATGATTATTTAGAGATAGAGCCAGAGTTGAAGTGGCTGACGATAAGGACATTACTGAAGACCCTAAAGAAACATTATTATTTGACTTATTATGCATATTTGGTGGTAATGAAATTGGATTTGAGATATTGTTTGCGGTATCACTTCTAAATGAACCCATCTTAGGCAATTCTGGTACTTGTAAAGTGCCAACAATGTTTTGTTGGACCATTGTATGAGACTTGGGTGTTGGTGACAACGGAAGTCTTTCAAATAACTTACCACTTAACTTTTCATGCATTAGATCTGAATTTTTCAAATTTGGAATTCTGTGGTTGTCTAATCTTGAAATTGATTTTGTTACTGATGAATTCAGTTGAATTGTTGTTGGGGAAGAACCATATATATCGTCATTGTCATTTTCAAAGTCGTCGTCGTTATAATAATTAGAATTTTTCATTGACTTTTTTTTTGATTTTGTATTCTTATTGCTCTTGTTACTTTTTTGAATATGATCATTTATTGTAGTAGGCTTACTAATTTTATTTAAATTAACCTTTGTTAATTTATTGCTTTTCTGTTTATTATTATTTTTGACCCTCAACTTACCATCAGGTGTACTATGCAATTGATTATTACTATTAATATCTTTTCTAGCTTTTTGGAAATCTACCAATGCACTATTTGAAGATGAATTATTATTTAAATTCTTATTGGTAAACGGCGTACCAATATCATTCAAAATTCTTCTTCCGTATGGAGTTAATGACATCGATAGTTTCTTTGAAGGAGATATTGAATTCGACAGAGAATTGAACATTAAATTTATATCAATTTTTCTTAATGGAGTTCCATTGAAGTTTTTGTCATAAGAAGCAGATCCATTGTTGTTATTTCCATCTTGGACCATTTGATCATCATTATTATTATTCACGGAATTAAATAAGTGAATTAAATTCGAACTGGATGTAGATTTAGTATTTGAATTTAAATTTAAATTAATACCATTTGGGTCAGTTAAAAACCTTAACGGCGTCTTAGCTGGTGTCTTATTGTGGAAGAAGTTGAAGCCACCTGGTGAGTCAAAAATAAATTCTTTTAATTGTTCTGGGGATGCCAATAAGAACTCATTAGGGAAGTTGTTAAATTGCAACACAGAGGATGGCTGTATATTCATATCGTCTAACGTTTCACCATTACCATTATTGTCTGGATTCAAATTTACTACAGGGCGAGAAGTAATAGATGAAGCAGTTTGTGGCAAAGATTGAGAAGGTGGTCCCTGATTTGAATATAATCCTGTATTTATACTATTTTCTAAGATTGAGGAATCTAGAGAGTTACCTTGTTGACTTTGGGAATGACTTTGTAATGTTTTCAATCTATTAGGATCCTGGTTTGACGAATATGGTGTTGGGAATTGGGTATTTGGAACGGGACTGTTTACAGAATATTTTAAGTTTTCTGATAATACTTTAAAGAAATTTGTCTCGGTATCATTGTCGTCCATTTCAGTGTTGTCATTTGTAATTATTAAAGAAGGAGGAGATACTTGACTTGGAGACACTATAGTTGTACCACTGATAGCTTGTCTCGAATGAGTGGAAGAGCCCTTCTTCTCGTCGAGACTGGGAGGTTCGACCATATGATTGTTAGTTCTAGGCATTATACAGCAATTACTCTTGTAGGGACTAACAGTATTATGCGATATATGCTTGATACTACTTTATAACTTATTTAATATCTAAATTGTTTTATAACTGTTATTTGTTTTGATTTGTTTTGTTTATTTTAAAAGATGCGATATAAATGCGAAAATGCAATTGAATCATAACGTGCACAGTGATAATCACCGTGTTGTGCGGGTAATGTATAGTTTGTTTACATTTTATATGAAAAGCTTGAAATATATCAATGGAATTGGTGTGAATGAGAGTTGTGATGGTAGTGAAATAGAGCATATCACCGATTTATCGACACTGTAGATGATCAATATGAATAATAATAACAGCGATGAATATAGTAATCGTCAAACAGACGATTCTTTAGAGGCACTGTCTGATGAATTGGGCTCATTTCATATAAGTGCTCCTGCAACATATACTACAAATGCCACTACTATGGATACAAAGACCAATAAACAGTTCAAAGAGTATCAGACTAATGAAGATTTTGCCGATTCAGCTTTTATCTCGAGGTTGAATGCTCACGATCAGAATGATAGTAGTATCAGTAGTAATAATAGCGTTGTTCATAGCGATGATAGTATAATGAATTATGGTACTGTATATCAAAGAACCAAACCATCCACTCGAGGAACTACTGTAGAAGATCAAATGGCACAATTTAAGCAGTATATGAGACCAAATTTGGACCATACAGGAGGTTTAGATTTTAGTAATGCTCCAGATGGTAATATGACCACTAATATGGACGATTATAGTAACATGTCTATTCTAAAGAAACATAGGGAACCTCAATCTGCATTAATTGTTAAGGATATTGGTGATTTATCTGGTCAAGTGCTCAATACTTTTAAGAGAAAAAATGATCTAAAACAACAATCGAGAATATATGACAATAGCAATCGAAACAATTCTAATAACTTGACAAATTTCGATGAAGAAGAAGAAGAAGAGGAGGAGGAGGAGGAGGAGGAACAATACGAAGATGACGATGATCCAGCATTAGAGGCTAAACTTGTTTATAACAACTTATTAAAGACGCAAAATTCTAGGTTTTCAACCAAAAGAAACATTACAAATATCAATAGTAACAAATATCAATCGAATGAATTGAATTTAATTACACCTGGTTCTATAGGTTATGGTTTTAAGCATTCCCGTGGTGAATGGGTTCCTGAGGATGAATTACAAGATATTTCATCTAGTCATATTGTTGATAATACAAACATTCATAATCATTCCTCTACTAAAAACACTACATCGACGTTCACGATGGACGAAGAGGATAACACTGAAAATATGCCAAATGATGGTGACACCAACGAAGATATCCATGTTGCTGATATCACAACCCCAATCGATACCCCAATAGTTGACAATCAAACGATTTTAAATAAGATAAGGTTACAGAGAGATATATTGGATATAAAAGAAAACATTACCAAAGCATTCAGTGGCGATGTTACACAATTAGCAGATATTAATGAGAGTTTGTTTGTTGAAAATAAACAATATTTCTTGTCTATTTTGGTCAATGCTATTGATCATGGTCATTATCATACGCTACAAAATGACAATACTGATGAGATCGATTGGAGTAATATAATTAATATCAAGGTTCAAGGCAATACAGATTTAAAGAATTTTGTTGGATTACAAGAATATTTACCAGAATTGCTTAAATTTGATTTCAGTCATAATGATATTAATTTAATAGATGGTATACCGGTAAGCTGTCGAGTAATGAATCTCTCTGACAATGCGATAAAGAATGCATTTTGTTTATTCGATGAGATGAATCAACTCGAGGAGATCAATCTATCCAATAATAAATTGAATTCAAACTTGCAATTTTTGCATAATTGTCATAATTTGAAGGAAATCAACTTATCTAATAATTCAATTGAATCCCTAGATGGACTGGGTGATTCTTTAGTACATGGATTGAACGTTTCCAACAATAACATCAGTGGTGTTGTCGATTTTGCCAAGCTTGTAAAATACAACGATAATAAATTAGGTGGATGGTTAACCATGAAAGAGATAGATCTAAGTGATAACCAAATCACGGAAGTACACAATATCTCGAGTCTACCAAACTTGATTAAGTTGAAATTAAATAACAATCCAATTATAAGATTAACAAATTTTGAAAACATATCCAATCTAACTGAATTATCCATGTTAAACAAAACCCCAACTCAAGAACAAAACGACCCCACAATTGCATTAGAAACATTCCCATATTTGAAATCACTAGAGATCAATGGTTACAATAAAGTATCATTAAAAGAAAATTTAAAATTACAAACCATTAAAATCCAGCACGGTCACGTGGACAAGGTCAACTCGACCCTTTTAACAATGCCTCCAAGAAATATTCAACATTTGACCATTGACAGCATCGAGAACTTCACAGAATTACCTTTCGATACCGATGACCATCTACCGGTGTTACAGGAACTTTGCTTACGCAACAACTCCATTATCAGTTGCTACCAACTAATTAAATGCATTCCTTACTACGGACTCTCAAAGTTAGATATCCGTGGGAACCCTATTCTACAACGACAATTACATAATTCTCAAAGAGACAGTAATAAGGAATTCAAACAAAAACTGAATGGACTAATTGCCGCGAAATGCCGAAATTTACAACAATTACACACATAAATTAATTTGACCCATTTATTTATTCAACAATAATTAAATAAAATAATTTTGACCCACTAACATGTACTCAATTTCTTTTTTTTTTGACCCTCTAAAGCTCGGCATACCGCAATATTTTTACCACTACAAACTCGCACAAATCAACAAAAAAGAGATATACTAACCGTGCGGCAGTTACTTCGATTTTTTTATTATTAAATAATGGGACAAACTCCGCAAAATTACGTTGGTTTTTTTATTTTTATTTTTTATGTAAAGAATGAGGGGCCCCCATCGGCGGTAAAATAGAATTAAATAGATTAAGATGGTGACGATGTTTTGAGGGTGGTGGATATTTCATAAGTATATAAAGGGTGGCAATATATATTTACAGATTTTGTTTTAATTTCAAAGGTCAGTTTTATATGTATTTAATTCTTTTTGATAAGTAAAAGAGTATATATATATTGCAATGTTTACTAGAGCTGCTTTATTAAGAACTTCAACTGCCGCTGGCAGAGTTCATCTACGTTATTTCTCACATTTACCACTAACTGTTCCAATTAAGTTACCAAATGGTCTGGAGTACGAACAACCAACTGGTCTTTTCATTAACAACAAGTTTGTTCCTTCTAAGCAACACAAGACTTTTGAAGTCATTAACCCATCTACTGAAGATGAAATCTGTCACGTTTACGAAGGTAGAAAAGATGATGTTGAAAGCGCCGTCGAAGCCGCTGATACCGCTTTTAACAATGGTTCTTGGTCCACTATCGACCCAATTCTAAGAGGTAATGCTTTACATAAACTAGCAGAATTCATTGAAAAGGATAAAGAGATTATCGCTTCTATTGAATCACTAGATAATGGTAAAGCTATTAACAACGCCAGAGGTGACATTCAATTAGTTATCAACTACTTGAAGGCCTCCGCCGGTTACGCTGATAAGATCGATGGTAGACTAATTAACACTGGTTCTTCTCATTTCAATTACACAAAGAGAGAACCATTAGGTGTTTGTGGTCAAATTATTCCATGGAACTTCCCATTATTAATGTGGGCTTGGAAAATCGCTCCAGCTGTCCTCACTGGTAACACGGTTATCTTAAAGACCGCTGAATCCACCCCATTATCCGCATTATATGTTTCTCAATTTATTCCAAAGTCAGGTTTCCCACCTGGTGTCATTAACATCGTTTCTGGTTTCGGTAAGATTGTCGGTGAAGCATTAACTCAACATCCAAAGATTAAGAAAATCGCTTTCACTGGTTCTACTGCTACCGGTAGACACATTTACCAAGGTGCTGCCGCTGGTTTAAAGAAAGTCACTTTAGAATTAGGTGGTAAGTCTCCAAATATCGTTTTCGGTGATGCTAATATCAAGAACGCCGTTCAAAACATTATCACTGGTATCTTCTATAACTCCGGTGAAGTCTGTTGTGCTGGTTCAAGAGCTTACGTCGAAGAATCTATCTACGACGAATTCGTTCAAGAATTAAAAGTAGCTGCTGAAAATGTCAAGGTCGGTAACCCATTCGATGAAAGTACTTTCCAAGGTGCTCAAACTTCTCAAATGCAATTAGAAAAAATCTTAAGTTACGTCGATATCGGTAAAGAAGAAGGTGCTTCTTTAATTACCGGTGGTGAAAGATTAGGTAACAAGGGTTACTTCATCAGACCAACCATCTTTGGTGACGTCACTGAAGACATGAGAATCGTTAAGGAGGAAATTTTCGGTCCAGTTATTACTATCACTAAATTCAAGAACTTGGAAGAAGTCATTAAGATGGCTAACGATTCCGAATACGGTTTAGCTGCTGGTGTTCACACAACTAACATCAACAATGCATTAAAATTCGCTGACAACGTTAAGGCAGGTACTGTCTGGATTAACACTTACAACGATTTCCATCACTCTGTTCCATTTGGTGGTTTCAATGCATCCGGTTTAGGTAGAGAAATGGGTTCTGAAGCCATTGAAAACTATACTCAAACTAAGGCTGTTCGTATTGGTTTACATTAAATCACTTGAAATAGCACCCCATATATATTTTACCTATATTCCACATCATATTAAATTGTATATTTATGTACCATAAAAATGTCCGCAAAAGAATTTTAATTTACTTTATGTTTTAGTCTTACCCATTTATCTATTTGAATCAGATAAAATTGAAATCGAGAAGAAAAGATTTAATAAGCTTATAGCTAAAGTATTTGAAAAGCGTGGAAGCTAGGCAATAATTGATACACTACAGCTCTGTTTTATTCAGTTGAGTTTCTGAGTTTCTATCTACTCTAAATCGAAGTATCATAGATGCAACAGCAATGTCGATAGTTGTCAGAGCAATACCGATGAAAGGTGATGAAATTCTTGTTTCTGTATATATGATAATCACATCTATGGCAACTGGGATATATACCTGCCCTAAAAGTAATAAAGAACATCCAGTAACCGTTCTTAAGATCAACTCTGTACTTGGGACTGTGTGTTCATACGGATAAAGATGAACCACTAGTAGATATCCGTATATGATCAATATTTGTACCAGTTCCAGGCCTTTCATATATGAACTTTCTGGAGCTGTGTGGCTCATGGTTATACTGTTCTTGAGATCCATCGAGAGTAACTTAAAGACAACTACTCTTCTGTGAACCTAGGAATAAGGAATTATGCAATAACTTTCTCCTTTGTTTACTTCAAAATAAGTCTTGGTAATCTAATGAAAGAACCTCGACACAAACTTGACAGATAATTATATTACAGGAATATTATATTGGAAAGTGATTAAAAGATAAACGTAGATGAAGGGGGAATCAAACTTGGTCTTAAGAAAACGGATACAATTCCATGCACATCTGCATTCCCAATTGAAAACTTCGAGATGAACTGCTTCTCAAGTTAATTAATTGTTCGCTTTTCAAGTGCCCCAATTCGGAAAGTGGTAACTATACTTTTCCGAAACCATAAGAGATCAATAGGACTTGACTAAACTGACAGAATTGTATTATCATACAAATACATATTTTATGATATTATTAGATTCCTAAATTTACTCCAACATTTAGTTTTAAGCACTTTTCTATGACATTGTGAGTGAATCGAGAAGATCAAACAATAATCACAAACGAAAAGTCAATAAAATAACAGGATTAGATCTAAAATATTTTATAAATGTGTCCCTCCTATAATTTCTGTTTCTTCCCTTAGTTGAGAAATCATACCAGCTTCGTCAAGTGACCAAGTGAGTTATGATTGAGTCATTATTCCAAAGTATTGTTGATTCCCATAATCAGGAAGTTTATTTTCCCCATTTATTCATATTAGATGAATTACCCTTCTCTATTCTATCAATATTTGAACAGTTTCTTTCTTTCTGTTATATATTTCTGTAATTTAGGAAATACTGATATCCATAATTGTTACCTCGAGAAATTCCCCATTGTTGAGATATCTCAATTAGCTAATGATTTTTGAAACGTAACTTTTAGTGACTTAAACTAGTACTGTTTCGTGTACAAATAATACCATTTGAATATGTTAATTATATGTTGTACATCCTATATATATATTCTCTTAAATTATCAATCTATAGGAATGTTTTGGCTACTTTAAATGTATATTTTCCTGCTGAGGTTTCTAAATTAATACTTTATAATATGTCTTGAAATAAATATATAAATAAGAAAGGCAATTAGGCTTAAATTTTGCCTACTTCTCTAACAGAAATGACCTCATCATTCTTTTTATTGTTAGAATTAACTTCAAAATCTTCACTTACATCGATATTACCAAAATAGTCTTCGTTAGCTTCATCGAAACCCATCTTACCATTCCAATTATTAGCCACCAGATAATTGTGAAATGCTACATCTTCTTTCATTAAATCACTTTCTAAAGAATGAGGAACAAAAAAGTATGTAATAATAACACCAATAAGACCACATATAGCAGCAATTATAAATGTCCATCTGGCACCTAAATGATCTCTGATGGGTTGGAAACATTCGACACCAACAACTGAACCTATCTTACCAGTAACTGCAGAAATACCGTAAAATACACCTCTGACAGCTGTAGCCGAAGATTCACTACTAATGACACCAAGCATATCACCTGGGCCAGCATTACCCAACATATTCATGAATGCATAGAATATGATAAACAACGGAGTAATCTTTGACAGTTGGTCATAAGCACAACCAATAATTAATCCGAAAACAATGTAACCTGAAAAACCAAACATTAAAGTGTATTTACGACCAATACGATCTGAGAGATATGCACCGATTGGAACACCTAAGACAGCTAAAAACCCTAATAATAAATTCCATTCTGCGATTTTCTTTAAATCGTTCTTGTCTTTAATGACAGAGCCAATAATAGTGGAGCTGAAAATACCGTTTGGGAAAGTAACAAAATCATACATGAACCAAGTACCACATGTACCTATCAGTCTTTTCCAATAAAATTTAAGAGCTAACACATATGGAATATTTCTCTTAATTCTACCTTTTTCATAAATTTCAGTTGTAGCAGTCTTCCAACGGAAATAAAAGACGGTTAGTGGCCAGAAACAACCTAACGCAAAAACAGTTCTCCACAGAGCTTCTAAATGTTTTGTACCGCCACATATTTCGTAAACAATTAAGAATATGATTGATGCAAATGGGCCACCAAATGCTAAAGGTAAATTAGTAACTAAAACTAAAATACCACCTCTTCTAGTTGTTGTATATTCATTAGCAGATTCATTAGCACTTAGGGTACTTGTTGGATATTCTGCACCAACACCAATACCGACTAAACCTCTCATAACTGTTAACATCCAAAACATGCCTGATACTGAAGTACCATGTGATGCAGCACATAATGCACTACCGAGGACTAAGATAGTTGTAGCAACAAGAATACATGCTTTTCTGCTATAATAATCCGCAGCAATACCCATAAAGAATTGACCAAAAATAATACCAACTAATGATGCATTAGAGACTCTTGTTGCAACTTTTGAACTATATTCTTTTGTACCATATTCTTTAACAAAAACCTTATTCAACATACTCATCGAACCATTAACGTAACCATCACTAATTAAAGCGAAACCAGAAGCTATAATGGTGATAATATTTCTCCATTTCTCTTCTGGTGTAGCTAAAGTACGAACTGCACGAGCCTCAGCATCATATTTTATAAATTTAGGATTCAAATCCTTACCATCTTCTTCACTTACGACAGAAATATCTTTTTCTTCGATTTTAGACATAGTTTAAGATTATGAAGTTGTGATATTTGGTTGATTACTCAAGAATCAAATAAAAATAAAATATAAATGTCAATTGAACATAGAATAATAAAAGCTATTTCATCTTATTTATATAATCTTCGGACCTTTCAACATATATCTACATTCTCAAATAAGACAATTAACATACTTGCAATACATCTATTCAACAGGGGTTAAATATGTCATATATATTGTAGTATTAAATAAATGAATCATACAAAGTGCTTTATGAGAACGTGGGTTCTAAAAAATAGTCATACTATGTCCGGAAAATCAAATATCATTGGTTTCTAAAAGATATTTTCGTTACCAAAACAATACATCTAACTGGTCACGACAATTTAATGTTTAGTCGATAAGTAATACACGTGTTTTCGAACTAGAACGCTTTAGAAGATGATTAATATGCAACCCCTGTTAGAATATACAAGAGACATATGACATATAATTTAACATAATTGAAATATATACACAGTGCACGTTGCAATTGTAGTTGTTGAGCTCCGTATTGTATAGGATAAGAACCTGTTTCGAGATAAGAAAGTGTTAAAACCAACTGGAACGTGTTTAATAGGCAATCAATTACTGGTTCATCTCAGATTTTCGGACAATAAAATAAATTGTGTGAGTTTACAGAAAGTAAATTATCTTGGAAAGTCTATCATATAATTAATTTGCGTACTGTGATTTAGCTCCTAATGCACCACCGTACTTGTAAAGAATGAAAGTAATTACCTATAAACCAATGGTAATAAACCCAAAAATCAAAGAACCCCAACCAACTGGATAACCTTCAATCGCTAAGTTATCGTACATCGCTTTACCAAATAGGGGGAAGGCACATGCAAAAATAGATCTCATTACACCAGTACCAGCAAACACTGAGGCAATATGGTTTGGGAAACTAAACGCTAAGTATGAGAAAGTAACTTGAAATAAGTTCCATACTGTAATAATAAAGAAAATTTCTGCAATAATTGGAACAATCCAATGAGTACGAGCCCCCAACCAAATAAGAACAAAGATAGCGGTAAACACCATGAAACCCGCGTGGATAAAAGAAGGAACTTTTCAGGAATAGACTTACCAGCAAGGTGTGATGGATAAATAACCTTACTTACAAAAATAAGTAAGATTGGATAGGCAACATCACAACCAACTGAAAAACCTAGGAATGCTAAACTATTTTTCATTAAAGTAAAATGCTAAACACCAACAAAGACAATTGGAAAAGCTTCGAAGAACAGGTACAATGCTCCGTAAACAACAGCTAAATAAATATCAACCAATACAACTGGTTCTTTAGCAATGATTTCAAATGGTCTGTAAAACTTCTTGATTAGGAATTCTTTTAGTTCAACTGAAGCATTTTCCTTCTCTTGAACTTTTTAGCATCTATTATCACCAGTCACGTTTCGAATTCTAGTTGCCCTACGGGATAAGATTGCAGCCCCAGAAGTTTCTGGGAAGAATAAAACGTTAACTACAAAACATGCGGCACTCATAAATAATGATAACCAGAAAATCCATCTCCGGTCCTTCGCATCAACCATATCAGCATCTAATATTGGAGCAATAACAGTAGCAGCAATAGCAACAAGAGCCCACACTTCTAGGTACGCAATCAAAGCCTTACTCTCAACCAATTCATTAATTGTTGCACCACCAGTGGCTGATATAGTTCCACATAATATACCTGTAATAAATCTTAAAACTACCAGACCTCCAATATTTTCAACAGTAGCACACCCAACCTGAAAGATAGTAAATGTTAGTAAAATGTATGTGTAAATTTGTTGGCAGTCAACTGTAGCAACTTCAGATAATGATGCAAATATTATTTTACCTATACCTTATCCCAAAACATAAATAGAAATATTTAGTGTTCCATTTACATGTCCTACTTTAAACTCGTCTTGAATTTGCAACTGACCTGGTGTATATATCGATGAACCCATATATGTGATACATGTTAACATAATTATTTGGAATATCACAATACTTTGTTTGTAAGGGTTCCAATTATGTGGATTATTGGGGTCATCATCACCATTCCAGGAAATTAGAAACGGGTCTAACTCATCTATAGCCTCACAATTCTTTGATGAGATAATCAATAAAACACCATTCGAGTCATCTTCTTCGAAAGTGTTTTTAATTCCTTTAGTTTCTGTTTGTTGTGCTTCAGTTGAGTCTTTCTGATTCCCAACACCCGATCTACAATATGGACCTTCTTTGATATGTATAATTCTTAGAAATTCTAGGATATCTACCATATATGTATTTTTAAAAATATTTGTATACATTTTGATGTATTTCACAATGTATTATTATGTTGTTATAGTTTGTTTTATTGTATGTTTATTTTAATGGAGATTTTGAAGCTGGAGCTAATTCTACAAGGTTTATACACACCATTAAATAAACTTAAGTTAGAACACTCATCCTTGAAAAGTCAACAAGGTCCAATTCGAACGACAATTGTATTACCTAACTATACAATTGATATTTTCTTTCGGTCGATAGAACACCTATGAATAGCTCATCGCATGCATCTCATCTTTATTAACTAAACTACAAGACTTTGTCTATTATTTCAGCCTTTCCATTATGACATATTTTTTTCTTTCATTCTGACTAAAAAGAAGTTCTACTTGTAAAACCCGCATGGACAGGAAAAGCTTAGAAAAAAAATATTATTATAAATTGAACTACTTGGCCGATAGATTAATAAGTTCTGTTCTGCCATAAAATGGATGGAATACAACAGAAAAATATACTCATACTTCTATACAGACATATGGGACAGGATGAATACCTATTCACATAGGTGTTGCGATATTTTATGTCACACGATTAATAAAACAGAAATACACAACTGTAAGTTATTTTAATCCAGTAATTAAATTTCTCAATCCAAAACCATTTTGTATGCTACCAAACAATTTACAGCCTCATATACTCCTGCCAGTTTAGATAGATATTTTATCTTTGACATTGAAATTGTAGATATTTTCGAGGAACCTGAACGTTTTGCTAAGGAATTCTCAAGGACAAGAGTACCAGCTTTAGTTTTCCAAGATGGTACCAAGCCGAATGAAGCAATTGCAGTTAAAACTATTAATTTGGATGTCATTTGCTGATTCTGACTTGCTGAATGAGTTTGCAGTACACATTAAGCCATACATAGGTATGGTAAAGTACGATCAAACAGTGGCTGCTGCAGCACTTCAAAATCTAGAGATTA